>JAJPGS010000042.1:1800000-2157500 GCA_028654335.1 Alnus rubra | reverse complement strand
CATGTGAAATCATAGTTTCCAAAGTATGTGCACCATATGAATAAAGTTGATGATATCATAGTATATGTGTTACATATGCACCATATGAGCAAAGGATGTCATCATAGTATATGTTATGAATCATAGTTTTCAAAGGCATATGTTACATATGAGCAAAGGTTGATTTCATAGTACATGTTTCAGGTGCACACAGTTTTACCCCCGCGGCACCATGTCATAGATATCCGGATTCCACAGTTTCATAGTTTCATAGGGTAGCATGGCAAACACACAGAAGCACGAAAGTGTGTGCTACCAGCCGGGGTGGCCTTCACCTAGGGAAGTTCCCAACCCGGTACGGCTCTCCCCTGTGACGACAGGATGGGCTCATAGTCGTCTTTTGAGACGAGCCAAACGTGCGCCGCTCATGGTTAATTAGCGGATATTGGACCAAGGGTGGATAAAACTTACACATTGGATTGTTGTACATTTAATCTAATTGCATTCTCTCTATTTGATTTTTATCTTGAATTCTATCCTGGTTTTAAGGGAGGTTAAAACTTACACGTAACATAAATGATTCATGCACCATTCATTCTACATTTCATCTAACTATATGTCATTTAACTGTTTCTTTACTTGCTAAATTATTTGAATTCTATTTAGAATTCCTGAAAAGAAAATTTCACTTTTGTTGTTGTGTTTTCCTTACTGAGTTGTCAAACTCACCCCTTTTTCCCCAAATCTTTTGAGATGACACTGTAGACCGGAGTCTTTTCTTTATGGATGGCATAGACCCCACCCTAAGAGCAATATATCGATAAAGACGGTCTAACTTTTGTATTGTACATATTTATTTTGAATTCCTAGAAATGAGATGTAATAACTCAAGAACTACTATGTATATGTTCTTATAATAAAATATAGCTATGCGCTATTCCTGGGAAAATGTGTACATGTTTTAAATTATAGAGATGTTTTATAGCTCAAGTTCGCGTTTCCCTTATATCCCAAAACGGGGGCGTGACAGACATAGACTTAAGATTTTCTATGAAGGTTTCCAAGTAGAGAATGTAGGAAAATTGGACCTTGAGGATCCAATTTATACTGATTGAAGAAGAAAGCCTTGAGTCGAGCCAACGACAATAAACGAAGGCACTGCTTGGGAGGCAACCCAATGGGAGTTTGTTTTCTTATTCCCACATTTATATTTTGCTTTTTTTTGCTTTTTTTTTTTTTGCATTTCACCTTACATTGGGGAAAATGTAAGTTTTAAGTGTGGGGGAGGCGATTTAGGTTGTGTTTTAATTTGTTTTCTTTCAAAAAAAAAAAGAGAAGAGTTTTGCTTTTTGTTTTTGTGGTTTTCAACGATTTAGGTTGTGTATGTCATGAGCAAGATTCAATTAAGCTTGAAAATTTCATAACATGATTGAATAAGTAATCTTCCGACTTAGAATTAATTAGTCTGGTTAATTTCCTTGAGAATGGTAGTGACTAAATTTGGTAGACAAAAGCCGGTGATATTTTGAGCCTTTAGACTGACACATCCATATCAGTCTCACTATTTTCTTTCATGTGAGATATTCTTCCATGGATTTGTTTCTCTAGAACTTGCCTTGATTCTCTTCAAGGTCATATTGACACATGCATGCATGAACATGATTAAGACCTTCTTTGTTATAAGCTACATAAAGCCAAACAACCTACCTTGTAATTAATTTTTCCTTTTGTTGAACTCCTTTAAGCTTTATCGTTTATTGTGAACCCACGTCACAAGCTTTAAACCCGAAAAACAATGCCTTTACCCAAGTCGTAAAGCTAGTGGAGCATTGTTCATCATTATGATATGTATGTGTGTGCAAGAAATAAGTGTGGGGGTATCTGGATTTGTGGTATGGTTATGACTGGTGAAATGGAGCATGTTCTCATTCTCAATTCGTGAGTTACATTGTTGAGGTAATTTTGAAAAAAGAAGAAGAAGAAGAAGAAATGAAGTGATGGAGGAAATTGCTATTGATATTACAAACTGTCCATGTTTATAATTCCTCCTAAAATTCCAATAAAGGGGTCTGTTTATACGTGATATATACAAATTGAAGAAGCTGCTGAATGGAGTGATTGGTTTACATGTCTTATATATTCGAGCTTGAGTTGATTCATTTTTGCTCCACTAATTTCGATGGCTTTTGAGCTACACTCCCAAATATTTTTCACCTTGATCCTAAACCCCGTTACAACCCTTGAAAAGTCCTTATGATTCGTGTTATGCATGTGACTTCTGTAATGACCTCGACCCCTTTTGAGGGTAGAATAGTCTTTACCACCTATGAGAATGGATAGCTAGACGGGAATAATAAACGCCTGATTTTTTTTACATATGATTTTTTTTTTCTTGTTGTTAAATAACCACTTCTATATTTTATTAAAACACATGCTTTTAAATTTAATAAATTTATATCAATTTAAGTTCCACTTTTATATTTTATATTTATATTAAAATATGAGGACCATATTTTATATTAAAAATATTAGATATCTGATTTATTATTATTAAAATACCTGTTTTAATACAAAAACCCTAACAACCAAATAATGGAACCCTACTCTTATAAATAAATATTTTAGCCGTTACCACTCCACACCTCGTAATATTTTATTACAAGTAGTCGCACTTCTCTCTCTTCCTCTTGCTAGGAATTTTGGCTCTCCGCAGACAAGGTAATCTTTGGTCCGTTTTATATTCTGTCTCCTTGGTTAATGGTAAGAGAAATGATCCATACACTCATTTCTCACAACAGCCTCACAACAAGCTGATGTGGCTGGTAATATTTTATTATTTTTTTACAAAAAGAAAACAAAAAAAATAATAAAATATTACCAGCCACGTCAGCTTGTTGTGGGGCTGTTGTGAGAAATGAGTGTAGGGATCATTTCTCTAATGGTAATATGAATGCAATTGTTTCTCCTTTTTTTTTTCTCCCAACTTCTTGTACTGATACCACCGCACTGTCTTTCTCCTATTTTCTTTCTTTCTTTCTTTCCTGAATACTGCTGTACCAAAACCTGCAAATTGACTTGGATATTATCAATTTTTTTTTTCTCCTATGTACAGTAGCATGACATCATAAGAATTGCTTTAACCATTATCTTTTGCTTTATGTTCCTTGTCTGCACCTAGTCACGAAAGGCATGCAACACATATACATTAGTTTTCTTCTTTTCTTTTGTTTCTTTTTCTTTTCTTTTCTTTTTTTCTATTTCCTATCACCACCAACACCCATTATGACGCTGGACCATTGTGTATATATATATTCTTTCTCTCCCTGGTCTAGCCGAAACCAAATACAGGTGCTGAATTGACGAATTCTCAACTTTTTTTTAAAATAGCCGAATACTATTTTTTTTTAATTACCCTTGTTGTCTGTTTTACTTACACTTCTCTGTACAGTTTTGGGTTGCCATAAATCCTTCCACTGAGGGGTGTATGGTCTTAAAAAAAAAAAAAAATCTGTCTTTGTACAAAGTAGTTTAATGTAAACATTCAAACTTTCTTGTAAATTTTTTTTAAAAGAAATCATGGATCACTTTTATAAATCATTTTTATTAAGGGTATAGTTTGTGGTATCGAAATTTATTTAAACTTTGTAATTATAAAATAAAATATTTTTGATGACAAATATCTTTATTAAGTCGTATTTCTAATGTCAATAAAAGAAAACACGTTGTTACCTATTTAATGATTTAAATATTATTCGAGTAATTAATGTCTTTAAACATATCTAGGGAATCCATTTTCAATAGGCTAGCAAGACGAACTGTAGTAGTGTCTGGATATTTTCTAGTGTCGAGTATGTAGTATTAATTTGTTGGAACCTGTATTCAGGTGACTAGCTAGCTGTCAAGGAATTTGCTTTAGTTGCATTCGGAGAGGTAAGGGATCCTCTACCCCTTCTCAAATTATTTTATGTCATATTACTTTATCCTTTTTTTTAAGCATATTTGCAATTAATTGTTCTTGTTCTGTATTTCAAATTAAATTGATGCATGAAGGATTGTTTTAAAAATAGTTTTGAGATGAAAATTGTCGGTATAAATGTTAATCTTGAAATCCCTGTTTTAAAAGAAGCTTTGGTTATAAAAGATTTTCTAATTATTAGTAAATTGTTTAGTTGGTTCTCGAGACGGGAAGTTACAACTTTTTGAAATTAATGAGAAAAGAAGAGTAAAAACCCTCACACAAGTTGCCTCAAGAGTTATCAAAGGAATAAGAATAATTTATGAGAATGTGATTTTTATAAATGAAGCACATGTGTGGATGAGACTATTATTTTGGCCCCAGATATATTCAGAGAGATTTGCAGAGTTTAAGCTCGATACCGTTGCATAGATGGAAGCGCAACCGCTGAAGGACTTAGAGAAGGCGGTAATCCATCCCTATGTCATGCTAAGTGCACTTCAATTAATTAGCTGATGAGGCAGGCCTGTGGCCACAGTTTACCTGCCTGAGGTCGCAGTAGACCGCGCAACCCTAGTACACAGGGCGTAATAGTGTACATGGGCCCTATATACGAAAAGTCTTAATTGTTAACGGGTAATTTATGTGTTAAGTAAAATGCCGAATTTTGATTTGTGTTCTAGAAATTTAGATTTCAAGTGTATTTTAATAATTGTTTTAAAGAAAATGAAGTTAACTCAACCGTTTTATGGTTGAGGGTTGTCTTACTGAGCATTTCTCGCTCACCCCTTATTTTTGTTTTGTTTTTAGGTTATGAGCAGAGTGACCTAGGCGGCCGGGATGGGATATAGGCTAGCATTAGGACATTACATCTCAGTACCTTAATAAGTGCACTTGAACAATAAATTTGGTTTTTCTTAGATTTTCAATTATTGAATCAAACATAATTGCTCTTTTTGAAATAACTGTTTCCGCATTTATTAAAGCTCTGAGTTTTAAAATTATTATTATTTTTTATTTAATTTATTTAATTCAACATATTAGCTAAGTTATCTGGCAGACCTTACGAATCTTTGTAGTTTGGTGTATGAAAATGGACGAACCTAACCCTTAGCGGTTTGGGGGCGTTACAACTCCAGTAGTGTAGAATGAGAAGATTTGCAAGCCTATGGTAGATCATTTCCATTGGAATGAATTTGAGCGAAACACATACCCTTCTAACACATGAGAGTCGAGTGTTTATTTCCGTGAGGGTCTACATTTTTAGTTCACTCCATCTTCGAGTGAAAATGCTTACTAAGTAATTGTAAGTTGTTTAAGAATGTTTGTTCATGATATGTTATGAGTTTTGAAGAGCTTGGTTGTTTTTTGTTGATGGCGTTGCAACCTTGGTATTTTTAATTAGGAAGGTGAATTTGAGTTTTGCCCGAGGACGAGCAAAAGTTAAGTGTGGGGGAATTTGATGAGAAAGCAAAATGTCATATTTTTCTCCCTTAATGTTTAGTCTTTTATCCTTATTTGGTGCCTAAATGTACTCATTATTCTTTTATTTTCATTTAGGATGCAAATGGATACGTTAAATGCAAAACAAAGCTAATTGGACAATTTTGGACAGTTTCGAAATCACTTCGTAATCTGGGCATAACTCTCTCATCCGAGCTCCGATTGAGATGATTCAAGATGATATGGAATACCAAGAAAAATATATACAACTTTCATGTTTTGAGTTTTGAGAGATACTGAATGAATCAAGGTAGAAATCGGGATTGAAGTTGACGTTCTAATAAGCGGTCTATTTGCGGAAGTTTTCAGATCTTGTGTACGAAAGTCCAATTGAAAATACCACCTTCCTAGTTATAATAGGACTTTATTTTATTTTTAATATTTTCCTTAATTAGTCAGATTTTGATAATTTTTATTTTAGGATAAGCTTTATAATATCTTTAGAAGATAAGAGATAAGCTTTATAATATCTTTAGAAGATAAGAGATAAGATTTAGAATATTTTTACGGATACCTGAATTACGAGTAAAAATCCGTTTGGTACCACTGTTATATTTTCCGTCCAAATTAACGATATGCCATGTGTCAACCACTGAGGTTGACACGTGGCACTATATAAAAAAAATTAAAAATTAAAATCTTTAAAAAATTATATAAAAATAATAAAATAATACAATTTTAAAAAAAAATTGACAAAAAAAAAAGAATGGCCACGCCCATGGTGGCCAAGGAGCCACCCCTCTTCTTCTTCTTTTTTTTTTTTCTTTTTTTTTTAATTTTTTTTTTAAAAAATTGTATTATTTTATTATTTTTATATATATTTTTTAAAGAATTTTATTTTTTATTTATTTTTTATATAGTGCCAAGTGTCAACCTTAACGGTTGACACGTGGCATACTATTAATATTTGGATGAAAAATGTAACAGATGTACCAAACGGGTTTTCACCCCTAACTCAGGTACCACCTATGAAACAAATGAAAACTCTGATATTAAATTTAAAAAGGCCTAAAACTCATGTACCAATAGGGTATTTAACCCTTAATATTATACACCATGGTATTAATTTCACATTATACTCTAATATTTTGTATTAATGTTTTGATTTGATTTTATTCTTATTGTATTTCTTGAGTAATGTTAGAAGTCAATCTTTTGTCACTCTTGTATCCCTTAAAAAATGATGTGGCTTTTAAAATTATCATTGAGCTTGTGATTGATCATTATTAAATTTTGATAAAGTAGTAATTTTAAAAGCCACATCATTCTTAGATTGACACAAGAATGGGACAATAGTGACTTTTAGAATTACTCGTATTTCTTAGTTGTGTTTGACGAGTAATTCTAGATGTCATACCTATGCCCCTATTGTGTCATGCTAATAATGATGTGGCTTTTAAAATCACTATTAGAAATAATCCTACTCCAAGTCGATTGGGGTCCGACCTCTTTGAATAATCTAGTCAATAGTCCAACTCCCAGTTGAATAAGGATATGACTCTTTGCCAAATCAAACATCAGGCACTCCTAGTTTAAGTGAGACTAGTAAATCCAATTCGTCCACACCCCAAGTATAAACGACAGACTGATTATTTTATGCATTGAGCATAATTTTATCTTATAAGCTAATTTAGGCATCGAAGCGAGACCCTTGAAATGGTCTCTTAGTTTTAGTTGTTTTGCAGTGATCGTAGGAGCGTGAAGAACATCAAAGAAATGTGTCGTTCACACTGTACTGAAAACTATTATAACAATCTGTGACGACCCTTTTTTTTTAAATTTTTTTTACACATATAAATGGATAATCACAATGGCACAACTACTTGTCACTCAGCCAACATATGGTACACATCTCATAATATATAACTAATATACAGAGTCTCATCTATGCAACGGAACACATATACAAACGTTGTCTAGATAGGGAAAAGCACATTTATAAACACATCTATTAATTACACAAAAGAGCCATAATAATGTCTATCTGTTAAAGGCTTCAACATGAGTTATTAATTACATACCAAAAGGAAGGTTCATCAAATACATGTGTCACATGACACACGAGCCACATACAAAATAACTACAATAGGGGACCTTCCGAGTTTGACTCATCTACAACCCCAGCGAAATGCCTTAGTCATAGTATCCCAAGTAGTTTGCCACAAGGTTGTCGTCGACATTTGCGGTACCTGCAACTAAAGGAAATTCATCTATACGGTTGTGATGTTAGCCACGTTCATACATGTAAAATTATGAGTTCATCACCTCAGCAGTATAAAACTGGGGTTTCAGCCGTATAATACTCACTAAGTTTTCATAATGAGCCAATCCTTTTATTTGTACCATATGTTTACAATAACAGCTACTATCAACATGATGCATTTATTTTAAAAAGTAGTGCAGCTAATAGAGTAAATACTGGTACACATAATTTGGAAACTCTACTACGATATACACTCATACATGTATAGCAATTAACTCAACTATGCTCGTATACAAGCATTCCACAATTTTGGGGAACACAAGCATATATGCATCTCTAAATATAAATCAAAGACGTCAAAGTTTGGTCATGCAAGTATACACATATCCAACAACTTCGGAGGACACAAGTATACTAGCACATCAAGACATAACATCATTTATATAAAAACAATTGACATCATAACCTGGTCATACAAGTATGCATATATTCCACAACTTCGGAGAACATAGGTATACTGGCACATCCAACTTAGATATCACTTAAATCATATGCAATTAGTCGGTAGAAATATACATAAGCTCCTTCCATTAGGACACATGAATATTAATACGTCTAGCTCAAATCTCAGAAAACATAATTAAATCTCATGTTGTGCAAGGTAGTCATAATAAGGGACTAACTTTGGCCCATATTTGCATCATACTAGTGGCCCATATTATTGTCATAATAACGGGACTAACTTTGGCCCATATTATTCTTACGGGAAAAAACTTCGGCTCCTTTTTCTTTTACAGATTTTACGGAGGCAACTTTGGCTTCTCAATTATTATGTATTTGCTCATGCTATATGCTTTCATGTTCTCTTAATCAAATGGCATCATGTTTTTTCCATAATTTCTCAACACATCATGACAATTTAATTTCTAATAAAACTCTTGAAATCATGCTTCAAAATATAACTTCACAAATATGTCATCAAATTTCATAACATTCTCAAATCACAACCCTAGCAGGCAATAAGATACTTCAAAACATATGTCAAATCAATACACTTTAAATCTCATCAAAACATAATTCATCAAAGCATTTCATAATATAATTTAACATATTGAAAACATCCACAAGCAATAATAATCATCAAAATGACATTGGCCCGACATTTCTCAAACATAGCATTTTATTTGCTTAAAGCTGAAATAGGTTTTCAGTGAGTAAAATATTCACCTTGGCTGTAAGCTTTGCGGCTTATGAAAGAATCTTCTACCAAAGCCTTGTTAAGTATTGATGCATTACCCAATTGCACACTACATTAGTATTTCTAACTCTACACTCACATTTAGCTCTAAAATTTCTCAAGAGCTAGACCCATGAAAAACCCATAAAATTTCTAGGGTTTACTTTTATTATCCAATAATTATTAGAGCAATACATAGAACACTCATAGGTTTTTAATTAAAAACCTCTGCGTTATAGAACTCATTAACATTAGGATCTAACCCCATATATGCCCATTTTCTATGGAACCCATAGATAACCTAAGATTAATTAACATTTTAAATGCAATTAATCCATTAATTAATAATCTAGGGTTTAAACACATAAAAGCCCCAAATTTAACTCAACCCAGCAAATTTAGGGTTTATGTCCATATTTCAACAATTAATAAAATTGAAGTTTTAATCTTTTAATCCACCAACCCATGGCTTAAATAGTGCATAGGAATTCACTATACACAAAAGCCTCAAGCTAATTTTAACATTTTAGTCTAACACCCAAAATTGACCTAACTTAGACAAAAATTAGAGATTACGAAATTACTTCAAAATAATCGGTAGATTGGAAGTCCTAGCACCAATAATCGTTACCCAAAGCTCAAAAAACGATGAAAACTTCAATTTGGAACAACACCCATGCCAAAAACCGAATCCCACGTTAAAGACATGAGTAAGAAGATGAAGAACACATGAAAGGTAGAGAGGGGAAGAGACTTACAGTTCAGCCAAAAAAGCACGAAAATATAGCTTCAAATGTTGAGATTCATAGCTTGCCCATAATCCATAAAGTGAAGAGGTGTTGAGTGTAGCACGTGAGAAGTGAGAATAATCAAAGTGGTGTTGTTTGAAGTGTTGAAAAGTCAAAGTGTATAAAAAAAAATTAAAAAAAGAAGAAGAGAAAGAATAAGGCTATGGTTTCTTTGAGATATGATTCTCCATTACCTAAATACATAACTTTTCACCATCTTGTCTATGTGGCAAGGTGGTCCTCCACTAGCTTTAGAGTTTGTTTTTTTTTAAAAAAATAAAATAAAATAAAATAAAGTTGGGGACCACCTTGCCACATACATAAGGTAGTGAAAAGTTGTATATTTAGGTGGTAGAGAATCTCATGAGGAAGAGTCAAAAGTGAGAGTGGTCCCCACATGTAAGACAACTAGAGGAGACAAGGTATGAGTGTAGATACTAGATACCAAGAGTGCCCTTCTACCTTATCTGAAAATAAGAACAAAGTGGGGCTAAAACTTGTCAATTTACACATAGGCTAAGATGGTAGTTTAATTCCCTTTTACTCATGGGCTACCATTTAAAAGTCCATAGGATACTTTGTTTTATATTATCACACTAAATAGACCTATTTTTATTTAATCATAATAAATTCATTAAATAATTTTTTGGGCATTACATCCCTCCCACCTTATGAAAATTTCGTCCTCGAAATTTCAGACTCAAATCGTTTTATACACATCCAGGCATGCATTTTACTCGTAACACTCATGCAAGTATGCATTTTACTCAAAACAATTGTGTGAAAGTGATATGACAAAGCAATCATATCCCGGTTTACTCGAACAAATGGGAAAATCACTTCCGCATTTGTTGCTCAAGCACCCCTGTGGCTTCCTCTACATCACGATTTCACCATAGAATTTTCACTAATGGGATAGTTTTGGTAATTAGTTGGTGTTTCTTGCGATCCAACACTTGCTTTTACAACTCTTCATAAGTCAATTTCGGTTGAATATGAATAGGCTCATCATAACTCCGCAGTTAAGCGTGCTTTTACGAGAATGAAATTTGATTCGAGGGAGCCAAAATCGGACAATATTGTGTCGTTGGGGTGAGTCGTTGCAAATGGTATCAGAGCAATTGCCCGGCCTGAGATGGGGGAGCGTGCACAAGCTCATGAGGATCGCTAGTGGGCACTCGCTAGGACGCCAAGAATTGGGTGATCCTAGGGGTGTATAAGTGAGGCGGTTATTAACCAAAAATAACCAATAACCGCTAATAACCGCCAACAACCACTAACCAGAGAAGCCAAGAAACCGGTTATAGCATTTTAAAAAACCAGTTAATAACCGGGTAACCGGTTTTATAAATATATATATATTAAAAAAAAAAACGAAAAATAACATACCCCAGGGGAGGAAACAAAGAAGTTGGGCAGGATAAAAGGTTTCTGCTCATACAATTATTAGGTTCTTCAGAATAATAGGTTTTAGTTTTGCCATTTTTCTCAAGTTGGTTCTTCTCTTCATTTTAGTTTCTACCCAAGCAGAAAGATCTCTGAAGCATGAGGATTTCTCGGGAGTGAAACTAGAGATGCTGATCAATTTAAACTTCATTATCTCATGTTGCTTTTGGAATTTGTAGGCATACTAATTTATGGGGTTTATCTTTTGTTGGTGGGGGTTTTACATCATATGTATTACAAGCTGTTATTTTGATAAATAATTAATGTTTCTTATATTAACGTGATCATGATGCTTTCTTACTCTTGAAACCAATGAATTATTAACCTTTGTCCTCTTTGTCTACGATATCTTGCTGGAACCCAATTGAAATTGAAAATGGACGTCAGTTTCATCCATCATGTTCTTAATGAAATCGTAAGAACCTATTTGGAAAGAGACAAATTTTTATTTGCAATCATTTTATTTATATTGAATGAATGTTGATAGTAGTATTTACTATTTAGTATTTAGTATTGAATATTGAATGGCCAAATATTAGATTAAAAAAAAAAAAACTGAAAAGATTCAACAATTAATATATGAAAACCGGTTATCCGGTTAATAACCGATTTTTAATAACCGGATATTTGGCGGCTGGTAAAAACCTCAACCGGTCACCGATTGCGATTGCGGTTATTGAAATGGAAATAGCCGGGTACCCCGGTTGTAGTTGTGGTTATGACCAAATAACCGCAACCGCAACCAGTTCCCATGAAGGTCGCCAGCAGGGACACTGGGACCCAAGAGGGAGTGATTGTGACGTCGCACATCACCTGGGAATGGGGATGTATTTATATGTATAAACGTATCATTCTTGACACAACGCGTTTTAAAGCTGTGATGACTATGAACCCATCAAAACTCCACAATTAAGCGTGCTTTTACGAGAGTAGTACCAGGATGGGTGACCTCCTGAGAAGTCAGATTCGAAATAATTAAAAGCAGACAATATTATGTTGTTGGGGTGGGTCGTTACAGCAAGTTGGGAGTCGAGTTGTCCATGCAAAGAAACTATCTGATATCTCTAACTAACATTTAGCTTCAAACTTAGGAAACTAACCCGCGTAACTTCTATTTCTGCATAACTATGTAGATCGATCGCTAGATATTGGCAATCGAGCGTTGTGTCGATCAAGCGTCGGCTTATGGGGATCGATCGTAGTCTACAGGGATCGATCGTCCACTCGACAGGTTGGTTATTTCTTTTTCGATTTATAGCTTAAGGTCCGATAATCTTATCTAAGCAATTTAGAACTATAAACATGTCTCGATTATTAATCAATATTTAATCCTATAAATATTCATATAGTAAGGTTAAATACCAATAAATATTTATGAGAATAAATATTCATATATATTCTTTTGTCTTATTATTAGGTCTTTAAATTCTAATTTAAAGCATTATGTTTTGTTTTAAAATCTGGGGCGTTACATTCATTCCCCCTTAACGAAATTTCGTTATCGAAATTCATAGACTATGCTATGCATAAAGTTTACATCAAAAGAAAATTTAACTTCTGAGTTTACTTAGTGACACAGATTTTAAGTGTAGTATCTAATTACTGAACATAGGCTATGCTAACCTTGATCAATAAAGTATTCTAGAGAAGAAAAAGATGTAAGAAAATAATGTATATTTCTTTTCTATCAATTATCTCATCATATAATTTTAATCACTAAGGTCTTACATCTTATCTTCTATTATTGAAATTCCATCTCCCATTCTAATGTCTATTTCTATTTCTTAATATTAAAGATATTATAGGATTGTCAATTCCTTGAACTTCTATTTCTTAATTTTTATCTAGGTACAAAATTTTATATAGTACCATGATTTATTTGTGGGTTCGACTCATCGACTAAGGTATGTATAGGTATTAACCTTATATGGTACCATGATCTTTTTCTTGTTCTGTCACAAATACTATCTTAACTGTTGAGTACTTTTAAAAAATTTCATCTAATCAGCGCAAATGAATTCCTAAATCATTAGTATGCCTAATGTTATCTATTTAAAGAATGGTACCTGTCACTCCGTCCATACCTTCTTTCTCAATATCAATACTTTTTGGATTGATCGTTTCTTTAGTTCGTTGACGGTAGTTGATTCATTAATTCTTTTCTCGGTAAGTATTGCCATGTCTACTAAATCGAAAAAGTCTCTAATCTCATGGCACACACCCTTTCCCTTGATTTGAGGATTGAGATTACTCTCAAAATGCTCCGTCTTCGATTCTTTGTGGGGGGTTCCGACTTTCTACTTGCACTTGCATCTGGGCATTTCGTCTAGTGGCTAGGCTTCGGCTACTAATAGTTCTTGTATCTCTTCGAACATCAGAAAATATTGATTAGCAATGTCGCACATTGAATGACCGACCTGCTCAAATTTTACGACAAGTTGGAAAATCTGTGCCACCACTTTAGCGAATTGCCTAGTAGTTTCGGCCATGAATTGAGTTAGGGCTAGATTCATTCTATCGTCAGGCGGTGGAGGTGAAAGTGGGGTCCTGTCACTATTTTCATAGTGAGGTACATCTTGGTTTTAACATCAAGGCGGCATATTTCTATGCCATGTCATTTTGTTAACAAACATGTAAACAAAATAATACAATTTATTTAGGCATGACAAAAGTCTATTTTTTAACGGGCCATTTCATTCATTACTAGTCCCATAAGGAATAGTAAACCTATTATGGGCATATTGAAGGTTTCCTATCGAGATTATCATTCGGGCGGGAGTTGTTCTGCACTAAAACATCTAAACTTGTTAAATCTTATAAAATAATATTTATTAGGCTTGGCAATTTGGGTTCACGGGTTGAGTTCGTGTCAACCCGACCGACCCGATTACATAATCAGGTCTAACACGAACTCGACCCGGTTATTAATCGGGTTGAAAACTTAAACCCAAACATGACCCGCGAATTAATTGAGTTACCCGAGCACGACCCGGGTAACCCGTTGTGAAGAAGAAGAAGGAAGAATCCGAAGAAAGAAGAGAAGGTAGCCACATCTATGAATCCAGAACTGCACAATTCTTATAAGGCAATTACAAATAACCAAATTATATAAATAAAAATAGCATATCAACAAGCTTGACGCTGCTGGTAGCACTGGTGGGACTGTTCAACAACGAGTCCAGACTCCAAATAGATTTCTTGGTGAATCGATCCGTCCATATCTTTGGCCCTGGAGCTCATTTCCAAATTTTCCAATGCCGGTTGCCCCCTTTGTCGCACGCCGCCACTCTGTTCCACTACTAGTAGCACTAGTGGCTCTGTGAGGGTCATGAGGCGTCGTCGGCGTCGTGGGCTTGTGGGTGTGGCTGCATGAACGGCGGGTGAAGTGTGAACGACCGGACTGAACGTATGAAAAAATTAGAAAGACAAAGTGAAAATGAAAAATTAAAGACTAAAAGTGCGGCACTGCGGCTAGGGTTCGTTTCAACGTTTCTTGATTATTATTATTGTTATTATTTTTAATCGTGTTAGAGGGTCAACCCGCCGATTGATCCGCCAAACACAATTATAATCAGGTCATAATTGAGTTGACCCGATTATGACTAGAACCCGAACCCGAACCCGACAATGACAAACCCAAATCCGAACCCGATTTTTTCATGTTAAGTTCGCGAATCGTGTCAAAAATTGTCAAGCCTAATATGTATTTACTCTTTTCTAATAATCCAATATCCAATCACTTATTCAATGACTTAAGAAAAGTAAATAAATAAGATCATTTTTTTTTATAAGTAAATAAATAAGATCATTTATAAGATCACAATACTAAGCTTAGAGATCACATAAATCAAAAGTCAAAAGTGTTTATACACATGATCTAAGGTAATACTATGTGACATTCTATTAAGAGCACACTTTCATAACACACATATGTATACCATATACATATATCATTTTGTAAATATTGTAACAACACTAAATGAAAATAAAATTATTCCTTAATCAATTTATTTCATTGTACAATCTTTATTTAACATACAAATAATCTCAATGTCTTTCAACACATAACAAGGCATCAAAGTGCACACATTCATAAATCAGTCAGAACTCATGGAAACGTAAATAAAGCTTTTATTACCTATAGCTCGTGTCATCTCTAAATTTCTAGGGTCAAGTCTAATAGTCCTCAGAGCAAACTGTTCTGATACCATACTGTAACGCCACGCCTTTTACAAAAAGACGTAAGTAATTATATCTAATAATCCACGTGACATTACGACATCAAAGATGATAAAATCTCGCAGCAGAATATATTTTTTTCTTAAAGACTTGAGAATATTACACATTAGAGTTGACTGAAATACCTCAATATAAATAACTATGAACAACTTGTTCTTACATAATAAATGTACACAAAGCATTAACATATGTACCACATGCGGTACTGATATTACGTAACCATTGTTTTAACCTAATACAAACCATCATATAAAATATTACATATTAAAAGAAATACGTAAAAGCCTTATTCACAAATATCAGGATCGGCATGATGATCCTGACAGTCCTGACCTTTCTCTTGTCCTGCATAAACATTTATGCGATTGTGGTTATTTTTTTTTTGATAAGTAAGAAGAATTTTTATAAAAAAGCGTAAGGCACCCCTAGGTACACAGGATGTATACACAGGAACAACCAAAGCTAACCCAAAAAAACCCACAACACCAAGGGCCCAGAACACAAAAGAACCAAACAAGATACAAAAGAACCCAACTAAGAACAATAAAACCCACTACCCGTCAAGGCACAACAGACCTACAACATATGTGCCTTGCCTTTCCTATGCCTAAAGGGGTAATTCGCGTCACCATAGTTAATGGAACTATGCAAATTTAGAAGCTCCCTTTTCCCTTTAGATTTTTGGCGCGCAAAAAACTGGAACTCCTCCTCCATGGCATCCCGAATAGCCAAAGCCTCCTCCCCAAAATCCCCATCCATCGCCCAATCTAATGGCAAACCATCCCAATAATCATCTTCATTCTCCTCCCACACCACAATCTCCCCGTTATGATCAAAGCCAATTGGCCAATTCCGAGTTTGGGAGAAACCATTCAAGCAACCACTCGAAGGGGAAGAAGGACCTACCACCCCGCTATTGTTGACCTCCTGAAGCGCCACGGTAGGGACTGAAATCAGGGTAAGATTGAGAAACCCCTTCCTAAAAAAGCCCTGATTCACTGGCGTCATTGCCTTCTTTATTGCAGGAGGTTTTGCCGCCTTCTCAGCTGGCGGCACTGCACCTGAAACCCTCTTATCAACGAAGCCAACTGACATCTTCACAGCTTGCAAAGAGTCAGAAAGTAGCCCATCATTCCACTTCACAGAATGCCTTTCCCTCAATTTTTTCGCCCTCCTGTAGTAACACTGGAAAGGCTTAGAAGCCACCACAGGGAGGGGAGAACGCAGCTTCTCTCCTAAAATAGCTGCACCAGCGAGAGACGGAGTGGCAGAAAGGGGATTAGGAAACTGAAGCTTCCCCAAAGGAGTGAACTTAAGAGAAGTAGAAGCAAAACCCGCCGGAAAACCCAGATCCGGTGCCGGAGAAAGGGGGAAACCGAACATATTAGAGGCTGGATTCAAACTAGAAACCGCCGGAGGCACCTGGGACCTGCTCGACTCACCCCCGGAAAAAGACTCCGTTCCTGAAACTGTCCCTGCAACTGCCGCCGACGAGGACTCCGGCCTAGGATAGATCCCGACAACAGCCGAAGAAGCTGGACTCATGCCCTCTTTATCTCCCAACGCTGACACCTCCAAACCCCTAGGAATAATCCGATTCAGAACCAACCCAGAGGACATCTCCGTTGTCGTCTCCGGCGAGGTTGGCGGCGGAGACGACAACCTCATACTGTAATCAAGTCAACTGTTTTCAATAATATAACAAATTACTGGTTTATTTAAAAATACACAATGCAATGATATGACAACTGTTTTATATGCACAGTCTTACTACCAGTTGCCGTGAGACTTAAACCTCAGGTCTTTTAATTATTGGTGCCTTGGGACTTAAACCCCGGGTCTTATTGGTGATTGGTGCCTTGGGACTTAAACCCTTGGTCTTTGCCTTGGGACTTAAACCCACAATCTTGTTAATTTGCCATGAGACTTAAATAAACCTCAGGTCTTACTTATTAACAAATTCATAACTCACAACAGAAAAATATGCAAAGTTCCAAACAAATTGCATACAATTAAATAAAACAGAAATCACAATATTATGGAAATCAGTATCACTCTTAGTAAGTATTTAATATTTGCAGTTCTTTCCTGCTTCAGACAATATTCACATAAGTACTCATTGCAATATAATTTTTTACATTTAATAGAGTACTAGTACAAAATTGCTAAAAACTTATTTTAACATTTTTATCATTTTTAACTTATAAACCATTTATCATAATTCTCTAATATCGCTTGAATATTATAACGGCATATAAAATAAGCCGATTGCATAATCACATATTTTTAAGTGGGCATTATTACAGCATTTATTAATTAGTGTTTTAAAAATCCATAAAATAACAAACATTATAATAACAATAGTTTGCTAAATACGTAAAATTCTTTTTATGAAAATAGACATAATAATCCCATTAGTATAAATAACGGGTATAATATTTTAAAACACATGGGCGACATAACATCATCAATATAAACAATTTCTATTTTATCATTTTATAAAATTTGCTAGAGTAATGGCATTAGAGTAACTAATGCTTTAAAACATTTTATAATTTTGGACAGCGTAACAACAATTTTATAAAATACTCCATTTTATTCGAGCATTATAACAACGTATTTATTTAATTAAATACACCACTTTGAAAATCATGTTTAAACACAACATTAAAACATTAAATAATCTAATAACTTATAAAATCATAAAACAAAGCTTAATTAGAAACTTACCAAATATCTCAAGATAATAATTGAGATATTTAAAAGACTCCATATGCATTACTAAGGGACCAGCCAACAGAGAGTAAAAGGGAGAACTTTTCCCTTTTCTTTTCAAGCAGAGACGAGAGACGGAGAGGAGACTTCTTCTTCTTCTTTTCACGCACGCACATAGTTCTTTCTTCTTTTTCTTTGGGTTGTCCGAGAGAGAGAAACAAAGAGGATCCTTTGCTTTTGTTTTGGGTACCAGCCGAGAGAACACAAGAGAGGGAGAGGGCTTGCTGTTTGAGGGAAAAACAGGAAGAAAACTTCCTTTTGCTGCTGCACCTACGAAGAACTGAGAGAGAGATGCACAGAAAAGAGAGAAGAGAGCTTTCCTTTTTTGTTGCAACCGAAACAGAGAGGAAGAGAGGGAGGTTTAAGAGGGTGTTTGAGAGAGGGGGCTTCTTCTCTGCTGTGATTGGTGGAGAAGAGAGAGCTTGAGAGAAAATGACAGAGAAAAAGAGAGGAAGAAGGTGATGGTGTGCGGGAAACCGAAGGACTGCATTTCAATATATAGGAGCTTGAACGGTCGGGATGGCTCAATTTTGATCATATCTAACGGCCTAAGGCAACACTTGGGCAGCAAGCTGGGCATCGAGTTGTCCATGCAAAGAAAATATCCGATATCTCTAACTAACTAACATTTAACTTCAAACTTAGGAAACTTTTTTTTTAATAAGTAATGAATTGGTCTTATTAAAAGCGTAAGACGCTTCTACATACATTAGAAGTATACAAGAGAAATCACCTAGCTAGAAAGCAAAAAACGAAACAGCCCACAAGAGGGAAACCCAAACAAACCCACCCAAAGCCCTTAAACCCAAAGCCCACAAGGAACAATCAAAGCTCCAGCACCTAGGCCTTTCCTTTCCTATGCCTAGAGGACACGCTTGCATCGCTGTAGTCAATGATGCTTTTCAGATTCAACACCTCTCTTTCCTTTGATCTTCAAGCGCGCAACCTTTTTAACCAAATGGAGCTCCTCTTCAATGGCATCTCCAACCCCATCCGACACCCAATTCAAGGACATGTCGGGATGACGGGCCAAAACCAACTCCCCAGACGGGCCAAAACCAACCAGCCATTTCGGAGCTTGAAACAAGCCATCCGACTCAAAAATCGCCCCCTTTTTAGCAATAGGAGAAGCACCCAAATCTGAGCACCCATCCGAAGGAGCATAACCATCAAAATACCCCTTAGCTTCTGAAACCGAGCACCCAAAGGCAGAGGTTGCCGGAGCAGAAGGCATCAGAATAGGGGCAGAGGAAGGAGATCCAGGGGCACAGGAAGGGGATCCAGAAAGTGCCAAACCAAGACCAGAGTTCGCAAGAGCAGAAAGCCTCGAAAGAGAGTGCACATCTTCTACCGCCCGTTTTGCAGGTTCCTCGAAGACAGAGAGATGTGAGACTACCGGATCGGAAACACACCCACTGGCAAAGGGGATCAACGATGCAGAGGCAACCAAAATGGTCCCGCCAACGACGTGATCAGAACCCACCGAAAAAGTAACAGAAAAGCAACCCACGACTGCCTGCTGAGGATCAACGGCAAAAACCTCCTCCACAACGGTCATCAGAGAAGATGACACTGAGAACTCACCAGACGAACAGCCCAAAACTATTGGCGTCGGAGAAGCACCGACGATCATTGACGACGACGATCCTAAAGTCAAACCCGAATTCGAGCTCAGACCCACAGGAAAAGCTTTGAGACCAAGAATCGGGTCGAGAACTGACTTAACAGTCTTTTTTGAATTGGGCCTATTGCCCAACCAATTGGACCCAGCCCTAAAACGCATCCGGCCTAACCCAAAACGACTTTTAAAAACCGAGCCCAATCCTTTCTTGCCCAATCTCTGCTTCAACCCAACAGAAGAAAACACACCCGGCCCAATCCTATGCCCACAAGCCCAAGCAAATCCTTTCCTGCCCAATCTCTGCTTCAGCCTAACAAAAGAAAACACATCCAGCCCAATCCTATGCCCACAAGCCCAAGCAATCCAAGCTTCAAAAAAATCAAGAAGCTTCCTGAACACCCGAGACTCCTCTAATGTGTCACCCTCATGCTTAGAGTCAACGACAACCGGTGCCTTCTTGGATCACGCCACATTGCCATCACGAAGCCTGGATCTAGAGGAGCACACCATACTGCAGTCTTGAAACTTTGACCCAACGACATGAGGTCTTTACCCAAAGGAAAGCCACCACTTTGCTCACCAACCAGTCCTCACCCGAAGGTTCCTGCTTCAACACTGAGCAATCCATGGCCACCCTCATCTCCTCCGCTAGCCTCGCTGCCGGGAGAAAACCAAGCTCACGTCTCTCAGCCGGCGAAATCCGCACCTTGACAGGACCCTCTGACCTCACCACCTCTGCGAACGACAGAAGAGCACCACCCAAAGAAGGCGAAAACCCACCCGAACTTGGTAAGGAAGCCTTCAAACCCAAGATCTCCTTCCCATCATTCTCCACCGGAGATAGCAAACTTACAAGAGAAGACCCAGAAGTAGATTCCAGGAAAACCAACACCTTGCCAAACTCATCAGCCATTTTATGTCACAAAAAAAAAAAAAAAAAAAAAAAAAAAAAAAAAAAAACTCATCAGCCACTCTATTCCATCCCCGCCTTCCTTGTCCCCCCGGGAACAAGATGAACCCTCTCTGGCAACCCACTGCAACAACCGCTAGCTCCAAAAATTGGCCATCCTTATTGCAGCCTTTCCGAATAACCCAAGCCGTCGAATCTTCCCGGAAGGATTTAGCAAAATCCTTGACCCCCTGAAACTGTAAAGCCTCCTTCACCCCAGCAATAACCCAACCAATACACTGCATACCCATACGCACAACCCCAAAAAACCTTTCCTTCTCTCCTCCAATGTCAGCATAAACCTTCCTTCCTCCACCAAGAGAATGAAGGTTTTAACCTCCATGAAGAAGCGTCTCTCCAGAGCCATCCCTAAAAACGTTCGAAGAGTTGAAACCCTAGCGAGACACGCCTACACGCGCCACCGCTAGGGTGAAAAAGTTTGAGAAGGGAGAGAGAGAAAGAGAGAGAGGAGCAACTCGTGAGAGGATGAAACTTGATCAAACTTGGGAAACTAACCCGCGTAACTTATGTTTTTGCAGAACTATGTAGATCGATCGCCAGGTATTGGAGATCGAGCGCCGTGTTGATAGAGCGTCGACTTATGGGGATCGATCATCCACTTGACAGGTTGGTTATTTCATTTTCGATTTATAGCTTAAGGTCCGATAATCTTATCTAATCGATTTAGAACTATAAACATGTCTCGATTATTAATGAATATTTAATCCTAAAAATATTCATATAGTAAGGTTAAATACCAATAAATATTTATTCTCATAAATATTCATATATATTTGTTTATCTTATTATTAGGTCTTAAATTCTAATTTAAAGCATTATGTTTTGTCTTAAAATCTGGGGCGCTACATTCCTTCCGCCTTAACGAAATTTCGTAAACTATGCTATGTATAAAATTTACATCAAAAGAAATTTTTTTTTTTTTTAGTGATAGATTTTAAGTGTAGTGTCTAATTACTGAACATAGGCTATGCTAACCTTGATCAATAAAGTATTCTAGAGAAGAAAAAGATGTAAGAAAATAATGTATATTTTCTTTCTATCAATTATCTCATCATATAATTTTAATCCCTATGGTCTTACATCTTATCTTCTATTATTGAAATTCCACCTCCCATTCTAATGTCTATTTCTATTTCTTAATATTAAAGATATTATAGGATTGTCAATTCCTTGAACTTCTATTTCTTAATTTTTATCTAGGTACAAAATTTTATATAGTCCATGATCTATTTGTGGGTTCGACTCATCGACTAAGGTATGTATAGATACTAACCTTATATGGTACCATGATCTTTTTCTTGTTCCGTCACAAATACTATTTTAACTGTTGAGTACTTTTAAAAAATTTCATGTAATCGGCGCAAATGAATTCCTAAATCATTAGTATGCCTAATGCTATCTATTTAAAGAATGGTACCTGTCACTTCGTCTATACCTTCTTTCTCAATATCAATACTCTTTGGATTAGCGTTCTCGCCCTTGCCTTGGCCAGTTGTGTCTGCTAAAATCTGCTCTTTTGCGGCTTCAACCCCTTGGTGGTTGTTATTTGGGCAACTTCTCTGAAAGTGACCGGACTTACCACACTTAAAACAGACCAGGTTTGCCTTCCTACATACTCCTGCATGCTGTTTTCCACACGTATCACATAGAGGTTTCGCTAAGGTTGGGGAGAAGTTCCGTTTCTCACTTGATCGGGAATTATCACCTATAGCAATTCTTTTAGAAGGATGTGATGCCTGAGAGATTGATCGTCTCTTTAGTTCGTTGACTGGCATGCTTGAGGCTCTTGATATGCTCCCTTTGTATTTGTTATCACCACCAACCCTTCCAGCACTAGGAGGTCTTTGATTTCCAAAAGAAAGGTTTTCAGAAATGCCGGCCGTCATGGGTTGGCTTAACTGAATGGGTTCAGAAACTGGGTATTGTGATGTTTCATGATTAGAGGTATGGTAACTGTTAGTAAACTGTGATGACTCACCACTCGAAAGCGGTGGTCCTCCAGCAGAGAGGCTCGTCCAAAGCCATAGTGTCTTTGCTGCAGCAATAAGGGGCACAGACGCTCTCTGCGGCTGTGCTAGAAGAATATTATACCTCCTCATGCGCAGCTGATGGAGTGCACTAGAGAAATCCCTGTCACCAGAAATCAGCATAAAGTTCGCGGGAGCAGGGTTGTCTACTGCCCAGAACAGCATGTCGACTAAAATCTTCTTGTCACTCGCATCTTTCACACCTGTTACAAACATTCACGTGTCAATGAAAACAAATACACTTCAAAAAACATCGCAATCTAATCCTGTAGTCCATCAATAAGTTTGTGAGAGTTGGCCAGAAAAAAAGAAAATGAAAATCGTGGATAGAGATATTCAAAGTTATTTGCATCACAGGGTTCATAGAAGAATGGAAGTGCAATTAACAATTCTTGAAAACACGAAGCAAACAAAACGTACGTGAGCCTCTGAACGGCAATAAAGGAATAGATTTAACTAATGCCTAATAATTAAAATTAGTATTCACATAAATAAGAATAAAATACCAAATCTTCCCTGGTTCATTAATCTTCACTTAACACAGCGAAAACGAACCAAATTCTTATTTAAAAAAAGAGTGAAAAATCGATGCAAAAATCAAAGATGGAAGATTATCGCAATCGCGGAACACAAAATCTCAACCCTAATTCGCAAAATTAGGGTTCATTCATAGACGAAACAGAAGCGCAGTTAGGAAGTTTCCGATAAACCAATAAACGAACACGAAACACGAGACCTAAAACAAAACAAGCGGAGATAAAATCTAAACCAACAAATATACAGCCACATCCATCGACAACAAAGCGGCAAGAAAGCTAAATCAAACCACACTCACAGCAGATCTTTTAAAATCCAAAATCACAATAAAATAAAATTAATTATAAAATAAATAAAATAAATAAAAATAAAAAAAATAAAAAAAAATAAAAAAGAAGAAGAAGAAGAAGAAAAAGCGACGCAGAAATCGCAGATCTGAGAGAATCCGCAAAAGTATCCCGGTAGGGTTAGAGAAAGAAGGGTACCGGCGGGGACGTGGTAGAGGGCGATGCCGGTGCTGGAGAGCGCGTGCTGAATGGAGTTGGGGATGCGGTGGGTGTCGCAGTAGGCGGAGATGGAGACGGGCCCGCAGTAGTTCATCTTCATGAGCGCCGAGCTTATGTTCTGCGCGATCGCATTCGGGTCGCACCCCTTCGGCACCGAGCAGTTCTCTATGTCCCACCACACCGACGTCTTCGCCCCCACGTACTGCGCCTCCGCCATCGACGACGTCGTTCCGTTCACATCCCCAACCATCCTTGCCCGCAATTAATAATTATATTACATCATCAATCAATCAATCAATCACTCGCTCGATTCCACATTTCTCCCTCTCTCTCTAATTTTTTTTTTTTTTTTCTTTTACATGTAAATTGAATTGAAAGGCGATTCTTCTGATGTGTTTGGCATTAGAAATGAAATTTTATTCCGTCCGGGTTTTTTCTAAAACCCACCCGCCCGCCTAAAAACTCAAATTTTGACCCGAATTTTGAAATTATTGGTGGGACCCAGCGCAGAAAAAGTTGACCAAAAAAATATTAATATTAATAATTTAAATCAATATAAAATAAAAAAAATTAATATTAATAACTTAAATAAAAAAAAATAAAAGAAATTAAAAAAAAAAACAGTGGGGTGCCTGCCGGCTGGCAGCCACCCCCTTGGGGGAGGCCGCGCGGCCTCCCCCGACTACTAGGGGTGGCCGCGCGGCCACCCCCGACCCTTAGGGGAGGCCGCGCGGCCTCCCACGAGTACTGGGGGTGGCCGCGCGGCCACCCCCGACCCTTGGGGGTGGCCGCGCGGCCTCCCCCGACCACTGGGGGTGGCCGCGCGGCCACCCCCGACCTCCTCTGGGGGTGGCGCGCGGCCACCCCCATTGCCTGGGGGTGGCCGGGCCGGGCCACCCCCAAAAGGGTGGCTGCCAACCGGCAGCCACCCTTGCTTCATTTTTTTTTTTTTAATTTTTAATTTTGATTTCAATTATTTTTTTAAAAAAAAATTATTTATTTATTTTTAATTAAATAATCAATATATAATAAATTATTATTATTTAAATTATTATTTCACACAACTTTTCAAAATACCAATCATTATACACAACTTTTTAAACTATCAATCATTTCTTACCATTAAAATATAATATTTTTCAATCTCAAAATTCAACACCCAAACACAATTTTTAACCTCGATATTTGTAAATAGAATTAGAATTCAATTCTAATTCTCAAAATCAATACTCAAACGCACCATTCGCCTCTTCGTTTCTCTACCGCCGTCAGTCTTGGAGTCTCTGCAACTACTTACTCAAACCTTTTTTTGCTCTTTGTATTTGAGAGCAGGCTACTTCAATTCGCCTAAAACCTAGTGTGCGCCCAAAAGAGGCCCACCATCGTCTAATGGCGCGGGCCCACAGGAAGACTTCCGAGTATTCGTCGCTCCTGATTAATATAATTAATATTAGGAATAAATAATTTATTAGTAGTATTTTTAAATTTAACAGTTTTATTTTGTATCATAAATAATACTTGAATTAGGAGTAAAAACTCATTTAATACTTCTGTTAAATTTTTCGTCTAAATTTTAACGTCTCGCTATGTGTCAACCGCGATGGTTGACATGTGACACTATATAAAAAAAAATTCAAAACAAAATTAATTTTTTTTTAAAAAAAATATGAGAGGTGGCCTGCCACCCCCAAATATATATATATATATATAATAATTTGATGGTTTTTGGCCCTTGAGAGTGGCCAAACCACCCTCATGGGCCACAGCCACAGGGTTGGTTCGGCCTGAGGGTGGGCCACAGCCACAGGGTTGGTTCGGCCACCCCAGGCCGGCCCGTCTGGGGGTGGCCGAATGCCCTAACCACCCCTGTGGCCCATTGGGGGTGGCTCGGCCACCCCTAATGGCCAAAACTCATAATTTTTTTTTTTCTCCCATGGGGTCGCCAAACCACCCTTCATTCGGCCACCCCAGACGGGCCAAGGAGCCACCCCTCTTCTTTTTTTCTTTTTTTCTTTTTAATTTTAATTTTTTTAAAAGATTTTTTTTTTAATATAGTGCCACATGTCAACTTCAGCGGTTGACACGTGGTGATGTGCTAAAATTTGGACAGAAAATCTAACAAAGGTACCAAATGAGTTTTTACCCCTAAATCAGGTACCAACTATGATACCAAACAAAGCTAATGTACTAAATTTAAAAACACGTAAAACTCATGTACCAATGGAGTATTTAACCTTTAATATTAAATTTTTGAAAAATACACATTACTTATTCAAACTACTACCTCATTGTCAATGTAGAATTAGTATCCCCTCAAATTTTTTGAACATTTGAAATTCTCAAATTGTTAAATCATATCCATTATTTACATATAATGGTTCACAATGTACCAACTATTCACATGAAATAAATGTTATCAACAAAAAGTTGTATCAATAAACGCTTTAACATTTATTTCATGTGAATAGTTGGCACATTGTGAACCGTTAGATGTAAAGCATGGCTAGAATTTAACAATTTAAGAATCTCAAATATTTAAAAAATTTGAGGGGATCTTGATCCGTTAAGGTACCCCCAAACTACCAATTGTGTTAATGTCTCCCTTAAACTATTAAAAAATGTAAATGTCCCTTATTGGCAAAAATATCCTTCATAAAATTATTAAAAAATAAAAAATATAAAAATAAAAAATAACAAAAATTTATACCCAAAAAAAAATTAAAAACTAGTTTTTCTT
The DNA here is from genome assembly GCA_028654335.1 of Alnus rubra. Lineage (NCBI taxonomy): Eukaryota > Viridiplantae > Streptophyta > Magnoliopsida > Fagales > Betulaceae > Alnus > Alnus rubra. The sequence continues at coordinate 2,130,977 of JAJPGS010000042.1, read as the reverse complement.
TTTTTTTTCTAGCTTTTTTTTTTTAAAAAAAAAATGTTCTTTTTCGTTTTTCCAATTTAATAAAAAATTTGTTTTTCTTTTTTCTTTTTTCTTTTTCGTTTTTTTTTTATTTAAAAAATGTCTTTATAATTTTCAGTTATTTTTTTGTTTGCTTTTTTTTTTAAAAAAAAAAAAATCATTCTTTTTTCGTTTTTTATTTAATTTGTTTTTTAAAAATATTTTTTATTTTTTTTTAAAAAAAATTGTTTTGGTTTTTTTTTTTTTGAATTTATAATGACATTTTTGTCCTATCCAAAAAAAAAATTAGGGTAATTTTTGTCTTTTTATTGGTTTTATGGGGGACATTGACATTTTTTAATAGTTTGAGAAGGGGATATTAACACAATTGGTAGTTTAGAAGGTAGATTGACAATTGAGTTGTAGTTTGAGGATGAGTATTGACACAATTGGTAGTTTGGGGAATAGATTGACAATTAAGTGATAGCTTGAGGGAGGATATGTGTACTTTTCCCTAATTTTTTGATTTTGTTGAGATCATTTACCATTAATATTATACACCCTAGAATTTTCAATATATATATATATATATATATATATATATATATATATATATATATATATATTATTATTATTATACACCCTAGTATTAATTTCACATTATACTCTATTATTTAGTATTAATGTTTTGATTTTAGTCTTATTATATTTCTTGAGTAATGCTAGAAGTCAATCTTTTGTCACTCTTGTTTACCTCAAAAAAATATGTAACTTTTAAAATTACCATTGGAATTTATGATTGATCACTATTGAATTTTGATCAAGTGGTGATTTTAAAAGCCTAATCATTCTTAAAATGACACAAGAATGACTTCTATAATTACTCGTATTTCTTAGGTTGTGTTTGACGAGTAATTCTATATGTCATACACATATCCCTCTTGTGTCCCGCAAATAATGATGTGACTTTTAAAATCATCATTTAACTTGTAATTTATTATAACTTAATTTTGATCAAATGATCATTTTAAAAGTCATATCATTATTATAGGGACATAAGTAAGACCTCTAGAATTACTCGTGTTTGACATTGCGATTACGTATATAAAAAGTGATGAGATTTTAAACAAAATTGCATATAAATAAATTGTTTATGTATTCATTTAAATACTAGGGTTTCAAAGATTCACCTAACATCATTTTATGTATTCATGAGACATACGATGATAACTCAACTGGGTAGAATTTCAATTCTCCTAATCAGAAGATTCGGCAATAAAGCACTCTTAAAATAAAATAAGAGAGCTGATTGGTGCACAACTGTTGTGCATGAGTCTTTTCTCATAAAATAAACTGAATATGGTTTAATTAAAATTTGGTTTTGATAACATGACACAATAAATTAAGCATATATTATTAATTTGGATCATATCAAATCAAATAGGATAAGCATTTGATATAAGAGAAAATTATAACAAATTAAAATAAACTTGCTATCATGAAACTTATTTCAAATTAAAATTATCCCTAACATTCAATTATTAAACCATGAAGAACAAAATGGTCTTACGAATACATAATATGAATACTAGGCATCACCTCTAGCCATAACAAGAAGTTTAGTCACTCATGTTTATGGAAATAAATTCCATAATCAAAGTGCTAAGGTTTAGCTAGAGGTTTAGCTACCTAGGACCGGTCGACAGAGAGTAAAAGGGAGAACTTTTTCCCTTTCTTTTCAAGCTGAGCCGAGAGATAGAGATGAGACTTCTTCTTTTCTGCTACAACCCAAGAGATCAAGATAGAGAAAGAGAAGAGAAGAGAGTTGGGAGTTTATTTTTATTTCTTTTCTTTTCTTTTTACTGACCGAACACACACAGTGTAACGCCCATCTTTTAAAAAAAAAAAAAAAAAAAAGCGTAAGTGAAAATTTCATTTCCACGTGACATTACGACGTCATCAGAGTTGAAATTTGGCAACAGAATATATTTTTTTCTCAACAACTTAGGAACATAACACAACAGAACTGACTAAATTATCTAAATATATAATTAATAAGGTTAAATACACTTCTGGTCCCTGAGTTTTGAAAACTTTATTTTTTAGTCCATAAATTTCAATTTACATCACAGATGATACCTCAGTTTTAGGAAAAGACCAAATTAGTACCTCAATCAAGTTTTTTCGTTTAAAAACTAACGGTCCGCCACGTGTTAACCCCTGAGGGTTAACACATGTCACAATATAAAAAATTAGAAAAATAAAAAATCTTTAAAAATTAATTATAAAATTAAAAAAATAATAATAAAACTTCAAAAAATTATTAAAAACTTAAAAAAAAAAAAAAAAAAGAAAAGAAAAAGAAGAGGGTGGCTCAGCAACAATGGGGGTGGTTCGGCCACCCCATGACAGAAGAAAAAAAATGAAGCGTTTTTGCCATTGGGTGTGGTCGAACCACCCCATGGGCAAAGGGCCAAAACTATTATTTATTTTGCCATGGGGTGGTTTGGCCAGCCCAAACCGGTCAAGAGGGTGGCTCACCACCCCTCTTCTTTTCTTTTCTTTTTTCTTTTTTCAATTTTTTTTAAAGTTTTTAATATTTAATTAATTTTTAAAGATTTTTTATTTTTTTTATAATACAACACGTGTCAACCCGGCGAGCCGTTAGTTTTTAGACGGAAAACTTAACTGGTGTATTAATTCAATCTTTTCCCAAAATTGAGATACCATCTGTGATGCGAATTGAAACTCAGGTACTAAGAAATAAAGTTTTCAAAACTCAGGGACCAGAAATGTATTTAGTCCTAATTAATATAATAAATACACTTAAAGCAATAACTTATGTGCCACATGCGGCACTTAATAATGCACAAGCACTATTTCTCCTAAAATAAACCAACATATTAAATACTATATATCAACAGAAGTTTCTCCTAAAACAAACCAACATATTAAATACTACATATCAATAGAATTATTCCAATAATCCTGATCTTCTTCCCATCCTGCATAAACTTGCTTGTGATTTTGGTGATAATACTATGGTCAAGTGAGTCAACAACCTTCAATAACATAATGAAATACTGCTCTATTTAAAAGTATACTATGCAATCATATGATAACAGTTGTATTTACATATGCACAATCTCATTAACAGTTCTATAAGCATAGTCTCATTCATTAGTGTAAATGGATAGATAGATGTCGTGAGACGGTAACACATAATACGGTCTTATCATAGATGGATAGATAGATGCTGATAAACTTTAACAAATGATACAGTCCTATCATAACTGTGGGTAGGAGTGTACAACCGGTTGTGATAGCGATTATTTGCTTATAACCACTACCGCAACCGGGGTCTTTGGTTATTCATATTTTAACAATCCGCAATCGGTGGCCGATTGCGATTTTTACCAACCGCCAGTTATTCTAGTTATTTTAAATCGGTTATTAATTGGTTTTCTTTTATTGTTGAAAATTTCAATTTATTTTATTTTTAAATCCAATATTTGGCTGGGTAAGGGTAACCGTAAGTGTGTAATTTATCTATTTAAAAAAAAAAAAAAAAAAAACCGTAAGTTTGTAGAATGTAAGCTTGCTTTCCAGTTTCCAACCTTCCATAACATGAAATACCAAATTACCATCATGAATCATCTTTTAGGAAATTGGCAAAACATAAAAAAGTAAAAGATAAAAATGGCATCCTGCCATCCTCCCCCCCCCCCCCCCCCCCCCCCCCCCAAAAAAAAAGGAACATTACAAATTCAAAAAAAAAAAAAAAGAAAGTCTAAACATAATACTGATACAAATTCCAAAGTACATGAATGGATATTTATAGCAACAGATCTACGACACACCATAAATCACCATGGATATACGGCACACCGGAAGTCTGGAAGTAGCTGTGATGCCAAAGAAAAACACAAAGAGACAATGTTAAAGTAATCGAAATCTGAAAATATTTCCTATACAAAAATCAAAATCAAAATCTGCAAACAATAGGAAAAGGAACACTGGGCGTGGATCGAAAGAGAAGAACAATAAGTGGATCAGAAGAAAATAAGAGAAGGAAAGAAGAAGAAAAGATCAGACCGGTAGTATAGAAAAACACAAAGAGACAATGTTAAAGTAATCGAAATCTGAAAACATTTCCTATACAAAAATCAAAATCAAAATCTGCAAACAATAGGAAAAGGAACACTGGGCGTGGATCGAAAGAGAAGAACAATAAGTGGATCAGAAGAAAATAAGAGAAGGAAAGAAGAAGAAAAGATCAGACCGACAGTGGGTACTACCATATTGGGACTCGTCAACGTGGGCACTGGGCGTATGTGTGTATCAGAGATTCAGTAGAGAAGAAGAGGGAAAGAAGAAGAGAAGAAAAAAGGAAAAGAGAAGAAGAAAAAAGAAGGAAAGAAGAAGAGAAGAGAAGTGGAGAAAGAAGAGACAGCGTGCTGAAGAAGAGTGAAGAAAATTAGGGTTAAAGTGATCTTGAGTCTTCCGTAGTTCCGCGTGCATGAGCCGTGAGGTGGTGTATATATATAATTATAATTATAATTATATATAATAATAAAAACCGGTTGCGATTACCCAATTTTTAAACTGTAATAACCATTAATCGCAACCGGATACCCGATTATCCGGTTGCGGTTATTTTCAATTTTCCCGGTAAGCGGTTATTGCCGGTTATTAACGGTTACTGGTTATTTCCAGTTAATAACCGCACCGCTTATACATCCCTAGTCGTGGGAATTTTACCATTTCTAGTCTTACTATAAATAGTTTATAGGCACAATGCAATGATATAATGATAGTTATATATTCTTATGCACAATCTCATTAACTATTTCATTTGTACAGTCTCATTCATTATCTTGGCATTGGCCAACTTATACTGGCAGCGACAACTTTCCAACCTATCTACATTCCTACCATGGGTAGCGACGACTTTCCCATGCTGTTGGCAGCGACAACTTTCCAACCTATTTATATTCCCACTGTAGGTAGCGACGACTTTCCCAACTTATTAATATTCTTACCATGGGTAGCGACGACTTTCCCAACTCATGTTGACCCATTTATTAGTCATAACAATAACATATACATAATTTCAAACAAGACATGTAAAATGCCAAACTTGCATACAATTAAATAAAATAAAAATCACAACATCATCAAAGACAACCACGTATCATCCCCAGAGTGAGTAAGAAATACTCATAGTTTTATCCTACTTCAGATAATAATCACACAAATGCTCATTGCAATACAATCTTGTACATGTAATAGTGTGTTAGTACAAAATTGCTAAGAAATCTATTTTATTTCATTTATCACTTTTGTTTTCTAGCCACTTAATATAATTTCCTAACAATATAACGACAAATAAAATTGACCAATTATATTACCACATATTTCGTGTGGGCATTACTACAGCATTTATTAATTAATACCCAAAATACCATTTTAAGTAAAACGAGCATTATAACAGTTTCAGTATTAAAAACTTAAATATATTTTTATATCAAATAAACATAATAACTCCATTAATATAAATAATGAGTTTTACCTTTTAAAAACAACTGGATAGCACAACAACATAAATATAAATAATATTTATTTTAATCTTTATAAAATAAAGGCAAAATAACAACATTAATATATTAAATGCCTAAAAATATTTAAAAGCATTTAGGCAGTACAACAACGCTTTTATAAAACATTACTTTTTACTCGGGCATTACAACAACGTGTTTTATATTTTAATCACTCCGCTTTGAAAACACTGTTTAAAAACACCACTTAAAACATTAATAACTTATTAATACAACTTATAAAATCATAATCATTTAAAAAACCATTAACTTTAAAATCATGTAATCAAAGCTAATAAGAAAATTACTCAAATATATCACAAAATGATATATTTTGCACTTCCGATTGATGACCCGTGAGAGAAGAAGGATTTATTTTTCTCTGTTTCTAACAGTGAGAGAGTTTAGTTCCTTCTTCTTCTTTTCTTTCCTTTTTTCTTTTCGTCTTTTCTGTTTACTTCTTTTCTTTTCTTTTGTACAGGCCGAGTGGGTGAGAGTTGAGTGTTTTTCCCTTTCTTTTTCTTTGCTGCAGATCTAGAGACAGAGACAGAGATGATTGAGAAATAAAAGCTTACTGGATATTATGCTTTTCCGAAATAGAGAGGGTGATTTTTCTGCACAAAGTCAAGGAAAGAACAGTGGAAAAGAAAACGTTTTTCTACTCTGTTTTTGCTGATGCTGGCCGAAATGCTCAGGGAGTGAAAAAGGTTTGATCCTATCCTGTTTTAAGTTCTAACCGAATGAGAGAGGGAGTGTTTTGAGAGGTTTCATTTCCTAGTTTTTCTGTACAAAAACAAGAAAGAAAGATGGAGAGTTTCTGAGAGACTTTTGTTTCCTGCTTGCTGGACAAAACGGAGAGGGTGAAATAAGAGAATCCTTTCAAGTTTTCTTTGTAGAAACCTTGCTGGCTGCAACATGTTGAGAGGAAAAACTTCGGTTACTATCAAAGAACAAGAGAGTGCAGGAGTTCCGGATCAAAGGTGAGTAATGCGTAATGATGATTTTTTTTATAAAAATAAAAGACTCGTTAATTAATAATGTTGTATATGAATTTTCGTCATATGATGCTTTAATCTCATAAATATCTATTAAAAACTGATATATAAATATTCATATTATTTTATTATTATTATTAGGTCTTTAAATTTTATTTTAAGATATTATATTTTACACCTTAAAATATGAGAGGTTATATCTCTCCCTCCTTAACAGATTTTTGTTCTCGAAATTCGTAATTTATGCTACACAAAAAGTAAACTTAATTTCTAAGCTTTTACTTAGTGACTTTAAGTGTAGCCTTTAATTATTGATCATAGGTTATTCTAACATTGATTAATAAAATATCCTAAGAGAAAAAGGATGTAGAAAAATAATGCATTTTTTTTTTAATCAATTATCTCATCAGGGCTCTTTTTATTGTATATTTTATTATTGAAATTTCATCTACCATTTTTAGGAAAGAAGCTTATTCATAGATGAAAACTTCGACTATTATAAGTGGTCGATCTTATCATTTTAAAAAGGGTGTAAGAAAACAATATTTTATATAGTACTATGATCTATTTTATGGGTTCGACTAATCGATTACGGTGCGTACGAGTACTAACCTTATATGGTGTCTATCTCCAAATCTGCAAATTCCTCTCTATCAGCATCATTAAGGACAAGAGAATACGCTCGGGCTCAAGCAGGTTTTTGTTGTTGATATCCGCCTCCTTGCGACCTTAATTCTCCAATACGATTTGTAGGGCAATGCTTCCGAAAATGACCAAACTTACCACACTTGAAACATGTCGGGCCCGTCATCCTACATTCTCCCACATGCATTCTTCCACACTTGTTACAAGGAGGTACCTGTTTTCCTAGTTCTGGTGGATAACTCTTGCCTACGGTTGGCTTGGAATCTTCCTCTATTGCAGGCCTTTTCTCTGGATACAATGTCTGGCATTCTAATATATGGCATTAGAATTAATCCATTTTATATGCCGTGGACATTATATTATTTAAAAATTAAAAGTGATAAAAAGAATATTATGTTATTATGAGAATTATTTTTTAATAATAAAAAGATATTTAAAGGCTTCAATAAATGTCGTGATAAGGTCCACATACCTGCTTTCTCAATATCAATACTCAAAGGATTAGTGTTCTCGTCCTTGCCTTGGCCAACTGTGTTTGCTGAAATCTGATCTTTTGTGGCTTCAGCCCCTTGGTGGTTCTTATTTGGGCAACTCTTCTGAAAGTGACCGGCCTTACCACACTTAAAACAGATCAGGTTTGCCTTCCTACATTCTCCTGCATGCGGTTTTCCACACGTATCACATAGAGGTGCTCGGTTCGCTAAGGTTGGGGAGAAGTTCCATTTCTCACTTGATTGGGAATTATCACCTATAGCAATTCTTTTAGATGGATGTGATGCCTGAGAGATTGATCGTCTCTTTAGTTCGTTGACTGGCACACTTGAGGCTCTTGATATGCTCGGCTCACCGTTAGTCAACTGTGATGACTCACCACTCGAAAGCGGGGGTCCTCCAGCAGAGAGGCTCGTCCAAAGCCATAGTGTCTTTGCTGCAGCAATAAGGGGCACAGACGCTTTTTGCGGCTGTGCTAGAAGAATATTATACCTCCTCATGCGCAGCTGATGGAGTGCACTAGAGAAATCCCTGTCACCAGAAATCAGCATAAAGTTCGCGGGAGCAGGGTTGTCTACTGCCCAGAACAGCATGTCGACTAAAATCTTCTTGTCACTCGCATCTTTCACACCTGTTACAAACATTCACGTGTCAATGAAAACAAATAAACTTCGAAAAACATCGCAATCTAATCATGTAGTCCATCAATAAGTTTGTGAGAGTTGGCCAGAAAAAAAGAAAATGAAAATCGTGGATAAAGATATTCAAACCTATTTGCATCACAGGGTTCATAGACGAATGGAAGTGCAATTAACAATTCTTGAAAACACGAAGCAAACAAAACGTGAACCTCTGAAGGGCAAGAAAAGGAATAAATTTAACTAATGCCTACTAATCAAAATTAGTATTCACATAAATAAGAGTAAAATACCAAATCTTCCTTAAGTTCAATAATCTTCACCGAACATGTTATGAGCCTAAATTGCTGAAATTGAAATGGATAGAAATAAAACAGTAAATTGACACTTCGAGGGGTCAAGGCCTCCTTTCTTTACTTCTGAACTTTTCTTGTTGTTTCATTCATACTCATAACCAGCTTAAATACAAACTAAATTACAACTGAAGATACTCACTATCTGTCGTGCATGCCTAATGCTATGCACCACTTACCCACTAACAACCTGAACCACATGCAGTACCCAAGTTTCTACTTTTGAGGAGAAGTGGACCGGTTTTTAGGGAAAGACAACTAACATAAGTAACTAACACCAACATGAGTAGTCAGCAACTAACACAACACCACTAACACGTGTACTTAAATGAACGAAGGTGAAGAAGCAGCATCCAGCTATCTCCAACTGCCCAGCTGTCCAACCGAGGTCCATGCACGTGTCCCATGAAAAACTGGATCAATTCCACAAGTCGCAAGCTGAACTCCCAAGAACACTCTAGACACCCAAGATACCAGGCACATAACAAGGCTCCCCTGTTCAAAAGACCTTGCCCACAAGGTCGGGGAAAGAGTGCCGAAGCTCATTCCAGTCCTTGTCTGCTGCCACACTCGGGATCCTCTCCTTGCACTATCTCCTCTATCCTTATTTCTTCTTGTTCACCCAACACAATTCCTTCCAGCAAGAAGAGCCTAGGTTGGCTACATTCATGGCCAGGCTGGAACTTTTCATCACAATTGCAAAAAAGTTAGTTCTCCCTCCTTTCCTGCATTTGGGCTGGGATTAATATCTTAATGGGTATGCTAGGCCTCTTGTTGAAATTGGTAGGGTATGAATGGTTGGTGTTTCGGGTCTCAGGGACTAGATTTGAGGCTGTAATGAGAGGTGGATCTACTGGATCAGGGGCTGTAGCTAGCTTGGTGTACTCCTGGGAATTGGTTACCCAAGTTTGGTATGTGTGACCTCTACTTCTCATCTTCACTTCTTCTTGCAACCTTGCTAATCCAAAGGCTATGGTTAAGTCCTTTGGTTTGAGTATGGTAACAGTAATCCTAATCTCTTCTTTTAGGCCACTAAGAAAAGTACTCACCTTGAAATCCTCACTGAGCCCTTGGATTCTATTGGAGAGAATTTCAAATCGGTTTTGGAAATCTTCTACGGTGGTGGTTTGTTTGAGTGTGGTGAAGGTTCCTACTGGGTCATCAAAGACTGAGGGGGCAAATCGGGTTTTGAGGGCACTCGCAAAGTCCTCCCATCCTCCTGTATACCCTGAATCTGTTAGCCAGTTATACCATGTGAGGGCTCTTCCTTCCATGTGGAAAGCTGCAAAGGAAACCTTTTGGTGATTTGGAGTGCGGTTGTAGTTGAAGAATTGCTGAGCCTTGAGAATCTGTTTCCTGGATCAGAACCATCAAACGTCGGGAAATCTAACTTCAAGGTCCGGGTTTGAATGCCTCCTTCTGTTTCAGTATGGCTACCCTGTCTACCTCCATTCATCCCACTATTCTCTCCATTGTTCTCCCCCCTTCTCCCCACTTTTCTCTCCACTGTTCTCCCCCCTAGGATCCCCTTCATTCTTGCTGGTTTGGTTCTGGTTCTGACTAAGAGAAGCAAAACTACTAGCTAGGGAACTTACTTTGTTCGTCAAGGTCTTCAACATCTCTGTGTGTTGCTGAAGGGTGGTCTTGTTGGCTGTTGTTTCTTCTCTATTGACTACTACTGTGTCCGAAAGTTGAGCAAATCGAGCTCCCTCCACCATGGTCGCAGAAACGCATCTCTAATACCACTTGTTAGAGCATTCCTAGTAGCTAATTTGATGAAAACACTAAAAAAACACCCCTAGCAGCCTCACCACTTTAACCAGAAAGTTTTGGTGAGTAGAAATACTCACCAATTTTGATGAGTTATATTCACTCACCAACTCACTCACCAATTTTGTTTTTCATTTCTCTCTCACATGTTCAGCACACTTTTTTTTCCTTTTTTTCTCTCATTTTTTTCTCCCATCTCGCATCTCTCTCACACGATGATGTCTTTATTTCATAGATATGAAGGTTTTTTTGTTCCTGACATAAACTTTGTGGTTCTTTCATTTATCTTTTCTTTCTTTCTTTCTAGAATTTGGTTGATAAGTAAATGAAAACTTCTGTGAATTTCTTAGCAATGACCTAATCTCACGATGAATGTGTATGGTAGCTTGTTGTATAAAAAGATTAAATAGAGAAAGAATAAAGAAATCTGAAAATAAAAAATAAAAAATAAAATAGTGAATAGTAAAAAGTTAAAATTGTGAGGCTGCTAGGAGAATTTTTAAAAAATGGCTCACCAAAATAGAGAAAAGTAAGTTTTAACTATTTTGGTGAGGCTACTAAGAATGCTCTTATGAGCCTAAATTGCTGAAATTGAAATGGATAGAAATAAAACAGTAAATTGACACTTCGAGGGGTCAAGGCCTCCTTTCTTTACTTCTGAACTTTTCTTCTTGTTTCATTCATGCTCATAACCAACTTAAATACAAACTAAATTACAACTGAAGATACCCACTAACTGTCATGCATGCCTAATGCTACGCACCACTTACCCACTAACAACCTGAATCACATGCAGTACCCAAGTTCCTACTTCTAAGGAGAAGTGGAGTGGTTTTTAGGGAAAGACAAATAACATAAGTAACTAACGCCAACATGAGTAGTCAGCAACTAACACAACACCACTAACATGTGTACTTAAATGAATGAAGGCGAAGAAGCAGCATCCAGCTATCTCCAACTGCCCAGCTGTCCAACCGAGGTCCATGCACGTGTCCCATGAAGAACTGGATCAATTCCACAAGTCGCAAGCTGAACTCCCAAGAACACTCTAGACACCCAAGATACCAGGCACATGACAGAACACAGCGAAAACGAACCAAATTCTTATTAAAAAAAAAAGAGAGAGAGAAAAATCGATGCAAAAATCAAAGATGGAAGATTATCGCAATCGTGGAACACAAAATCTCGGATCCGGCTTCTGTGCTGTAATGGAAACTACAACACAGATGCTGTAAAAATATTGGAAGGCTCAGATTTAATCACATTTCTTTTAAGCCACACGTCGTCGTTTTTTATCCAAAGTCTTCTTCTTTTGTTTTTTACCCAAAGTCTTCTTCTTCCTTTAGGGCACTTACAGAGAAGACACATTCTCCTTCTATCTTTCACGTGTCTTTTGACTCTTTTTCTCTGACTCTTCCCCTCTCAAATGTCCTTCCCTCCTCAAACAAGAAGCCACTTACCCTTCCTTCTCCAGCAAAAAAAAATATGCTTCTATGAAATTTCAAGAGGAAACTTTAGAGCAATAAATCAGTAAGGGACTTTATGGATTTGAGGTAGTTTTCTCTCTCTATCTCTCTCTGAAATTCCCTCACCTGAGCACTCTTTGAGGAAAGATCTGCTGTAAAAATAACAACGGTCCAGATTTAAATCCGATATCCTTAACCCATACGAAGTCTCAAGTCGTGGTGCCCAACAAAATGTGGGTAAAAAGTAGAGGCAATTGACGCCATCTGTTTTCAAGGCAAGCTATGACACAAGAAGTTCTTTCAAGCTTATAACTAGTTAAAGAAGCCGCGAAGTTGAAGATTTCAATGAAAAACATAGAGAAGTATAGAGAGGGTGTGAGGACAGAGAAATATATCGAGGTGAAGCCGTGAGATAGAGAGAGAGAGAGAGAAGGGGGACTGAAGCTGCAACAGAAGGTATAAAAACGCCTCATCTCTCTCTCTCTTGATTTTCATGGGTGAGAGTATAACTGTATGTGTGAAATTGTGCAACGGAGGATTGAGCAAAACCAGTCTTCTCTGTAAGGGTCCGAAGGGAAGAAGAAGACTTTGGATAAAAAACGACGACGTGTGGCTTATTAAATGAAATGTGATTAAATCTGAGCCTTTCAATATTTTTACAGCATCTGTGCTGTAAACTACAGCACAGAAGCCGGATCCTTTCCGATGAAGCAATAAACGAACACGAAACACGAGACCTAAAAACCAAACAAGCGGAGATAAAATCTAAACCAACAAATATACAGCCACATCCATCGACAACAAAGCGGCAGAAAAGCTAAATCAAACCACACTCACAGCAGATCTTTTAAAATCCAAAATCACAATAAAAATAAAAAATAAAAAATAAAAAGCGACGCAGAAATCGCAGATCTGAGAGAATCCGCAAAAGTATCGCGGTAGGGTTAGAGAAAGAAGGGTACCGGCGGGGACGTGGTAGAGGGCAATGCCGGTGCTGGAGAGCGCGTGCTGGATGGAGGCGGGGATGCGGTGGGTGTCGCAGTAGGCAGAGATGGAGACGGGCCCGCAGTAGTTCATCTTCACGAGCGCCGAGCTTATGTTCTGCGCGATCGAGTTCGGGTCGCACCCGTTCGGCACCTGGCAGTTCTCTATATCCCACCACACCGACGTCTTCGCCCCTACGTACTGCGCCTCCGCCATCGACGACGTCGTTCCGTTCACATCCCCAACCATCCTCGCTTCTTCGTTCCTCTACCGCCGTGTCTATCTTGGAGTCTCTGCAACTACTTCCTCAAACCTTTTTTGGTTCTTTGTATTTGGAGGAGTGACTGCTTTTTTTTTTTTTTTTTTTTGAACTGAAGGAGTGACTGTTGTTTAGAGACATGAAATGGTTCCACTTCGGACTTATAGAGTGGAACCATCACATTTGAACTACCCATATTTTTAAGACCTTGCACACATAGGAACCATCAAAGTCATTTTACTTGTATTTGAGAGCAGGGTACATCAATTCGCCTAAAACCTAGGGTGCGCTCAAAAGAGGACCCACAATCGTCTAATGGCGCGGGCCCACGGGAAGACCTCCGAGTATTCGCCACCCCCCTGATTTAGTCAATTAATTATAGACCCCTCATTTACTTGTTAGGTCTGCGAATATTTCTTAAAATATAATTAATATTAAATTTTTGGATTTTGTTGAGATTATTTACCATTAATATTATACACCCTAGTATTTTCAAAAAAAAAAATTAATAATAATAATAATTATACACCCTAGTATCAATTTCACATTATACTCTATTATTTTCTATTAATATTTTAATTTTAGTTTTATTGTATTTTTCGAGTAATGCTAGAAGTCAATTTTTTATCACTTTTATGTCCCTACAAAAATAATGTGGCTTTTAAAATTACCATTGACATTGTGATTTATCACTATTAAATTTTGATCAAGTGATGATTTTAAAAGTCACATTATTCTTAGATAGACACAAGAGTAACTTCTATAATTACTCGTATTTTTTAGGTTGTGTTTGATTAGTAATTTTAGATGTCATACACATATCCCTTTTGTGTTCCGCAAATAATGATATGGCTTTTAAAATTATCATTTAACTTGTGATTAATTGTAATTGAATTTTGATCAAATGATCATTTTAAAAGCCATATAATTATTAGAGTGACACAAGTATGACCTCTAGAATTACTCGTGTTTGAATTGCGATTACGTATATAAAAAGTGATGAGATTATAAACAAAATTGTAGATAAATGAATCGTTTGGTATTGCGTTTTTAAAAGTATAACGATTTGAAAACGCAAAAAATATGAGGTTTCAAATCGCAGATAATGGGGTGCTATTTTGAAAATATACAATTTTCAAAGTTAAACTGATATTTTTTAAAAGCCAAACTGCGATTTTGCTAAATGCTTAACTTCATTTTTAATTAGAAAAAAAAAATTGCGTTTTTAAAAATCACATATTTCACGATTGTTATTTTTAAATCGTACTTATTAAAATCACAAACCCAAATAGACAGGTATTGAAATTACCTCATTCTATTATAAGGCAGTGTCAATCTGCCCGATCCCGTTCTATTATATCTTATTTTGCTCCCATTTTGAGTGAGCAGATTCTTTAGCTATTTCTATAGTGTACAAATTACAAAGAAATTTTCAATTTTTATTTTGGATTCTAAACACTGCCGACCAGAACATTGTTTAAGAGCACTAGAAGCAGACACCCAACCATTTTCTCTAATTTAGGAAAAATTTAGGGAACCAAACCACTTTTTGATTCCCTATAAAAAAACACCCCACAACAGATTCCCTTCATTTTTCCTATATCAATTAAATATTATTTTTTACTCTTATTTTTTTTTTTCTCTTTCCTACTTTTATTTTTTTTATTCATCTATTTTCTTCTCTTGCTCTCTCGTCTTCTCCAAATCTCCGGCACACTCCACACAGAAACCGTCTCTTCCGTTTCTCCTTCTGAATCCAAAAGCATATTTTATTTGTCAACACCAAAAAGCACAACGAATCTCCCACTTTTTCCAGAAGAGAAAAAGAAAACGAAAAGCTTGTTTTGTTCTTTAATGGAGCCGCCGGAGGATAAGAGAACACCATTGGATTCGGCGGAGGAGGTAATCCTTCGGTGGGACTCAACTGCTTTGGAAGATGTGAGAGAGAGAATGATATTTGAATCCCACGCGACGAAGTCGATCGCAATGCAGGCCGTGGATGAAATCCAATAGTCACTATCGTCGGCGTCTCTCTCTGGCGACGAGCAGCAGAGCGGCAACAGGGCCAACTCGACCATCCAGATCACCTTGGCTCGGCTTGAGGATGAATTCTGCAACATCCTCCTCAACCAAACCTCTCCGATCGAGCCAGTTTCCACCGCCACTTTCGCCGATCCCAGCTCCTCCAGTCTCTCCTCTACTGGCACTCCCTCTAGAGAGCTTGACGACCTCAACGATGACCATCTAAGCGAGGAAGATGAGTTGCATCGGAAGAAAGATGAGTGGAAGATGAGAAAGTAATTACTGATTAGGAACGTGAAGGAGAGAGGAGAGAGAGGTGTTTTTATTATTATTAAAATATATGATTGGGAAGCTACAGTGCTACCCAATGTATTGGGTAGAACTGTAGCTTCCCAAGGGTAGTCCCATAAAATAGGGTAATTGCTGTTGTTTATTTTTTGTGACTTTCTTCAAATTTTTCTTATTTTAGGGAATAAAACTACTTATAGGGCATCTGCTACTAGTGCTCTAAGATTAGTAATTGGAACATATATCCTCTGTCCTGTCCGTTTCTTCAATTAAAGCAGGGAGATTACCTTTTTCTGGTCTTTTGCAAAAGAAATGTATATCGATAATAAAAAGGCCTACGTTGGATATGAACTTTACAAGAAAGCTCTCCCAAAACTTGCCAGCTTTTCACTCACTTCAACTCTCATAGAGTTTGTCTATCCAGCTCCCTCTCATCCCACTTTCATCTGACTTTCGTACCCACGAGGCACTTATTTATTTAATTTTTTTTAAAAAAAAATTGAGAAATGCTAGAAGTATTTATAAATTTTTACAAACTGACATGACATCTATCTGGCATTTTATTAATTAAAAAACTCATTTATTAAAACTCGAAGGGATCCGGCCGAGACTAAGGCGACCAACACAAACATAGGCCCCGGGCGAATCTATGTGCATCCTTTTCATCCAGACCTTGACCCCCCACCACTAGTGAGCTATGACGGAGACGGCGACTGAGACGACGACAGAGACAGCGAAGAGATCCAGAAACCCATGCCGGCGAGATGACGACAGAGACGGGGGAAGAGGATCTGGAGGCTCGGTGGGAAGCCGGAGGAGGCACAGTGCAGCTCAGGAAGAGATCTGGACCCCAACGCACCAAACCCACATCGGCGTGGGTGGTTTCTGGCTGGATCTTTTAGTTCATACAACGTCGTTGGTGAATCACGATCTTCAAGTTCGCATGTTGTGACGTCGCCAGAAATCGTCGAGATTTGGGTCGGGAAACCTTCGTCGTCGGCCGTTCGGGATTGCTGGGACTCAGACCTCGACGGTTTCCCGACCCAGACGTTGACGGTGGTCGGGGTCTGGTCGGGATTGTTGGGACCCATAACTCGACGGTTTCCCGACCCAGACATCGACGGTGGTCGATCGGCGTCTGGTTGGGATTGCTGGGACGTCGCTGGTTTTTTAATTCGATCAAAAACCAATCTTACGTCGAATCTATGTGTCTAAATTTTTTAAATGATAAAATGCCACATGGGCTCCACATCAGTTTGTAAGCTTCCCTTTGTAAATGTTTGTAAATACCCCTAGCATTTCTCAAAAAACTTAGTTCAGCTTCAAACAAGCAGCCCGAACTACCCTCCATTTTTCTCACTTTTTTTTTTTCTTCCAAAATTTTCAAAATCTCCCTCCCAACAAATCCCTCCGCCCATCCCCCACCTCCTACTTCCACCGCTGCCTAGAGACTAGCCAACCACCGACCGGTGACTAGCCGACCCACCGCTGCCCACCGCCTACCGCTCGTCTCAGCCACCCACCGCCGACCAGTTGTGCCACCCACCGCCAACACGATCTCTCTACGGTCTGTCTCTCTCTCTTTCTATTTGTTAGATCATCAACAATTGCCTTTTCTTGCCTTGATCACTATGATTATAAATATGAAGTCAATTCATATATAGTCTTCTATGATAAACAAGTTCTGGGTAGTTCACTAACTAGAAAATTTCTACTAGTCTAAATTGTTTTAAAAAAAAAAATCGAACAAATCTTATTTTTCCTGGGCTTTTTTATTTCTTTAACAGAAATTGACTGCATATTTTAATTTTCTGCATAATAAGCCTCACTTTTGAGTCAGACGATAAGAACCATTACAGATTTAAATATTGTTATTGCAAACTAAGAAACAAGAAGTAACAGGTCCTTGATTTCCACTTGTGATAAATCAAGGTGAGACTAGATTTTTCTCTAAATTCTTGAGATGCCCACCTAATTCAAAGCTTGATTTTCAGATTTAATGACTATGATTCTTTGACTGGAGTTGCGGTGCTTTGTAAGTCTACTTGACTAACAGCTAAATTTGAGATTTTTATAGAATCTGGGATTTAGTTTAGGGGAAAGGAAAACCGAAAACTGTCATGAAGCATTCCAAATTCTTAGTTAGTCGAGGTTAAAGTTTGTGTTGATCGATATTGGGGTTTTATGGTTTAACAACCAACGTCTTTGTTGGTTGGGTTTTCTATTTGTTGGTTTCAATTTTGGTAAGTGAAAAAGTGTTGGATTGAAGTTGTTGTATTTGTGATTGTGTCTGTGGCATTTGATTTGAGATTGTGTTTTCGTAACGATTGATGATGAGATTGAGTTGGAGGAATTATGGTGAAGTTGAGTTGATTTTGTTGGAAATCTGATGAATTTATTGAGGGTATACGTTCGGTCATGATTGGTTTTGAGGTGTTCTTAATGTTTTAGATTAAGGGATATATGGAATCTAGTTGTTAGTGGTTATGGACTTGTTGGTGTTGAAAATGTTTGGCACGCATGGCGAAATCTGTTGTTGAACGAGTGTCCTGATCTTAATGGTATTACTCTATATTTTTCCTTGGTGATAATATTAAGAGGTTTTTTTTTTTTAAACATGTCTTCTATTGATTTCTAGATCCATAGGGAACATTCCCTGCCTGATTGAGCTGATGGAGGTCCAACGTTCCATGATGAGAAGCTGCATTGATGGTGTGGAGTTGCTAATATTTACATCAAAGCAGCTGCATATGGACTCACAGGGTGAGTTATCTGGCATCCACAACATTCGGTTTTCCTACATTTTCATATACTTTTTTCTCTGTTGCTTCAACTTTTTCCCGTAGATGAGTATACTAAGGACAACTGTTTAGGTTTTCTGATTTGTATGGTAGAGATTATTGTGATTAATACTGAAAATACTCTGAATTGGAATCTAGGGTCATTGACCGATATATTCGTGCTTGTGTTCGAAGTACCAAGATTTTTATCTGTGAGATATAATACTTTTTTTTTTGCTTCGTTTTCACTCTCATTCTTCTCCCTCTTTCTCGTTTTCCCTTTTGCTATGTGATTTGATTCCGTTTTCATATCTAAGCATGTGTTCTCTAGGTTAGAAGCTTGCTTATGATAATTAAATATGTAGAGTGCGCAAGGATTTTTAGGGAATAAGAGAGGAAGGTGGACTAAGGCTTTTACTGAATGGTACGAAATATTGAATTAAAAGAGCATTTGGAGAAGGTTGATCTCCTGGATACAAGCAAGGACTAAAGGAATTTCTTTCTTACCTCACTGACCTCTGACACCTACAATTTATAGACTTACCATTCAGGTGCTAGATCCAACTGAATGGCCAGCTCACATATTCCCTCAACTGCAGAATATTTCTCTAAGCAAATAAACGCAACAACCCAAAACAGAATAGCTGAAATAATGGAAAGCAAAACAACACCACAAAGGCTAAAACGCAGAGTTCTAGAATACTGTGCCACATCATCACAAAATACCCCAAAATCCTCAATTGCAATCCCCAATTATAGTAACCCTAATTTCCCAATTACCGTAGCCCTAATTCCCCAATTGAGTCCACAACAATGCCCCCTTCTGAAAGCACATTGTCCGCAAGGTGCGGGTATTGTGCCCGCAACTTCCAAGCCTTCTCCCAAGTGTCTTCTTCCGGCAGGGTGCCGGACCAATGGACCAAGAGTTCAGTAACGGAGTGGCCACGAGACTTAATGGTACGCTTGTCCAGAATGGCTTCCGGTTCTGGGCGGAGCTCACCATTCGAGTCAATTGGTGGGAGAGTGGGCAGGGGAACCGAGTGTTAATCGAGCTGCTTCTTCAGACACGACACATGGAACACCAGGTGAAGCCGAGCGGCCTCCGAGAGGTCCAATTCGTAAGCAACAGACCCAATGCATTGAAGAACCTGGAAAGGGCCAAAGAACCAAGGGGAAAGTTTCAAATTCTTCCGAGAAGCCAAGGACTTATGGCGGTAAGGCTGCAGACGCAGGTACACTCAATCACCCACCTGAAATACCCTCTCTGTTATGTTTTTATCAGCTTGAACCTTCATTCTGTTGTGAGCTTTGTGGAGATTTTCTTTGAGGAGACTAATAGTAGTGCTGCGATCTTTAAGAAGATCATCCACAGCTAAGTTAGCGGAAGTCCCGGGTACATAGGATAGAAGAGGGGGAGGGGGATAGCCGTAGACAGCGTCAAAGGGGGTTAGACCAGTGGATGAATGGTGGTTGGTGTTATACCACCATTCAGCCAAGGGAAGCCAAGAGCTCCAATTCTTCGGCGTAGAAGTCGAGTAGCACCGTAGATAGGTCTCCACGCATTTGTTCAAAGTTTCCGTCTGTTGGTGGTAAGCGGAGCTAAAGGCCAAGGAAATCTCTTGCAACCAAAGCAGCTCATTCCAAAATGAGCTAGTGAACACCAGTTCTCTGTCGGAGACAATGGTGGTGGGCATGCCATGGAGCTTTAGAACGTTGGCCAAAAACAACTGGGCCACTTTAGAGGCAGTGTAAGGATGAGAGAGGGCGATAAAGTGCCCGTACTTCATGAAACAGTCGACTACCACCATAATAACGGAGAAACCGTGAGAAGAAGGCAACCCATCAATAAAATCCATTGAGATATCTGACCATACTCGACTGGGAATTGGAAGAGGTTGCAAGAGGCCTGGAGGATGAATGGTTTTTGGTTTAGAAACCTGACAGGCAGCACATTCTTGGACAAATTTTTTGATATCCTGCCTCATACCTTTCCAAATAAAATTAGACTTAGCGCGTGCCAAAGTCTTGTGGTAGCCAGAATGGCCTGCTGTTGGGTCGGAGTGAATGAATTCCAGAACTTGCAGTTGGAAGGGAGAGTGCCTGATTAAAAAAAGGCGACCCTTCTTAAGCAACAACCCCCGTTGTAGGGAAAAACCCTTTGGGCCAAGGAGATTCTGCTGGAGCTTTAGCAGAGTGGACTGAGTCTCCGGGTCCTGAGCATAAGAGGCCTGTAAATCTGCCACCCAAATCGTGGTTGGAAAGGAAATGAGGGAGATGGAGAGCTCAGTAGCAGAAGTATCAAATTGCCGAGATAAGGCATCAGCAACCCTATTCTCATTGCCCTTTTTATACTCGATGATAAAATCATACCCCATGAGCTTTGAGATCCAACGTTGTTGAGGGACAGTGGCTACCCGTTGCTCCAAAAGGTACTTTAAAGCCTGCTGATCGATGTGAACCTTAAAAGGACGGCCCAACAAGTAAGGACGCCATTTTTGGACGGCCGAAACGAGGGAGAGGAGTTCTTTGTCATAGGTAGATAGCAACAAAGCGCGTCCCTTCAGGGCCTGGCTAAAGAAGGCAATGGGATGGTTGTCCTGCATCAACACAACCCCGAGACCCAAGCCACTGGCGTCGCATTCAATGACAAACTCCTGAGTAAAACCTGGAAGGTGCAAAACCGGAGGGCTGACAACAGTAGCTTTGAGGTGATTAAAAGCCTCGGTAGCGGCTGGACTCCAAGAGAAGGCATTCTTTCGTAAAAGAGCCGTCAATGGGGTTGCAAGAGAACCGTGGCCTTGAAAAAATTTTCGGTAATAACCGGTGAGGCCCAAAAATCCTCGTAAGGATTTAATGTTGTGAGGAATCGGCCAATTATCCATTGAAGCCAGCTTGGAAGGATCCGCACGAACTCCATGGGAAGAAATGAGATGGCTGAGGTAAGCAATCTCAGGGACCCCGAACTGGCATTTGGAGCGTTTAGCGTAAAGCTGGTTGGACTGAAGGACCTCCAAGACCTGCTGTAAGTGAAGCAAATGGTCAGATAAATTGTTGCTGTAAACTAAAATGTCGTCAAAGAAAGCAAGCACAAATTGACGAAGAAACGGTCGGAATAGATCATTCATAAGCCCCTGAAAAGTGGAAGGGGCATTTGTCAAACCGAAGGGCATTACGAGGAATTCGTAATGAACCTCGTGGGTACGGAAGGCTGTCTTCGGCACATCTTCAGGACGAATGCGGATTTGGTGCTAACCCTAACGGAGGTCTAACTTGAAGAAAACATGAGCTCCAAACAATTCATCAAGAAGTTCGTCAATTACAGGAATCGGCTACTTATCTTTGACCGTAGCTTGGTTCAAAGCCCGGTAGTCCACACATAAACGCCAACTCCCATCGGCTTTCAGCACCAGCAAGATTGGAGAAGAGAAGGGGCTAAGACTTGGTTGGATGACCCCCGAATCCAGAAGTTCCTTCACAATCTTCTCTATTTCCGTTTTTTGAAAATACGGATAACGGTACGGCCGAACACTGATAGGTTGAGGATCCTAAAGAAGAATCTGGTGGTCATGGGACCTGGGAGGTGGTAGACCTTTAGGCTCATAAAAAATGGACTCAAAAGACTGGAGAAGATCCTGGAGGGGTGCGGGAGTGGAGTCAGTTAGAGCAGAAGCTGACACCGAAGGGCATGGAGGACCTAGTTGGAGGAAAAAACCCTTGTTGCCTGTAGGGGAAGATCGAAGGAAGCGAGTGCCATCCTCCAAAGAAAAACCTGAGGGATTAGCACGTTCTTCAATGTTTTTCACGCTTCTCAATATCTCTGCAAAATGAGCAAACCTAAGGGACCTTTTCGAGGGTCCTCTCTGATGCTTAAGTTAGCTTCTGAGATAAAATAATGCTCTGTACATAAAAAAATTAGTCTGAGTTTATACCTGGAGTATGGGCCTATTTATAGGCAAAGAGGTGGAGTCAAACCTGGATTAAAATTTTTGCTCCTTGTTGATCTAGAACTGATGTCAGAGTTCTAATTGAACTTTGATCCTTTATTAGACTTCTAATATGATCATTTATTAGACTTCTAATCTGATATCTTATTTGACTTCTGATCTGATTGAATCCTTAGTCCTATCCCGATTCTACAGAGAATAGGACTACTCATCAAACTATACTTGAACTAAGACGGGGATAGGACTGCTAATCGGATTACGACTTTTACTTCAATTCAACTTGGAGTAGAGTCCTAATCCATATCTACTGGGATAAATGATACCTGATTTTTCGGAAATAGCTGCTAAATGTCTATCACCCGGGATCAGACTTCCCGGGAGTCCCATTGTCTCCTCCTTGGATCTGGTTGAGTGGAATTTATTCCCAACTATTACCCCACAATTCCTTTATCCGAAGCTTGCTTGAATAATGAGAATTCTATGTCTCAGAAACCCGAGCTTTGTCTCCTTCTGAAAACCTGTTAACTTGTAAACCTGAGGGTTAAATCTTACCCCCCATTACCATCTTGTTTTTCCTTAGGGTTTTCTCACTGTCTCTTGGAATTGCTAACTCCTGAAAACCTGCAAAACTCGAGGGTTAAATCTGACCCCCTGGCTCCTAGCTCCCGGTGTAGGACTAACTGAGAGTCTCTTTCTTCTCGCTCTCAGTATTAGACTAATCGGGAGACTCTTTCTTCTTGTTCTCGGTATAAGACTAATTCGAGAGGCTTTGCTTCTTGCTCTCGGCAAGGACTAATCTGAGAGTCTTTCTTCTTGCTCTCGGCATTGACTGATCCGAGAGGCTTCTTTCTTTCTCTCGGCAAGGACTAATTCGAGAGGCTTCTGTCTTGCTCTCAACAAGGACTGATCTGAAAGGCTTTCTTCTTTCTCTCGGCAAGGATTGATCCGAGAGGCTTCTTTCTTTCTCTCAGCAAGGATTGATCCGAGAGAATTTATTCTTTCTCTTGGCAAGGACTGATCGAAGAGGCTTCTTTCTTGCTCTCAGCAAGGACTGATCCAAGAGGCTTTCTTCTTTCTCTTGGCAAGGACTAATTCGAGAGGCTTTGCTTCTTGCTCTCGGCAAGGACTGATTCGAGAGGCGTTCTTCTTGCTCTCGGCATGGACTGATCCAAAAGGCTTTGCTTTTTTCTCTCGACAAGGACTGATCTGAGAGGCTTTGCCTTCTTGCTCTCTGTAAGGACTGATCCAAAAGGCTTTCTTCTTGCTCTCGGAAATGACTGATCTGAGAGTCTTTCTCCTTATTCTCAGCAATGACTAATCCGAGAGGCTTTGCCTTTTACTCTTGGCAAGGAATGATCTGAAAGGCTTTCTTCTTGCTTTCAGCAAGGACTGATTCGAGAGGCTTTGCTTTTTGCTCTAGGCAAGGACTAATCCGAGAGGCTTTTCTTTTTGCTCTTGGCAAGGACTGATCCGAGAGGCTTTGCCCTCTTACTCTCGGCAAGGATTGATTCGAGAGGCTTTCTTCTTGTTCTCGGCAAGGACTGATCCGAGAAGCTTTCTTCTTGCTCTCGGCAAGGACTGATTCGAGAGGCTTTTCTTCTTGCTCTCGGCAAGGACTGATCCGAGAGGCTTCGCTTTTTGCTCTCAGCAAGGACTGATCCGAGAGGCTTTTCTTTTTGCTCTTGGCAAGGACTGATCCGAGAGGCTTTGCCCTCTTACTCTCGGCAAGGATTGATCGAGAGGCTTTCTTCTTGTTCTCGGCAAGGACTGATCCGAGAAGCTTTCTTCTTGCTCTCGGCAAGGACTAATTCGAGAGGCTTTTCTTCTTTCTCTCGGTAAGGACTGATCCGAGAGGCTTCTTTCTTTCTCTCGGCAAGGACTGATCCGAGAAGCTTCTTTCTTGTTCTCGATAAGGACTGATCCGAGAGGCTCTCTTATTTCTCTCGGCAAGGACTGATCTGAGAGGCTTCATTCTATCTCTCGGCAATGACTGATCTGAGAGGTTTCTTTCTTGCTCTCATCAAGGACTGATCCGAGAGGCTTTCTTCTTTCTCTCGGCAAGGACTGATCCGAGAGGCTTCTTTCTTTCTCTCGGCAAGGACTGATCTGAGAGGCTTATTTCTTGCTCTCGGCAAGGACTGATCCGAGAGGCTTTCTTCTTTCTCTCGGCAATGATTGATCCGAGAGGCTTTTGTCTGCAAAAGAAGCGACATCAACGGGTTCCCGGTCCCTAGACTGAGAACACTTTGATGCTTAAGTCAGCTTTATTCTTTTATTCTGAAAATACTTATTCCCAAAATCTGGGGAATTTTCTGTCTTTTATTATAACTAGTTTGAGTTAAAAATAAAAGTCTAGTTCTTTGTAAACATAAATGCTAAAAATAAAATTCTAGCCTGAAATTCCCAAGAGTCTTTTCTACATGACCACGAGCAGATTCTGTTGTTGCCTTGGCTTTCTACGCCGTGGGCTTTTGCTTCCCCACTCCTTTCTTCTTTCTATGTCATCTCGGGGATCATTCTCCTGATGCCTCTCGTCTAGCTGAAGACGGTCTCAGGGATAGTAATCCCGTGGCTACTGATCTCGGGGCTGATAGTCCCGTTGATTTTGGGACTTGTTCTTTCCTGTAAGGAGGATTACCTGGTATCTTTGGTGGTTGGTGAAACACCGGATCTCTTTTGATCTCCATGAGGACTTCTGATATCTCGGCATTGAGAGGTGTAAAGTTGTAATCTTTGAACTTCTTTACTGGCATTTGCTCTTCCCCATTAGCTTTTTTGAATTCTTTCCTTTTCTTTTCCAGGGCTGTCTCTCGGGGTAGCCTAGAACTGACCATGTAACACCCGGTCCCATATTGGGAAGAGATGAATAGGGGACCGGGTGTTACAGACCATCCGTCTGGTGAAGGGTGAGTCTGTACCTATTAGGAGCTTATCCACAGCTACGGATTTGCTCTTGGTAAGGACTAATCCGAGAGGCTTCGCATTCTCCATGTATGTGCACCTTCTCTCCAAGTCGGCAATAATTCTGCTAAGATCTCATGCATCCTCCTTTTGGAGTAGGGCCTTCTTAATTCTTGGGGATGGACTTCCCGAAAATTATCTTCTTGGTGATCATCCTCCCAAAAATCGTAGCTGTCGGTATGGTTGTTGTGCTCTTCTTCCTCATGCCCATCCTTGTTCATCTCGGGACGGAGCTGTCCCGGCCTTCTGTGCAACAATTCGGCATTCCACTGTGTTAAGGATTTGATCTGGGCTTTCAACGCGGCTATACGATTCTGATCTCCACTGCATGGGGGAGGGAACGGTGGAGGCTGCAGATTGTTCTAAGTTACCAGCTCCATTCGGACTATGGGCTCTCAATTAATCTAGCTTCCGGAACGTGTGTTCATCATCATGCTAGATCTTCTTTTTCTTTTTTGAGGAACAAATAATCGTTCCCACAGACAACGCCAAACTGTTGGTACAGTTTTTAGTATGGTATGAATCAACACGTTCTTCGATGTTCTTTACGCTTCTCAATATCTCTGCAAAATGAGCAAACCTAAGGGACCCTTCCGGGGGTCCTCTCTGATGCCTAAGTTAGCTTTTGTGATAAAATAATGCTCTATGCATAAAAAATCAGTCTGAGTTTATACCTGGGGAATGGGCTTATTTATAGGCAAAGAGATGGAGTCAAATATGGATTAGAATTCCTGCTCCTTGTTGATCTAGAACTGCTGTCAGAGTTCTAATTGGACTTTGATCCTTTATTAGACTTCTAATATGATCCTTTATTTGATTTTTGATCTGATATCTTATTTGACTTCTGATCAAATCATTTTTTCTTCTTAGTTGCCATTCTTGTATACTACCTGTATACTTGATCGCATTTTGCGCTTTTAATGAAATTTCTCTTACTTAAAAAAAATAAATAAATAAATTGCCGTGGGACTTGAACCCTGGGTCTTGATTATTAATGAATATTTAATCCTATAAATATTCATATAGTAAGGTTAAATACCAATGAATATTTATTCTTATAAATATTCATATATATTCTTTTGTCTTATTATTATGTCTTAAATTCTAATTTAAAGCATTATGTTTTATGTCTTAAAATTTGGGGCGCTACATTCCTCCCCCCTTAATGGATCGAAATTCATAAATTATACTACACATAAAATTTACATCAAAAGAAAATTCAACTTTTAAGTTTTTTTTTTTTACTTAGTGACACAGATTTTAAGTGTAGTATCTAATTACTAAACATAGGCTACGCTAACCTTGATCAATAAAGTATTCTAGAGAAGAAAATGATGTAAAAAAATAATGTATATTTCATTTCTATCAATTATCTCATCATATGATTTTAATCACTATGGTCTTTTATCTTATCTTCTATTATTAAAATTCCATCTCCCATTCTAATGTCTATTTCTATTTCTTAATGTTAAAGATATTATAGGACTGTCAATTCCTTGAACTTCTATTTCTTAATTTTTATCTAGATACAAAATTTTATATAGTACCATGATTTATTTGTGGGTTCAACTCATCGACTAAGGTATGTATAGGTACTAACCTTATATAGTACCATTATCTTTTTCTTGTTCCGTCACAAATACTATCTTAACTGTTCAGTATCGGCCATCAACAAAGAACTCAAGTTCTCACCAAAATCGGCCAAAACAAGACAAATCCTCAAGCCTTAAATAGAAACCTAATATACCGAGAATCATCCAACAAAACATCACAAATAGAAATCCAACCCACAACTCAACAACTAATTGAAACCTACAATTCCAAACCCTAAATCAATTGAAAACAAATAATGAAACTTACATTTGGGAATGGAAATCCGAAGCTACAGCCTTCAACCGACAAATACCCAACACTCTCTTAGTGTTTCATGAACCTCGTCTTTTCCCCACAGATCCGAGCTGCTGCTTGGGGCAGCCGATGTTGGCCCAGTGCCTTTCCTTGTCAATAATTATCCCACCTTTTTCTCAGCAACCGAACAAAGTAAAAAGGCTTACTCTCATATATATTGGCACATCGGGGTAAACCCAAAAAGAAAAATGGAAAATTTGGAATACAAAAACTAAGTATTGCAACCTAAAAAAAAACGATTCTCAGATTCCAAAGTTTCCCAGTGAATTCCCCATATTTTCCCAGAAACGAAGAAAATTGGAACTAAGATATTTACTCTTCCAATATACACTCTAACTGGTTGCCAGGAAAATTGTGGAAGAAGGAAGAAGATTAAGAATCATGAAACTAGGTTTCTAACCTCAAAAAAGAAAAAGGAAAACCTAGTTCCCATATTCTAAGCTTAAAGAAAAAGAAAAAAGGAAAGCCCATTGATTTTCCCACGGTTTCCGAGCAACCAAACAAAAGAAAAAGAAAAAGAAAAAGGAGAACCCGGCTAACTTCTGCACAAAGTGAAGAAGGCGCTCGACAGAAAGATGCAAAAGAAAGTGAAGAAGGCGCGAGAATGAAATAAAATAGAATGGCGTATGAGCTTTGGGGGTTAAATTTGGAGATTGATTCTGACAAGAGTTATTTTGCTGAAACGATTGAGAGTTCAATGCAGGGGAGAGATTGAGAAGTTTCTCCAACATTTGGAGAAATTTTTGAGCTTGAAACAGATGCTCTTACTTGTTAGGTCTGCGAATAAATCTAAATTATATTTATTATTAAAATTTGATTTTGTTGAGATCATTTACCATTAATATTATACACCATAGTATTAATTTCACATTATACTCTAATATTTTGTGTTAATGTTTTGATTTTATTCTTATTGTATTTCTTGAGTAATGCTAGAAGTTAATCTTTTGTCACTCATGTTGTGTCCCTCCAAAAATGATGAGGCTTTTAAAATTACCATTAAGCTTATGATTGATCATTATTGAATTTTGATCAAGTGATGAATTTAAAAGCCACATTATTCTTAAATGGACACAAGAATGGCATAAGAGTGACTTTTAGAATCACACGTATTTCTTAGTTGTGTTTGACGAGTAACTCTAGATGTCATACCCATGCCCATCTTGTGTCCCGCTAATAATAATGTGACTTTTAAAATCATTATTGGGAATAATCCTACTCCAAGTCGATTGAAGTCCAACTCCAATAATGACTCTTTGAATAATCTAGTCAATAGTTCAACTCCCAGTTGAATAGGAATATGACTCTTATACTAAATCAAACACCAAACACTCCTAGTTTAAATGGGGGTAATAAACTCAATTAAAATTTGACTCCCTCCCTTTGCCTATAAATAGGCTCATACTCCAGGTATAAACGACATACTAATTATTTTATGCATTGAGCCTACTTTTTTCTCATAAACTAATTTAAGCATCGGAGCGAAACCCCTAAAAGGTTTTCTTAGTTTTAGTTGTTTTGCAGTGATCGTGAGAGTGTGAAGAACATCGAAGAAATGTGTCGTTCACATTGTACCGGAAATTATCCCAACAATCTTTGCCGAATTCTTTTTTTTTTTTTACAAATATAAATGAATCATCACAGTGGCACGACTACTTGTCGCTCAGCCAACATATAGTATACATCACATATATGTACATGATATACAGAGTCACATTTATGCAACGGAACACATATACAAACGTAGTCTAGTTAGCGAAAAACACATCTATAAACACGTCTATTAATTACATAAAAGAGACATAACGACGTCTATCTGTTTAAGGCTTCAACATGAGTTATTAATTACATAGCAAAAGGATAGCTCATCAAATACATGTGTCACATGAGACACGAGCTATATACAAAATAACTACAAAAGGTGATCTTCCAAGTCTGACTCATCTACGACCCTAGCGAAATGCTTCAGTCGTAGAATCCCAAGTAGTTTGCCACAGGGTCGTCGTCAACGTCTGCGGTACCTGCAGCCAAAGGAACATCTTCTATACAGTCATGGTGTTAGCCACGTCCGTACATGTGAAAGTATGAGTTCACCACCTCAGCGGTATAAAACTGAGGTCTCAACAGTATAATACTTACTAAGTTTTCGTAATGAGCCAATCCTTTTATTTGTACCATACGTTTACAATAACAACTACTATCAACATGATGCCTTTATTTGGAAACGTAGTGCTGCTGATAGAGTAAACACCGGTACACATAATTTGGAAAGTCTACTACGATATACACACATACATATATAGCAGTTGACTCAGCTATGCTCGTATACAAGCTTTCCACAACTTTGGGAAACACAAGCATACGTGTATCTCTTAGTATAAATCAAAGACCTCAAAGTTTGGTCATGCAAGTATGCACATATCCCACAACTTCAAAGGACATAAGTATACAAACACATCCAATCCCGAAAGTCAACGACATCACATCTCGAACATACAAGCATACGTATATCCCACAACTTTGAAGGACACAAGTATACTAGCACATCAAGACATAACATCATTTATATAAAAACAATTGACATCATAACCTGGTCATACATGCATTCCCACAACTTCGAAGGACATAGGTATACCGGTATATCCAACTTAGACATCACTTAAATCAAATGCAATCTAGTCGGTAGAAATATACATATGCTCATTCCCATTAGGATACATGCATATTAATACGTCTAGCACAAATCTCTAAAAACATCATTAAATCTTGTGTTGTGCAATGCAGTCATAATAAAGGACTAACTTTGGCCCATATTAGCATCATACTAGTGGGACTAACTTTGGCCCATATTATTGTCATAATAGCGGGACTAACTTTGGCACATATTATTCTTACGGAGACAAACTTCGGCTCCTTTCTCTTTTACAGATTTTACGGAGACAACTTTGGCTCCTCAATTATTATATATATGCTCATGCTATATGCTTTCATGTTCTCTCAATCAAATGGCATCATGTTCTTTCCATAATTTCTCTACACATCATGACAATTTAATTTCTAATAAAACTCATGAAATCATGCTTCAAAATATCACTTCACAAATATGTCATCAAATTTCATAACATTCACAAATATGTCACCAAATTTCATAACATTCACAAATATGTCACGCACATGTTTGTTCTAAGGTTTCAGTGCTCATCATGCACGACTACACAAATGCATATGAGATAACGAAAATGGGAAACCTATAACACTCAATCAAACCAAATGCACGCAATGCTACGAAATAAAAGCATAATACCTGTGTCAGCATTGGCATCATTCTCATCAGCTTTGACATTTTCCGGTGTAAGCATGTACACCATTGCCTTAGCAGTTGGTCTAAGCTGATTATTGCTTGCTTGAGTCCCTTGGCTCCTTGCAGCCGCTGTAGGACAATTTCTGACAAAGTGGCATGGCTTGCCACACCCAAAACATCCACCCTCACCCAATTTGCATGGCCCTAGGTGTTTTTTTCCACACTTACTACACTTAGTGACACTGAAGCTGTTCTGACTCACAGGAGCACCTACTCTCCCAAGAGGTCCAGAATCGCTGCTGAAAGACTGTCTCTTCGATGGTGGGGGAGGAGGAGTCCCCAATGAAAGTGACCGCTTCCTATTATCATAGTCAGCGGCCACTTCACGGATCCCTTTCTTAGCCATGGTGACAGTGTGCACCATCTCGACATAGTTAGTGACTTCGAGGAAAATAATCCTCTCACGGATTCATGGCGACAAACCGTCGCGGAACCTTTCGGCCTTAGTCTCTTCATCGAAGATGAAATGTGGGGCATACCTTGATAACTTCTGAAATTCAACTGAGTATTGCTCAACTGTCATATTCCCTTGCTTCAGATCTTGGAAATCTCGAGCACATTGTTGCCTCTGTGCACGAGGAAAGAAACGGTCATTGAATTCTTTCTTGAAACGCTCCCATGAAAT
Organism: Alnus rubra; assembly: GCA_028654335.1. Lineage (NCBI taxonomy): Eukaryota > Viridiplantae > Streptophyta > Magnoliopsida > Fagales > Betulaceae > Alnus > Alnus rubra. The sequence continues at coordinate 2,099,892 of JAJPGS010000042.1, read as the reverse complement.
GGGAACTCCACGTCCCAACTCTTTAGTAAGAAGTGTTTTTTTGGCATTCCACCAGTATCGGGCTTCGCCATTTAACTTCAACCCCGCATAATCGACTTTTTGATCATTGGTGCACCTAAGTGCATCAGCAAGGTCCTCGCAGGTGGATATCCAATTGTCAGCTGCCAAAGGCCCTTCACTTCCATCAAACATAAGTGAGTTATGTCCGAAGTTGGTCGATGAACAACTAACCGTGTTATGATGTTCGCCCCGTCCAGGCATGGCGACCATCATAGTTGTCATGAATTGGGTGAAAGTGGCCCAAAACTGAGCCAGGTCGGGCATCTGAGGAGGCAGAGGAGGTGGTGAGGTGGAGGTGAGTCACTTGAGGCTCTTGATATGCTCGGCTCATTTGTGGATTTTTGAGTATGTTTCCCTTTGTATTTGTTATCACCACCAACCCTTCCAGCACTAGGAGGCCTTTGGTTTCCAAAAGAAAGGTTTTCAGAATTGCTGGCCGTCATGGGTTGGCTTAACTGAATGGGTTCAGAAACTGGGTATTGTGACGTTTCATGATTAGAGGTATGGTAACCGTTAGTAAACTGTGATGACTCACCACTCGAAAGTGGGGGTCCTCCAGCAGAGAGGCTCATCCAAAGCCATAGTGTCTTTGCTGCAGAAATAAGGGGCACAGACGCTTTTTGCGGCTGTGCTAGAAGAATATTATACCTCCTCATGCGCAGCTGATGGAGTGCATTAGAGAAATCCCTGTCAGCAGAAATCAGCATAAAGTTCGCGGGAGCGGGGTTGTCTACTGCCCAGAACAGTATGTCAACTAAAATCTTCTTGTCACTCGCATCTTTCACACCTGTTACACACATTCACATGTCAATGAAAACAAATACACTCGAAAAACAACGCAATCTAATCTTGTAGTCCATCAATAAGTTTGTGAGAGTTGGCCAGAAAAAAAAAAAAAAAAATGAAAATTGCGGAATCAAAGATGGAAGTGCAATTAACAATTCTTGAAAACACGAAGCAGACAAAACGTGAACCTCTGAACGGCAAGAGAAGGAATAAATTTAACTAATGCCTACTAATCAAAATTAGTATTCACATAAATAAGAATAAAATACCAAATCTTCCTTAAGTTCAATAATCTTCACCGAACACAGCGAAAACGAACCAAATTCTTATTAAAAAAAAAAAGAGAGTGAAAAATCGATGCAAAAATCAAAGATGGAAGATTATCACAATAGCGGAACGCAAAATCCCAACCCTAATTCGCAAAATTAGAGTTCATTCATAGACGAAACGGAAGCGCAGTTAGGAAGTTTCCGATAAACCAATAAACGAACGCGAAACACGAGACCTAAAACCAAACAAGCGGAGATAAAATATAAAGAAAAAAAATTAAGAAAAAAAAGCGACGCAGCAATCGCAGATCTGAGAGAATCCGCAAAAGTATCGCGTTAGGGTTAGAGAAAGAAGGGTACCGGCGGGGACGTGGTTGATGGCGATGCCGGTGCTGGGTGGAGGCGGGGATGCGGTGGGTGTCGCCGTAGGCGGAGATGGAGAGGGGCCCGCAGTAGTTCATCTTCACGAGCGCCGAGCTTATGTTCTGCGCTATCGCGTTCGGGTCGCACCCTTTCGACACCGGGCAGTTCTCTATGTCCCACCACACCGACGTCTTCGCCCCCACGTACTGCGCCTCCGCCATCGATGACGTCGTTCCGTTCACATCCCCGACCATCCTCGCGCGCAATTATATTTCAGCATCAATCAATCAGTCACTCGCTCGATTCCACAATTCTTCGTTTCTCTACCGCCGTGTCTGCCTTGGAGTCTCTGCAACAATTTCGTCAAACCTTTTTTTGTTCTTTGTAACTGAGAGTAGGCTGCTTCAATTCGTCAAAAACCTAGGGTGCGCTCAAAAGTCAAAAGAGGACCATCGTCTAATGGCGCGGGCCCACGGGAAGACCTCCGTTCGGAATACCGCCGCGTATTTGCTAGTCCTGATTTAGTCAATTATAGACCCCTCATTTACTTGAAAGCCACTTTCCCCCTCCTCCCCCATCCCTTTACTTCCCTTCAAAAAAAAAAAATTAATTTTAAAACATTCTTAACTTTTTTTCATTTTTTATATCACATAACACTTTTTTATTACTTTTTAAATAAAAAATTCAATACAATACAATTTTTTTTTTCAATTTTCCATATAAATTATATCAACTTTATATTACATCAATTTTAATTTTCAATCATTTAAAAATAAACCCAAAAGAAGAGGAGGGAAGGGGATTTTCAAACGAGGCGTTTAAGTTAAAATATATATCTTGATGTGATCTCCCTCTCTCTGTCTCGGTCTCGGTCTTTGTCTCTTTATCTTTCTCTGTTTTTCTTACCAAACTAATAAATGAATTGCCTAGCAAAAACAATGCCGGTGTCATGTTCAGCTTTCAGAGGATGGAATAGAGATGCAATTTGCAACAAATCATCAAGGTGGGTAGTAAAGTAAATTAATGCATGTCTGTCTCATTTAAGTGCTGATTAAGAAATTTGGCTCTGCAATCTATAAAAAAATAATAATAGAGAAATTCTGCTCTGCTACTCATGTTTCGTTTGTTTCGACGTAAAATGGTTTCCGTCGTAAAATGATTTCAGAGAAGTGATTTTTCAGAAAAATATTTTTCGCTTAAAGCATTATTCGGTGTTTGGCGCGTACGGATCTAGTAGAAATTTTCTGGCCAGATCCGGCCGTTCTGGCATGATCTGTCACTATGACTATGACTTTTAGCATTTATTTTTATTTTTAGCATTTACATCTGTTCACTAGATTTTTTACTCATTTTAGCTTCAAAAATTAACTCTTTCTATTTTAATTATCAACTTTAAACTCGTATTTGAAGGAATCTCCAGGAAATATTGGACATTGGGTCACCCCCTCTGTTCCATCACCCCAAGGTGATCCAATCTGCTGCAAATCAAACAAAAGAATATGCGTTGAAGTAAAGTATAATACATGATCGAATACAAAGATATCGAATCTGTTTCAAGAAGGAAAATGGAACTTGAGCTGTATTTACCTGTCGGATTCCATGCCAATGGATTGCAAGGTTCTCTAGCATAAGGCTATTCTTGACCTTGACAATGAAGGTGTCGCCTTTCTGGGCCAAGATTGTGGGTCCTGGAGTTCCGCCATTGATGGTGATAGCTAGCTTCTTATAGCAATCAGGGGACTTGTACTCATACTTTACCTCCCATTTGTAATACCGAATTCCGGCCTCAGCAATTTGAACATACATCAAAGAAGTTAAGAGACACAAAGCCAGCAGCTTCAACATATATAATTCTTCTGTATTGCAATATTTCAACAATTTCTTGGTTGTGCTAATCAAGTGAGAGCTCAGAAAAAAAGTCTTGACTAATGAGCTTAAAGGGGCTGAAGGAGGTTTTTCTCTGATCTCTGCCTGATGTTGTATGGCAAGCATTCTTGGATTATGGGGAGCATCTTTGAATCTCTCTTCTTTATTCATTCAGCAAATTTGTGATGCAATCAAAAAGATTGTTCTGAATTTTGGGTCCTTCCTCCCACGTTTAGGAGTCCCAACTTTTCTTAATTTATAATTTTCATGATTATCCACATGATGACAGATAATAATAATAATTATTATTTTATTTCCTAAAATATTTGAAGCTTTCATTTTTTATGTTTAAATTCTAGCATATACACATTCATAACGAATGACATCTAATTAACATCAAATTTAATATACAAAAATGCAAATAAAACATATAGTTAGTAATAAGATTTTTAAAATATTAAATTTGAATAGAAGTTACAATGTAATGTAATATTTAAAAATTTGAACATGAATATATATATATATGTTTGTGTGACTATATATATTTAGGAAGAAAAAAAAGACAATTTTTCGCTGTTTGTTTACAACCCTTAAAATGGTTCGAAAAATATTTTTTAGCATTTGGCTCGTGTGTAAAATTGCCAAATATTTATTATATTTTCATTATATTTGAGGAGTTCCGAGAAGAGTGAGAGGGCGGAAAATGAGTTATAGACGAAGAGAATGCGAGAATACAAAGTCTCCGGGCGTGAGATTAAGATATAATGCAATTGGTTGTCCATATTGTTTGTAATTTGGACAAACAATTGTGAGAGAGACTTGTGAAGCCTACTTGCCCGAGCCATACTCTAGCATTTACTCTAAAAAATCTAGTAAACTAATGTAAATGCTAAAAATAAAAATGCCAGGTTCTTGAATTACCAAATGAAACCCGGATTCACTGCTTTCTCAATTTCTCCTATTCCTGAGTTGACCTGTTTTGGATTTGGCTAGGACCGGAAAATTCAGATTTCCAATCAGCTTGGTCTTAGCTCCAATCCGGCCCAGCATGCCCGTGTAACAACCCAACCATTGGGCTGGACTATGCATCTAGAATATATTGAAAACATCATCCGTTTTGATCCTTCTAGTCCCTCTAGTCTATTAAGAATGTCACGAGGGCGAAATAAGTTCTGCCAAAGCGATTAAAGGGCTGAAGTTCAATCTCTTCCAGGAGAATAATACACAGTTCTATCAAAGCAACAGAAATAGATTCATCAAAGCAGAGCCTTCACCTTTTGTGTCACTCGAGGTCTGACTTGGGGAGAATTGGAACAAATGCAAAATGCTAAGTCATGATGTTTCTTGAGCAGTGCTTGACCTTAAATTGATACTTTTAAAGGTTTAATGATATGATTGTAAAAAAATGATGAAAGATGGAGGGTGGCAAGTGAAATTTTCCATTTTAAAAATTATTATTAGCAATGGAATATGATCTTCTCCTCCTTCAAAAAGAAAAAAAAATAAGGAATAGGATCCTTTCCATATTTCAGGATTTCACCATTTCACCATCTGGGTTTTGTTTAAATAAATTAAATGTTATTTAAAAATTTTAAACAGGGTGACAACACATTTATCATTTGGTAAAATTTAATTTAAACTATAAAAAAAAGTTCATATTCAATTAGCAAGGGTCAAAGACATTTCATGGGCAAATTTCTGTGGGCAACCTTTTGAAATATATAAAATAAGGATTGGACGGAAAGTATCTAATTTTTTTTATTTTTTATTTTATTTTTTTGATTCAACGGAAAGTATCTATTGGTGTAGGTAGATGGATACGGATATTAAATTCGATTTTGGTAGGCTGAACGTGGGGAAGGTTGAGACTTGAGACTTGAGACTTGAGACTTGAGTGTTACCTCATCCAAACGTGATTAAATGTGGGGTTGAAGTTTTCCTGTTTTTGGCTTAAATATGTTGAAGTGCGGTCGTTAACATGTAATTCTGTCACGTGAAAAACATTGCCAACCCATTAAGGCGTTGGTTAAATTTCTCAAGTTAAATTGTTATCTCTCTCTCTCTCTCTATCTCTCTCTCTCTCTCTCTCACGTTAAATTGTTAGACAGACACAGACAGAGAGGGATTTTTTGTTTAATAAGAATAAGTTCATGCAAGCCCACGTCAGAATGCTTCTAACACAAGATCTTTGGATCAATATACATGGCAGGATCTATGACCTCACATAAAGTTTGCAGGATGAATATAAATGGACCACTGACCCGTTAGCAACCCCCTCAAACAACAATGAAACAAGTTGAACGGAATTTTATTACACAAATAATAGATACGAATATACTTATAACTGATTCAATCACCATCAGCATCATTGTCAGTGTCATATCATTGCAAGAGGGAAAAAGATGGAGATGCATGAGCAGAAGCATTTAAGAGAAATAAATAAATAATATACAGCTACAAGATGCAAGCTGGGTCAACAGATCAGTTTACCATCCTTCATTGAACTCCATTTGAAAAAGAAAATCTTTCAGTTGTCGTTTAAAACAAGCCCGGAAACCAATTCTGAAATCCACAAATTTGAAATAATTTAGACATATGCTCAAGAAGAGGATGTTGGCTTCACCGAGGCCATCACTTGGGAGCAACCCTATCTTCTATCCCAGTCATGGCAAGTTTCCCTTGCATCTCTAATGAATCTTTCGGCTGATCCATTGGAACTATATGACCAGCATCATGGACCTGCAATATTGTTAGGACCAGTGTTGCTTAAGTTAGAATACGGGAGGGACCTGCAATATTGTTAGGACCAGTGTTGTTTAAGTTTAGAATGAGGGACCTGCAATATTGTTAGGACCAGTGTTGCTTAAGTTAGAATACGGGAGGGACCTGCAATATTGTTAGGACCAGTGTTGTTTAAGTTTAGAATACGGGAGGGACCTGCAATATTGTTAGGACCAGTGTTGTTTAAGTTTAGAATACGGGAGGGACCTGCAATATTGTTAGGACCAGTGTTGCTTAAGTTAGAATACGGGAGGGAGAGAGAGAGAGAGACCTTGAGGAAACTGAGGCCCATGGCTCTTTAGGAATCCAGCTTCTGCACCGTCAACTAAAAATGGAACGGTTGCGGTTGGCCTGAACTGTTTCTGTCCAGACCATTCCATGGCATCAACCCACCTTGAATTCCCTGCCCAAAAGAGAGACAAACCAAGAGTTCAGGCTCAGCATTTAAAAAAAATACGTTATTTGTTGTTTGGGATTGCATTGAGAAAGTAGAGTTTTTGTCTAAAAAAAAAAAAAAACAAAAGTCTGAAAGAACTTTTTAAAAAACGTTTCATTTTTTGAACGAAAGAGGCTTACCCAATCCAAAACACAACTACCCATTTTGGACCCGTATTCGATTGGACCAATGCTATAGTCTATTGTGACAAAAAATATTATAACAAACTATATAGATATTGTCTATTGTGACACATATCATTTTATTAGACTAATTCGTAATAATTAGTTACAAACTAATTTGTAGCTAATTTATGTCTAGTCAAGTTAGAACGACATTTTTGTATTCGTTCAACTGTTACATCGGGTATGGCATAATCTTTTACACGTACGTATTACAGTTAATAACAAAACATAAATAATAATTTGATTGATTTTAAATCATAGGGGTATTAATGATTTCATAAATTTTAAACGTTAGGAACTCACGTCTTCTAGAAGTTATACGTTTGTCACTTTTTTATCTTTCTAAGATGTGATTTCTAAAATTATTATTTATCAAAATTTAATAGTGATACTATATTATTTTTTGTAAAATACACAATGACAAGAGTGACGTATATCATTTACTTTAAAAAGTCAGACAAGAGACATCTTCAATTTTTTTTTTTAACCACTTGTTTCAACTGTCTATATTGCTTGCAATTTGGGCAAACAATTGTGAGAGGGTTTTGGGTTTGTAAGTGCTCCTTGTATACTACCTGTGTACGGAGGGGCGCCTTACGCTTTTTCAATAAAATTGCATCTTACTTATCAAAAAAAAAAAAAAAACGAGTGTATAGCACCCGGATCAAACAATACACAAGCAACTCTACCAAACAATGGAATCATACCTGTGACCACATCGATAGCATTGTCCTCAGCTAGGACATTCTCTGGGGTGATAGCATAAATCCGGGCTGGAACTGTAGGCCTAGGCTGATTGATACTGGCTTGAGATTCTTGTCCTCTACTGGAACCTGTCTGTGGGCAATCTCTAGCAAAGTGGCCCTCTTTGCCACATTTGAAGCATGTATTTGCCTCCATTCTGCACTCTCCTGTATGCAACTTCCCACATTTATTGCATCGTGGGTAACTGGCACTACCATGGCTGACTTGAATGTTTCTCCTTCCCTGTGATCCTGAGCTACCACTGGTAGCTTGCTTCTTGGGCTGTGGTGCGGAGGTCCCCACAAACGTGGACTGTTTTCTACTCATGTAATCCGCTGCTGCCGTCTTAATCCCTATCTCAGCCATGGTGGCAACATGCACCATCTCAGAATAATCAGTCGATACACAAGCAACTCTACCAAGCAATGGAATCGTACCTGTGACCACATCGGTAGCATTGTCCTCAGCTAGGACATTCTCTGGGGTGATAGCGTATACCCGGGCTGGAACTGTAGGCATAGGTTGATTGATACTAGCTTGAGACCCTTGTCCTTTACTGGAACCTGTTTGTGGGCAATCTCTAGCAAAGTGGCCCACTTTGCCACATTTGAAGCATGTATTTGACCCCATTCTACACTCTCCTGTATGCATCTTCCTGCATTTACTGCATCGTGGACAACTGGCACTACCCTGGCTAACTTGAATCTTTCTCCTTCCCTGTGATCCTGAGCTACCACTGGTAGCTTGCTTCTTGGGCGGTGGTGCGGAGGAGGTCCCCACAGACGTGGACCGTTTTCTACTCATGTAATCTGCAGGTGCCGTCTTAATCCCTATCTCAGCCATGGTGGCAACATGCACCATCTCAGAATAATCAGCCACCTTTACAGAAATGATTCGCTCAAGGATTTGTGGCGCTAAGCCACCCCGAAACTTCTCAACCTTGGTCCCTTCATCGGGAATGAGATATGGAACATACCTGGATAGCCTCAAAAATTCTGCTGAATATTGCTCCACGGACATGGACCCCTGTTTGAGCTCTAGGAAGTCCCTCGCACATTGTTGCCTTTGAGCAAGAGGGAAGAAACGATCATTAAACTCTCGCTTGAAGCGTCTCCACGGAATGGGAACTCCCTGTCCATATTCTGTTACAAGATGCAGTCTCTTGGATTTCCACCACTGTTGTGCTTCACTTCGAAACACAAGACTAGCGTACTCAACTTTTTGTTCGTCGGTACACTTAGCTCTTTCGGCTAACCCCTCATAAGAAGTAAGCCAATCATTCGCAGCTATAGCTCCCTCATCTCCATGGAACTCAGGAGGATGGAGTCCGAGGAATTGAGCTGGTGTACAACTTACAACTGGAGCTCGCTCAGCTGCCCTAGGCACAGCAGCCATAAGAGCTTCCCAAAATAGCCCAAAGTCAGGCATTTGGGGTGGAAGAGGCGGAGGAAGAGGTGAGGGTGGAGGTGGAGGTGCTTCACTGCCACTACCGTGTGCTGATTCCTTATCCCTATAGCGACGCGGAACTTTGCGTTGTCTAGGTGGCATACTTTTGTCTGCACAAGGAAATGCCACATAAGCAACATTGTACAAGAAAAACAAGATGCATCACAATATCAATGCAATGCATATTCTCAAGAACCCTAAACATTTCCCTTGTCTGAGTTAAAGCTTTTAATTTCCTAAGGCTCCTTGTATTCCTATACTTTAAGGCATTTCCTAAGTTTCCGTTTTTCGCTTTTCCTAATCAACTATAGAACTAACTGCTCTGATACCATTTGCTGTGACGACCCTTTTTTTTTTTAATGAAAACATGCATAAAGCGTAAAATAGATCCTCACAGTGACACGACTACTTGTCGCTCAGCCAATATAATGTACACGTTCCATAGCTTGTACTTGATATTCAAAGTAACATCTAACACAGCGGAATATATCATGATACCAATCAGTCATAACGGAAAGCACATCTATGAATAGTCTATGATCCATACAAAAGAGTCAATTACCCATGTCTATCTATTTAAATTACAAAAGAATAGCTATACAAAAATACGTGACACATGCGTCATAAGCCATATACAAATGATAACCAAAAGATAGAGGACTCTGTAGTCCAAAACATTACGATTGTCACTGTGGGCTTTAATCGTAATACCCCAAATATAAGGCCATTGGGTCATTATCTAGCTCAGGAGTACCTGCAGTCACAGCATCAGAGTTTGTACGGTTGCGAGGGTTGCCGCATCCGCACAGGTGAAAGAATGAGTTCATCGTCTCGGTATATAATACCGAGACCTCAGTGATATTAAACTGACTGAGTTTTCGCAAAGAACCAACTTTTCCTTTATAGTCTTGCGAGCACTATAACAGTTAACAATTTTATAAACTTTTATTTGAAAACCTCCATAGCTGATGTAGTAAACACCAACTAATATAAAACATTTAAAGCATACTATACAGCTGAGATAATACTTTCTTTCTTTTTTATAAGAGAAATATCATTAAAAAGCGCAAAGCGCAATTAAGTACACATGAAGTATACAAGAAAGGCATATAAGAGGAAGAAGAAAACAAAACAAGGAAATCATTAAAACTAAACACTAAAGGTGCGAGGAACACAGTCGACCAAGAGTACACAGAATGAAAGAAAAAAGGAAATGAGTTCCTCAATGATCTTTCTTTGTCCTCGAACTATCTATCATTGCGTTCCCTCCACAAGCACCACAAAAGGCAACAAGGGACCATCTTCCACACGACCGCACTCCGAGAGCGACCACCCGTCCACCAGCAAGCGAATAAATCTACCACCCGAAGAGGCATAACCCAAGACAAACTGATGCGACTGAAGATGGCGTTCCATAGAGCGCATGCAACCTCGCAATGGAGAAGAAGATGGTCCACAGACTCCCCATTCATTTTGCACATGCAACATCTATCAATCACGATGACACGCTTCTTTCTGAGATTGTCTAACGTGAGGATCTTCCCTTGCACTGCCGTCCAAGCGAAGAAAGCCACTTTCAAAGGAACTTGGTCCGCCATATACTTTTCCAGGGAAAATGAATATCCTCTTTGCAAGCAAGAACCTTGTAGAAAGATCTAACATCAAATTTTCCTTTATGAAAATGAGACCACCAGAGCCGGTCTTCCCCATCACCATCCACTCTAGTTGAGTACAATAAAGAGAAAAAGGAGGCCAAAATATCCACCTCCCAGTCGTGGGCCGCTCGAAAGAAGCTAATATCCCACTGATAGGACCCGCTCCCCACAACCAAATGGTCTGCAACAAGTGCATCATTGTCACGTGCTATGTCATATAAAACTGGGAAAGCTACCTTAAAGGGCACCTCGCCACACCACACATCGTCCCAAAAACGGATCCTAGATCCATTTCCCAAAATGAGTCTGGTATGGCTACAAAGCAAACTCCACCCCTTCCTAATATTCTTCCAAAGCCCCACTCTGTGTGACCCAGAGGGGGTCTAAAGAACACCAACCAGCCCTAGTAGAACCATACTTTGCATCCACAACAGATTTCCACCAATCCTCTCTCTCATGGGCAAAACGCCACAACCACTTCCCTAAAAGAGCCTTATTGAAGATCCTCAAATTCCAGATGCCCAAACCACCATTTGAAATAGGAGAACAAACCTTAGACCAATTAACCAGATGAAATTTAAATTCTTCACCTATACCTCCCCACAAGAAATCTTGATGTAGCTTCTCTATGCGACTAGCAACACTGGAGGGAATAGGGAATAGAGAAAGGAAGTACATAGGAAGATTAGACAGTGCTTTTTATAATGGTAACTCTGCCACCCTTCGACAAATACAACCGCTTCCAGCTAGTCAACCGCCTCTCAATCTTACCAAGTACCTCATCCCAGCTGGACTTAGCCTTAAAAGGGGCCCCCAACGGAAGTCCAAGGTACTTCAAAGGAAGAGAAGAAACAGCCCAAGATGCCAGCCAAATCATCCATATTATCCACATGACCCATAGGAACCAAAACTGACTTGTCCAAATTAATCTTCGAACATGAAACAGCTTCAAAGGACAGTAATAACATACGAAGATAGAGAAGATGATCGGGATTAGCCCCGCAAAAAACTAAAGTATCGTCTGTGAATAACAAATGAGAGATGTTAATCACTCCATTGCTGCCAAAGCCCACAGAAAAGCCAAGAGGAAACCCCTTTGAACAGTAATAGAGAACAACTTACTAAGGGCCTCCATCACGATCACAAATAAGAGAGGCGACAGAGGGTCACCCTGTCTAAGACCACGAGAGTTGCTGAAAAAACTAGAAGATGTGCCATTCACCAAAACAAAGAAACGCATAGAAGAGATACAATGCGCTATCCAAGAACATCATCTCTCCCCAAAGCCACATTTTCTCAACATATACAATAAGAAATCCCAGTTAACATGATCATAAGCCTTCTCAATATCCAGTTTACAAAGTAACCCTGGATCACCTGACTTGATGCGACTATCCAAACACTCATTAGCTATAAGAACAGAATCAAGAATTTGCTTTCCTATCACAAAAGTATTTTGGGGATTCGAGATAATCTTCTCCACAACCCTTTTGAGTCTATTAGCAAGAACTTTTGCAATGATCTTGTAAACGCCACTTACAAGACTAATAGGCCGAAAATCTTTAAGATCCACAGCCCCAAGCTTCTTCGGAATTAAGGCTATGAAAGTGGCATTAATGCTTTTGACAAACCTGCTACGAGTGTGAAAGTCCTGAAAAACCCCTATGAGATCAGTCTTGATCACATCCCAACAGTCTTGGAAGAACGCAAGAGTGAACCTAGAGCCTTATCACGATTCAACCCTTTAACCACCTCTAAAACCTCCATTTCCTCAAAATGAAGTTCTAAGGAAAAGGCTTCACCCACATCCAAAGAGTCAAAAGCAAGGTTATCCATCCTAGGCCTCCAACATAAAGGTTCTGCAAAAAGAGACTTATAAAATTGAGTAACATGATCCCTAATAACCTGCTGATATGAAGAAGTAGAGCCATTGATTGAGAGTGACTCTATGGAATTGGATCTCCTATTCGAGTTGGCTACCCGATGAAAGAATTTAGTGCATTTATCACCCTCTTTAAGCCAAAGAACCCTCGACTTCTGTCTCCAGTTAATCTCCTCCTGTAAAATAGAATTCTCCAGATCTCTGATGACCCCACATTTCCTTACCTTTTCTTCAAGAGTACAACCACGTTGTTCCTCCAAACTATTAAGAGCACACAATTCTTCCATATGCATTCTTTTGCGGAGCTCCACATTACCAAACTCCTGTTCGTTCCATCTTTTGAGATTATTCTTTTAAGCCTTAAGCTTTAGAGAGAAGATAAAGATGGACGAGCCTTGAAAGCGATAAGACTCCCACCAAAGACGCACCCTATCCACAAACCCTTCAGCCTTCAACCACATACTCTCGAACTTGAACGGTCTGGAACCCCAATGAACGCCACCACAATCAAGAAGAAAAGGAAAATGATCAGAAAACAGTCTTGGAAGCCTTTTCTGTAGAGTACCTGGAAACTTGACTTCCCAATCTGGAGAAACAAGAAATCTATCAAGGCGAGACCAAGAGGGAATCTCCTGATTAATAGACCACGTAAATGGCCCTCCTGCAAGAGAAAGATCCATAAGACCCTGCTCGAAAATAAAGTCCGAAAATTCCATCATAGCAGCATTAAGACGAACGTCTCTAGATCTTTCAGCAGGAAAGCGTGTGACATTGAAGTCACCCTCAATGCACCAAGGCAACTCCCACCAAGAAGAAAGGCCAGCCAACTCATCCCAGAGAGAACTTCTAAGAGAGTCAATGTTAGGACCGTAGACCCCAGCGAACGCCCAAGAGAAGTCATCAGCAACGCTTCTAAAAGAACAGGCAACAAACTCACCCACATACACATCAATCTTCTCTACAATCCTTCTATCCCACATAATCAAAATACCACCAAAGGCCCCGCGAGAGGCTAAACAGCACCAATCAACAAAGTGACAACCCCACAGACTTCTCACTATATTGTTAGAAATAAATTCCAGTTTAGTTTCTTGCAAGCAAATAATATGTCTTCCATTGCCTTATTAAGTTTCTGACTTTCAACCGCTTTTCACCCTCGTTTAACCCTCTGACATTCCAAGAAAGGATTTTGGGCTTCATAATAAACCTCCAAGAGCCTTACCTTTGCACCTACCACGAGAGGTGCTGCCACTATGCGCGTCATAATTAACAGAACATGCTAATCTGTTTAATTCTCTCGTACCTTTGATGCTCAAACTCGAGCTAAAACCCGCTACCTTTTTATCATTACTGTCGATGATAGCCTCAAACACAGCCGAAAGCTGACCTTCATAGCCATCGCATGTAATCCCAACCGAGTGGCTATGCGCTAGAACCGCCTTTCAAAAACCCCCTGGAGACTTCTTACCAGAAAAAACAAAGGTCCGGGCTCTTCCTCTGGGATTAAAGCAAGTTCCATCCCATTCCTGAGTCCTGAACCAAAAGAGGGGGTGTGGGTCAACGTAGGATCCGACGAAGGAAGACTCGAAGGAACCAAAGAGTACAAAGGACCCGAACCAGCCCAAACAGTCGGCACATCAACTGAATCCCTTGAAATAGAAACAACCAGGTCTTTGGGAAAAACCTCTGGAACAGGGATGGGCAAAACTGGCCCAAACTCATAACCGAAAAGGGAGAAACGGTTACTGGTACAAGGACTTCCAAGGGCGAAAGGTGGACCTCCGGCGACCTCTGGCAGCTTTGAAGACAGACCCATCTTCTCAAACGGACCCGTTTCTCCCTCCAAAAGCACTTCGACAAAATCTGGCCGTGAACCCCGCTCAGAACTAGAAGAGCAAACGGCAAGCTGGCTCCTTGGAGCAAGGGTACAGGACGACAGAAAACCCAACCCACCGGAGATCTCTAGTGTTACCGGAGACTTATCTGAACCACCAATGCCCTTCGCCGGCGACAGACCCTCCACAGGAAGCACTACCGAATCTTTCAGGACATAAGCGTTGGGCTTCAGATCTTTCTGAACCCAACGAAGCCTCTTTTTTTTCTTAAGTTTATTCTTTCTCTTCCGCCCATTAACATTGGGCTTAAAGCCAGGCCCAAACTCAAGAAGCCCTTCACAAACCCTGCTAAAAGCTTGGTCCACATCAGCCTTCAACTTCTCCAGCTGGCTTTTCCAAATCAAAAGAGAGGAATGCGTGTTCTTCTCTCTTGTCAGCTGATTTCCTGCAGAAATATCACCATAGAAGCAACCTGTCTTGTCTCGAGCAGCAGAAACCATCTCAGCCTTCACAAATTCTGAACCACAACGGTTACAATGGCCCTTACCCAAAGGATTCACTTGAGAATTCACATTTTAATTTCTGAACCACACGATATCGCAATCGGCAGCTTCTACTCCTCCGGCCGTTCACCACGATCCTTAGCCAAAGGAACCGTTGGTTGAGACGGCGTCCTCTCCACCTCCAAGCGGCTGGGACCTGAACGCAAAACTTCTACAAAGGAAGGCGCACCATCTTTGCTAAATGATCTAGCAGACCCAACCGGGTCAAACCTCCAAGCGCGCAATCACCGTTCCTCCTTGTCTTCTCTCGAGCTGGAGCAAGACGAACCACTCTAAGCCTAAGCGGGACTTTAAGGAATGCACTGATCTTACCCAACTCAAGGACAAAACTCCTCCAGCCCCTCCCATCACGACCTTCTGAAATGAAAATAATTCCTCTCCGACCTACCGCCCGCCCGCACCATAGACTGCCACTTCAAGAAACCTTCCAGCTGTGTTGCCACCTTGTCTAACGATGAGTACCTTAGACCCCTCCCTGAAGGACCTGATAAAGTCCTCCCCCGGAAACCACTGCAAGTTCTCCATCGTCGAAGCCAACCACCCTATGCTTTGAGCACTAAGAAGAACCAACCCAAAGAAATAATTCCTCCTTTCTTCCAATCTCACCACCAAGGCTCCTTCTACCACCGTGAACACAAAAGTCTTGGCCTCCACGCAACACCACCTCTCCATAGCTCGAAAGATAGAGATAGAGAGAGAGAGAGAGAGAGAGAGATCCAGTAGCTTCTAAGATCTCTTTCTGGGGTTGAAAACTTGTTTGGTAAATTATTCGAAAAGTGTTTTTGAAAATTGAAAGGGTGAAAAAGTGGTTGGATGTTATGGTGAAAAACATAGAATCTGAGATAATACATAGAAGTTCTGTTGCAAAAACAACTACGTACGACCTCACCTACGATAATACTTTGTGGTTTGCTTGCTTAGGTTTACATACACGCAAAGGCATTCGCATGCATATAACCCTTAAGCTTAAATAATGACATTTGGTTTATTGATGCTAAGACATCCACATTACTAGAAATAGGCAACACTAAGCCTAAACCTCTTAGCAAATTGCCTTTAAACGTCAATGTGATCATGCAAGTACTAGAGTTAGACTCCAGTATACAAGCACGTCTTAACTGAAGAACGACGACAACTCGCGAGGCCTTACATAGACATTAGCATCCAATAATATCAGGCCTAAGGTGAGTTTCCGTTTTGTCGGTCTGTTGGGGAGTGACTCTCGCAGGGGAGTCTGTCAGCGTGCTCTTTGGTTTGGGTGGTTCTTTTTCCGACGATGTAATTTTTGGTTTGGCTTGGTCGTTGGTGCTCCGAGGGTGTTGTGAGATGTATAAGAAATTTTTAGTGGAGTCGAAGTCTTTTGCTTTCTCTATTTTGGCTGGGGCGTTGGCGCTGAGGGTGGAGGAGAAGAGGAAAAAATTTCTGAGAGTGGTCATATTGAATTGTCAGAGCTCCGAATGGCTTGCGTCGATGTTGGAAGTGTTGTTGGATTTATCGGAAGAGCAAGAAATTGTAAATTCGTTCAGAGAGGGATTGAAACTTCTGATTGCTCGAAGAGGTGGGAACAAAGATGGGCACTTTTTAGAGGTTTCTTCATTCGGGTTGGGTGGTCGGAAAGGGTTCATTGTTATCCCCGAGGGTCGTGGAGGGTGGGGTTGGATCAAATTCTCTGATGAGCTAAGAAAGGTTGTTGATTTTCTCTCTGGCCTGGTGGGTAATGGGAGTGGTTCCTCCTCTTCTTCAGAGAAGAAGGAAGTGAAGGTTGTTCAGCCGAGTTTGGGTTTGGCTCCAAAGTAGACGGGACCCTCTTTTGCGGAGGTTTTGAGATTGGTTCCGGCCATTGCTGCGAAGGAGTTGTCCATCATGGGTGGCAGTCGTTCCAGGTCAAGGGCTTCGTTGCCGGAGCCTTGTGAGCTTGATCTTCTTCCGACGGTGTGGCATGCAGAGTCTGTACAGAGAACAGAAGTGGATTGCTTCTTGGTGGAGTCGCATCAGCTCAACCTATTGGACAAAGACCGTCCTCTTCGTCCGCAGGGTAAGAAGCGTCCCTCTTGTTCAAATTTGAAAATCGAACGTTCGAGGCTACGGACGTGGCGTAAGCTGGGTACCGGGTTTTTTTTGGCTTTGGGCTGGGCCATAAGGAATCTTCTGGACCGTTTTGCCGAGTTGGGGCTAAGTCGTAAATCTTCTGGTTTCCGCGTGGCTCGTCTCATGCCAAAAGCTAAAGTCTCCCGTCCGTCAAGTTCGACGCCGGAGACGACGTCGAAGGTGTCATCTGGGGGAGTTTGGAGGTTGCTGCGTCGGTAGACACAGAGGGTGCGGGTCCGGCGATCTCGGTTTCTATTGGGGGTTCCATTAGGTTAGAGCCCTCGTCGTCGGCAGTTATAGGGACGACGTCATTTATGCCTTCCACTGGGGGTGAGTCGAGCAACGTCCATACAGTGCTTTCAAGCCAGACTCCAACCTCTAAAGAATCTTCTGAGGGTATGGGTATGGTGTCATCGGGTTCTTTTGGGTTCTGTCATCCTCCTCTGCCGGCACCAGAGTTGTTGCTTCCGGTGGCTCCGGCAGCTTCTCAGGGTTCTGTCTCCTTGTTAGTCAGTTCTTAGTTGAACTCATCTCCGGCGTCCTCTCTAGTCGCTGTGGTTCCTTCTGTGCAAGCCCACGCAGCTTCTTTTCATGTCTCTGCAAATCCAGTAGAAGAGAAGAAGTCTGCTGAAGATCCTAGTCGGATTTCAGAGTTATCCACTGGTTCGACTTTGGGAGAGAAAGTCTGAGATGCAGTCTATTGGTGGAGGAAGGAGGTATAAAAGCTTCAAGAGAAGAAGGATCAGCCTATTGTTTGCGATCAGAATTGGGAGAAGGATTGTTGGAGAATCGAGGCAGAGCTCTGGGGGAAGATTTTCGAGGTGTATCCGTGGGCGACTAAAGAACAAAGACAGAAGCATTGGGAGATTTGGGGTGAGATGATTGAGAACAAGAAACGCAAGAGTAACAGGGAGCTTCAGAATCTACAAAGTTCCGTAAATTATAAAGACATCAAAGCTTCTTCGAGGTGTAGGAGAGACAAGGCCAATAGGTCGTAGGGTTGGCTGCTTTGAGGGTTTTTTGTGGGTTGTTCTCAGGTTTTCTTGGTTTTTTAGGTGCTGTTTGGTTTCTTTTGCGGGTAGTACTTTAGTTGGTTCTTTGTTTTCTAGGTTTTGACTTGGGGGCTGTTTCCTGGGTTTTTTTTTCTGGTTTTTCGGGTCAGCTATGGTTCTCCTGTGTATACTTCATGTGTACATAGGGGCGCCTTACGCTTTCTTTTCAATAAAATCTACTTATCAAAAAAAATATATCAGGCCTAAACCTCTTAGCAAATTGCCTTTGAACGTTAATGTGATCATGCGAGTACTAGAGTTAGACTCCAATATACAAGCACGTCTTAGTTGAAGAACAACGACAACTCACGAGGCCTTACATAGACACTAGTATCTCTACATCTAGACCATGCAATCATCTATGCACTCTCAAACTCGATGCTTCTTAAATCATGCAACTAATACATTTAGCAAAACTACAACATATAAGACATGCAACACATTCTATCACATCACAATATATGTAAGCATATGCAAGTAACCAAGTTGTGCTCTTATGACACATAAGAACCCAGTTGTGCTCTTATGGCACGTAAGAAACCCAGATGTGCTCTTATGGCACGTATATAACCAAATTGTACTCTTATGGCACGTAAGTAACCAGTTGTGCTCTTATGGCACATATGCATTATGTTCCCAATTTTATAACTCACATCAAAACCACAATCATATTTCAATGCAATCACAGTTCACAAAATTCCCAACCAAACATACAGTCATACAAATCATTCCAAACTCCACATATTATATTTTCTACTTCAAAACATTATCGTATTTTCAATATACTTAAAAGTACTCAAAACAACCAAAACAATTATAATCAACATACAGTTGGTTCGGATTTTTGAAACAATATATATTTTGCAATCCATTATATATGAAAATAAAAATTCTCAATGAGTAGAGTACTCACCTTGGATTGCTTGTACTCCCAATTCCAACAATCCTAGGTTTGACCCGCAATGTTCCGCTATAATCACAACACAATACACCATTTAGCTATATAACCAACAACCATAACAATTAGCACTTTGAATCGCTCAAAGGCTACGACACAATTTTCCCACTAATTAACTAAACCTATACATAGAAATGCTCTTAAGTTTACAATTAAAATCTCCAATTTATACAAATTACTATTTTTAGGACCTAATCCCATAAATGCCCTATTTTTCATGAAACTCATAGATAATTTGGAATTAATTAAACACTCCCAATTCAATTAATCCATAAATTCACAATATAAGTTTTAAACACTTAAAAACCACCAAATTAATTTAACCCATCTAGGGTTTCCAAACTTATGCTCATTATCACAAAACATTATCCCAATCACAATATTATTAACTCATAAGCATTCACTAAGGGTTAATTACACAAAACACAACTAAAATCAAATACTCAGAAGTTAGGGTTTGAAGAAAACTCACCCAAAATTCACCAAACTAAAACCCAAGGTTTGGGTAGCCTCAAATAAGTTCCAACAAGCCCAAATACCTAAAGAACATAGAGGATTAAACTCATTTATAGGATTTTACCCAAAAATCACAAAACCATGAGTTTAGTGTTTTACCTCAAAACAATCGGTGAAAACGTATATCCAAGTGTAAGGATAATGTTTCCAAAGACGGATTTGAGTTTGAACGGTTGGATCTCCGTGGATCAAGGTTTTTCTATAAAAAAACCTTGAGAGAAAAATGATAAACCCTTTCCCTATTTCTTTTTTTTTTTCTTCTTTTATTTGTGAAGGGCCAAGTGGCCCTTCATTTAACAGCATGTGGGGCACAGGTGTGCGCCCCACACCATTATTTTATTTTTTTCTTTTCTTTTCTTTTTCTTTTCTATTCTTTAATTTCTTTTCTAATTTCTTTTTCTATTATTTTCATTTCTTTAGACCTAAAAATATTCTCTTACATTTTAAAGACACTAAATTAACTCTAATTAATTATTTATCCAAATTTCATATCTTAATTCCTACGAAATACCTTGGACATTACAGTCATGGGTTGGCTTAACTGAATGGGTTCAGAAACTGGGTGTTGTGACGTTTCATGATTAGAGGTATGGTAACCGTATGTAAACTGTGATGACTCACCACTCGAAAGCGGGGGTCCTCCAGCAGAGAGGCTCGTCCAAAGCCATAGTGTCTTTGCTGCAGACATAAGGGGCACAGACGCTTTTTGCGGCTGTGCTAGAAGAATATTATACCTCCTCATGCGCAGCTGATGGAGTGCATTAGAGAAATCCCTGTCAGCAGAAATCAGCATAAAGTTCGCGGGAGCGGGGTTGTCTACTGCCCAGAACAGTATGTCGACTAAAATCTTCTTGTCACTCGCATCTTTCACACCTGTTACACACATTCACATGTCAATGAAAACAAATACCCTTCGAAAAACAACGCAATCTAATCTTGTAGTCCATCAATAAGTTTGTGAGAGTTGGCCAGAAAAAAAGAAAATGAAAATCGTTGAATCAAAGATGGAAGTGCAATTAACAATTCTTGAAAACACGAAGCAAACAAAACGTGAACCTCTGAACGGCAAGAAAAGGAATAAATTTAGTATTCACATAAATAAGAATAAAATACCAAATCTTCCTTAAGTTCAATAATCTTCACCGAACACAGCGAAAACGAACCAAATTCTTATTAAAAAAAAAAAAAAAGTGAAAAATCGATGCAAAAATCAAAGATGAAGATTATCACAATCGCGGAACACAAAATCCCAACCCTAATTCGAAAAATTAGAGTTCATTCATAGACGAAACGGAAGCGCAGTTAGGAAGTTTCCGACAAACCAATAAACGAACACGAAACACGAGACCTAAAACCAAACAAGCGGAGATAAAATCTAAACCAACAAATATTAAGAAAAAAAAGCGACGCAGAAATCGCAGATCTGAGAGACTCCGTAAAAGTATCGCGGTAGGGTTAGAGAAAGAAGGGTACCGGCGGGGACGTGGTTGATGGCGATGCCGGTGCTGGAGAGCGCGTGCTGGGTGGAGGCGGGGATGCGGTGGGTGTCGCCGTAGGCGGAGATGGAGAGGGGCCCGCAGTAGTTCATCTTCACGAGCGCCGAGCTTATGTTCTGCGCGATCGCGTTCGGGTCGCACCCCTTTGGCACCGGGCAGTTCTCTATGTCCCACCACACCGACGTCTTCGCCCCCACGTACTGCGCCTCCGCCATCGACGACGTCGTTCCGCTCACATCCCCAACCATCCTCGCGCGCAATTAATTATTTATTACAGCATCAATCAATCAATAACTCGCTCGATTCCACAATTCTTCTTTTCTCTACCGCCGTGTCTGCCTTGGAGTCTCTGCAACAATTTCGTCAAACCTTTTTTTGTTCTTTGTAACTGAGAGTAGGCTACTTCAATTCGTCAAAAACCTAGGGTGCGCTCAAAAGAGGACCATCGTCTAATGGCTCGGGCCCAAGGGAAGACCTCCGTCCGGAATACGGCTGCGTATTTGCTATTCCTGATTTAGTCAATTATAGACCCCTCATTTACTTGTTGGGTCTGCGAATATATATCTAAAATATACTTAATATTAATTTTTAAACAAAATTTAGATAACCGAATCTTTTGGTATTAAGTTTTTAGAAGTATTTTCGATTTGAAAACGTAAAAAATATGTGTTTTATAAATTACAGATAAGGGGATGTTATTTTGAAAACATATAATTTTTAAAGCCAAACTGAAATTTTAAAGGTCAAACTGCGATTTTGAGAAACACTTAACTACAATTTTAAACATCACAATTTCAAATCGTATATTTCATAATCATCATTTTTAAATCATACTTATTAAAATTGCAAGCCAAACAAACAGTTATATTGCCTGGTTCTATTATAAAGCAGTGTGAATCAGTCCTTATTCAATTATATCTCATTTTGCTCCCATTTTAAGTGAGCAGATACTTTAGCTATTTCTATAGTGTACAAATTACAAATACAGTCAATAGAAGAAATTTTTCAATTTTTTTTTGGATTTTTTTTTTTTTAACTGGTAACCAGAAGTACCTTGCATTAATAAAAAAGCCTGAAAGCCATTATAGTGAATAGAGGTACAAACACACCCTATACACTAAGCCAGGAAAAATTATGACCGGGTGCAGTCAACAAATTCCAAATATTACAAGAACAGACAGTTGAGCCACTCTTTAACAATATCGTTCATCTAACAAATAAAAGATGGTAGATCCAAGCTAAAAAGTCATAAATAACGCTCCTCTAATATCTGAAAATTTAACTAACAAGCTTTCGAAACTAAACTACAAAAAAATCTAAAACAAAAAAACAGAAAACACCAAACACCAAACACCAAGCCGACAAAACAAAAAGAGCTAGATAAGAGCAAAAAGAACAAAGAAATCATAATAACAAATTATCAAAACAAAAAGCAAAAATAGCTGTCAAAAGATGTAGAGTATTGAAAAATAAAGACTTAATTTTGGCACAAGATAATTACTTCTCCCTTACTAAAAATTGGTCTTTCATTTTACTAAAAATAAAATAAATATGGCTCCCACAACTTAATCTGCACTTTTGAAGAAACTTGCCATGGTAAAGCAGTTCAATCAGATGGCCACAGTTCCAGAGTGGATGCAAAAATTGGAGGTGGCAAGCTTAAGATTATGTGCTTCCTCCTAGGCAATAACCCTTTAAACATTGTAAAATGTCCAAAATGAGGTTCTTCACAAGGACAGGTATCAGATTTTTACGATGGCCATACGCAGGGACGGAACTAGAAAGTTTTTTAGACAGGGCTAAGTCGTCAAGGCATGAATTACAAATATATTAAAATAGGGGTAAGGGTCAAAGCATGAATAAAAAATATATTGAAAATGAAATAAATATATAAAAACAAAAATTAGCATCAATTTAGTTTTGACAAAAACAAAAATTAAACAAAATGAAATTTACAAAATAAGTTTTTCATAAAGAACAATAGAAATATACATTATAGAGCCTCTTTCTCTAAAAGCTCCAGAGCCTTTCTCTCTAAGAAAAAGTCTCTCTTCACCTTTGGCCTCTCTTGCTGGGGGGAGGCTTTATGCCTCCCTCCTGATTTATGTTTTCTTCCTTTAAGACTTGTTGGGCTAAGGGGGTTTTGTTTACTCCCTAGTTTCCTAGTGGAAGCTAGAATCCCCCAACCATTAGGGTTGTGTTGTGTTTTTGTCCCCCGATCTAGATCCAGTGGTGGTAGTGCCCCTTCTATTTTTTTGGACTATGAGGGTTTTGTTTTGTTGTTTTTCTTTTGTTTTTGGGGTAATTACTTTTTCCCCCATGAACTACCAAAAAATGCGCGATGCCCCCATGAACTACCAACTCGACCAAAATAGAGCATTCAACTACCAAAGATAACTATTTTCCCCCCTTCCGTCAGTCACACGCCGTTTTATCCTCATTTTCTTCCTCTTTTCCCCCTATGAACTACCACCATCTTCCTCTTTTCCCCCCATGAACTACCATCATCTTCCAACATGCCCCCATATAAAACAGCACATGACCCATTGACCGTTTGTTTTAACCCCTTTGACTGACGGAAGGGGAGAAAATGGTTGTCTTTGGTAGTTGAATGCTCTATTTTGGTCGAGTTGGTAGTTCATGGAGGCATTGCGCATTTTTTGGTAGTTCATGGGGGAAAAAGGTAATTACCCCTTTGTTTTTGGTAGGAAAACACCTAGTGAGGTGCCGGAGGAGGAGTGGTGCTCCGTTCGTGGCGTCGGTGGCAGCGTTGGCTGTTCTTCAACGTTTTAAGCATGTCGTGAGCCCAGATTTGTGAAACTCCACTATCCTCTGATCGACACGCGCCTCTCAATTTTGGTCACCGAGGTCTTCTAGTCTAGTTGCTGGTTACTATGGCCAGAAAGATGGTTAGTGTTTGGCGCGTAGCCCTCACGCGCCAAGGTTTATTGTCATTTTGAGACGTGCGTAAGGGCCACGCTCTGTTCCTTTTGCCGTGGTTTGGTGGCGTCCATTGGCTTTTGGTGGTTGATGTCGGTGGGGTGTCTTCCGAATATGGCATGTGTGTTACACGCGCCATTTCGGAGGGCGTTTCTTCTTCTCTGTTTGTAGCTCCGTTTGAGTGGTTTTTTTTGCTTGTTAATGTATTGGTCTGAGCCTGGCTCAGCTTGAGGTACACACATTTATGGTGTTGTTCTGTATACACCTATTGGTGGTGATTTGTACCTATTCTGGATGTTGAATGAAAGTTTCACTTTCGCCTAAAAAAAAAAACAATAGAATATAATAGCTTTTACATGTTAGATTCTCCAATTAATTGTTTAGATTTATAAACTATAATAACCAATATTTTCAATATTTAATAACCATAATATCAAAATTACAATACCACTTATATTAGGAATTGAGCTTAGAAAACTAACTTAAAAAAGTGCGACTTGTGTTAAGTGGTATTGCACAATTGTACCACTTATGTGTTGCGAATTAATTGTTGTTCTATGTCATAAAAATTAGATTAAATCAACAATTTTCAAAATCAAAATTTTATTATACTGTAAAGTAAAAACTAAAATAATAATAATAATAAAAAATCGTCAACAAAATATTCAATAATCACTGAGCAAACCATTTACCCTTACCCATTTTTTATTTTTTAATTAACCCATTAACTCTACTTGGACCACTTTCCCAACCCCCAGCTTTCAAGCCATGATTCACGAATATCATGATTCAAAGAGATAAAACTTACTCACAAATTACAATATGATAAATTGACAATAATTTTGCTTTTACACCTTTTTTATTTAAAAGTTAAAACTTTCTCAAATTTCAAATACCACTTTAAACATTATTATAATTTATCAACAACACAAATTAGTCACACAAATGAGACAAAATTTGTCTTCACTTTTTCTTCATAATTCACTTCTCACTGTTCAATAAATTTGTACAAAATTTGAGTCTTTTACTAGACTCTTCTCCTTTGGTCAGTATAATTTTTTTTAAAAATATTTTCTATAATTCTATTTTACTCTCTTACTCTTCTCTAGACGACCAGACACTTCTGACTTCCCTAAACTCTTCAGACTCTTCTCCTATTTTCTTTTGTACTGATCTTCTCTAGACTTTTTTCCTATTTTCTTTTGTACTTCTAAACTTTTCTCCATTTTTCTCAATACTCTCTTTCTCCTATCTCTTCTTCTAAAACTAAAAGCCAATCATCCTCTTCACTTATTTTTTAGACTTCAATTCATGTTTTCAGTTTAATTCCCCCCCCCCCCCCCACCCTAAGGGCGTAAGTCACGTTTTTAGTTATCTTCTTCACCATATGACCAGAAAAAATAAACAAAATATTAAGGTTTTGAGAAATTACAAAGTTAAAATGAAGCGGAAGCACTTAAGGATGAAGCAATAGCTGACTACTGGTGGGATCAGAGACGTCAAGGTTTAAGAATGTTTTTTCAAGGTTTAATTGGGTAAGGTGATTTTTTTTTTGAAATTTTGTACTCTTTTTTTTTTTTTTTTTGCTTGTCCTATAGAATGTAGTTTGGCGGCTTTTTTTTTAGGTTTAATTGGGAAAGGCAAATTGGCTTCTTTTATTTTATTTTTTTATAGCAATTCTGTGGATTGTAGATGGCTTTTCTTTTTTTTTTCTTTTTTTTTTTAGGTTTATTTGGTTAAGGCAAAAAAAAAAATTAATTGGATAAGGGCCAACATAATTTTTTTTTAGAAGGGCCAGTAAGTTTTTGAGAAGGGGCCAATGGGCTAAAATATATATATTTTTTAAAAAAATAAATTAATCCTTATAATTTTAATGGGAAGGGGCAAAATCATTTTTTTTTTCAAATAAGGATTAAAGTATATATATAAAGCCAAATTTTAAGTAAATTAAACCAAACCTAGTTTTTATATTTTTATTATTCCCTTCAAATTAAAAATCGTGACTATTAGCCCGTGGAGCACATGCATTTAGCCTGGGTTTAGTTAAAGAAAAAATCAAATTTAGTCTCTATTTTTTATGCAAATTTTCAATCTCAACAATTAGGTCTTTAAGTTTTTATATGGTTTTAAAAAAAATTCTCCGTACAATTGTCCATGTGGCGTACCATTAATTGATTGGAAGATAAGTTTACTGATAGACCTATTTGATATCAGATAAAAACTCAAGGATTTATTTGCGGAAATTGAAAACTGCATGAAAATTCAAGGACTAAATTTGATTTTTCCTTTTGATTAAAGTTAAGAGTTTTCATTTGTAAATAGAAGAGTAGAATAAATAAGGAGATTGAAGCTGCTATTTGTTGAATTTAAGTGTTAAATCACGGCTTATACCAAAAGCTTAAAGCCTTAAACCTTGAGAAGAGGCATATTCTGGTGTATATATAGAAAATTCATTTTCCCTTTTTATCAGCAAACTTTCTTTTAGGTCTTTGATTATCAGCTACTTTAAGCCCAAGCGTTGGTTTTCGCATCAAGTTTTCTGACCTGGTCCAATCCTCCTACGAAATGTCCCTCGGCCTCAGCCATGTTGAGTTTATTACTACTTTAGATTAAAACATGCCCCCCCCCCCCCACTCCGTCACTTGGTAACAATCTAGTCAAACCCGATCAGAGTTGTATATTATCCCCGCTTTCGCAAGTACATGAGTGGCGGAATTTGCTTCCCTTTTAGTATGACAAATGTCACAAATCTTCCAACTCGGAAGATATCGAAGAGCTTCATGAGTATCTGTCATAATGTGTCCAAACTTGCTCCAATTCAAGCCAGATTTGTTGATGGCATTAATCACTTGAAGTGAGTCCCCTTCCAAAATGGTGCGATCCATACCCCTGTTTGTGCCTAATTCTAGAGCACACAAGACAGCCAAAGATTCAACTACAACTGGTTCTACTAGAAAATGAGCAGATTTACAAACTGTAGCTTCTACTCTACCGCTAGAGTCACGAATGAGAAAGCCAAAACCAATTGTGCCTTGGTGAGAATCTAGTGCGGCATCACAATTTATCTTGAGAAAACCTAGAGGTGGAGGAGTCCACCTAGCTTGACCAGCCCGTCCCTGTAGGGCGTGGAATTCATCAGTCTCTTGTGTATCCAGAGTTGCTTGGTAATCTGCAATGAAAGCCACTGCCGAACTGACCAAAACGTAGGGGTGTGTACATTCACCACCATGAACAATTGAATTACATCTAAACCATAGTCTTCGAGCAACTTCAGCATAAGTCTCAACATCTGTAGCCGAACACCTATTGAATAGGTACTCCATCACTTCAACAAAGGTCCTGCTAGCAACACTACTCCTTTGCACTTGTCTTCCGCAAACTCCCCAAGCATCAGAGGCTGAAGGGCAGTCCCATAAAATGTGTCTTGCTGTTTCCTCTTCCTGTAGACAAAACTCGCATAAAGGATCTAAAGCAATACATTTCTTGCGTTAATTGTCTTTAGTAGGGAGAATGTTGTGACATGCCCCCCAAACAAACATCTTAACCGGCCGGGTTTGGGACCTTCATCCCCCAAATAAACTTCCATAGGGGCCGTGGATCCGGTTTGTAAGAGCTCTCTCCCCGCTACACCTCTTGTCGTTGCTTTTCCAAATAGTACGCGCTTCGAACTGTGAAAGCACTTGTTGTGGACCCCCACCTAATGAGCAAATCTGACTGACCATATTTGCTTAGAGGTATAGAGGAGATAACCTCTACTTCCTCCGGGCGAAAAAACTGAATGGAGAAACGGTAGATTCCACCATTTAGTCTCAAGGTCAATGAGTGCACTAACGTTTGCATTCGTCGGAAGGAACTTTATTAGAGACTGGACTGCTGTCGTCGGGGTTGATAGCCAATTGTCTCCCCAAATCTGGACAAAATTGCCATTCCCAACCCCCCAAATCATACCTTGCTTAAGAAGATCTTTTGAGGAGAAAATACTACGTCATGCAAATGATGGTTTTCGACCAATAGTAGACCCCAAAAAATATGCACCCCGATTGTATTTTGCTTGTAAAATCTGACCAGCCAAGCTGTGGGGATTATGAATAAGCCTCAAACCCTGTTTAGCTAACAAGGCGGTATTAAAATACCTCAACTCCCAGAATCCCATACCACCCTCCGATTTAGAACAACCCAACTTCTCCCATCTCAACTAATTGATCTTGGAGGTATTCTCTTTGTGGCCCCACCAGAATTTTCATCATAGAATTGATCTCCGTGCAAAGCACCAACGGAAAAAGGAACACACTCATGCAATACGTTGAGATGGCCTGGATGACGGCCTTAAGGAGGACCTCCTTTCCATTCTGAGACAGGAATTTTGTATTCCAGTCATGCAACCGCTTCCAAACTTTGTCCTTGATACTCTTGAACTCCCGCATCCTGGATTTTCCCACAAGAGCTAGAAGACCCAAGTACTTATCATAGCGCCGAGTGCTAGGGACATCTGATAGACAGAAAATGCAATCACAGGCCTTTTGACTTGTGTTCCTGCTGAAAAAAAAGGAGGTTTTCTCTTTGTTTAACTGCTGACCTGAGGCTCTTTCATAACACTCTAGGAGTTGAGACATCCTCTCCCAATCTCTTGCGATAGCCCTGCAAAACAATAAACTGTCATCTGCAAAAAATAAGTAGTTCAAACGACAGCCCTTAGGAGAGGAAGGACTCCTCGTTAACCGTCCTGAGTGGGCAGCTTGCGACAACATGGTACTCAGAGCTTATGCACAAAGAATGAAGAGATAAGGACTAAAGAGAGAGAGGATCCCCTTGCTGGATCCCTCGAGTAGGTTGGAAGGATTATGTTGGATGCCCATTTATAAGTATTGAGAAAGTGACTGAGGATATGCATTGCATGATCAAGCCACGCCATTTTGGTGCAAAACCCATCCTTCGCATGACTGCTTCCAAAAAAGACCATCACACCCTATCATATGCCTTACTCATGTCAAGTTTTATAGCAACGTATCATGTCAAGTTTTATAGCAACGTATCCTATTTTACCCTAATGACGTGTTTGCATAGAATGCAATGTCTCATACACTGCAAGTATATTATCAAATATCAGACGGCCGGAGATATATGCACTTTGATTCTCCGAAATGATAAAAGGAAGAACCTCTTTAAGCCTTTTTACCAAGACCTTAAAAGTGATCTTGTAAATGACATTACATAGGCTAATGGGGCGGTGTCAGCCACAGATAGGGGTTTTGTTTTTTTGGTTACTAAAACAATGTGGGTAGCATTGATATCCTTATCCATGATTCCCGAATTAAGAAAATTAAAGATAGCATGACAAACCTTATCTCCAATGGTTGCCCAATTGTGCTGATAAAAGGAAGCTGAAAAACCATCGGGACCCGAGGCTTTAAGTGGCCCCATATGCTGTAAAGTGTGGCTGACCTCCTCAAGTGTACACGGCTTCAGCAATTCCTCATTCATTTCGGGAGTAATTCGGCTATCCATCCCTGAAAGGCACCTCTCCACATCTGCACAAGAGTTGGATTGAAAGAGGTGTTGGTAGTACTGCAGGAATGCTTCTTCAATGGCTGGCTGGTCTGTGTGAAGCTCCCCATCCGTGTCTTGAATAGAGTGTATCCGATTTTTCTTCCTCCTTTGATTCACACAAGCATGGAAAAAATTGGAATTTTTGTCGCCAAATTGAAGCCAGTTTTGCTTTGCTCTCTGTCGCCACTTCGTGTCATCCAATTCAATCAGCTCATTGACTTCTCCTTGGAGCTGTACCATTTGATCCATATTGTTGATGTTATTTTTTGCTTGATGATGTGGCAACTTCTGATTCGTCTTTTCGCTTGTAACCTGCAACAAAGCAAAGGCCCGCCGGGGGTTGGCCGGTGAAGCCTCCTCCGACGCCCAAGTCAGATGAGTGAGTGAGAGAGAGAAAGAGAGAGAGATGCTCATATATTAGATAGATCCATACCTCTTAGATGATAAGTATATATATAGGCTCCATTTTACTGTTGATGCATAGCAAAAGTCTTGTTATTGTACAGTGTGAACAGTGACCAGTAAGGTGTGAAGATATTAGGCATGGTGCTCCATGCTGATTTCTGACCTGATTTGACAAGTACTAAGATCCTAATAAATGCTAAGGATCCTGGTGATTCCCGACCAACGATATAATCCCGAGACCTTGGTCATTCCCAACCAACCATATAATTCCGAGCCCTGGGTAATTCCCGACCAAACATACATTCCCGACCAAGCGTATATTCCCGACCAAGTGTATAACCCGAGTACTCATTCCCGACAGAGCATATAATCCGACACGTGTACTACTCGAGTGGGGAATAATAATTCTCCAACAATTACCCCCCCAATTCTTTTATCTCTTACTTGAGATAAAGAGAATTAAGCAAGGGAATTATGGAAATCGATGCTTCGAAATTCTAGAATCTCAAATTTTCACACTTCTTGACCCTTCTGTGATAGAGTGACTTTTCTTGAGCTTTGAGTGTGCTTCTTGACCGACAACCCTACTTGACCACTCCCAACCCTTTTTATAACCTCGGGTTAAGAGGACATCTTAGGAATGCCGGGCTTAAGGAGTTGCCTTTATGTTGGGTGCTGATGCGATCCTCGAGTGCGTAGGGGATCCAATGTTCATGTGATCTCCAACTCTTGGTCCTGATATGATTAAAGGACTAAAAGAGAATGCAAAGCTTTTCTAACATCAGGAAAGATGCGTACTCCTTCATGTGTCTCGTCTTGTGGATTTTTTATTTTTTTTTACCGACATCAAAACGGCTCCCTCTGAGAATGTTTGTGTCTTTTGAATTTCCTACAATAGAAGTTGTTGCTTAATAAAGCATTTGCTACATCTGCCGAGGGTCACGATGTGTCGTCGACAAAGGCTTTGGTGAGTTGAAATCTGAGGAAGGGGTTGACCAGCCTATCCGAGCTGCCTCCTATCCAAGGGGGTAATTAGGTGGAATCGATCCCGGCCGTAGAGGTTTTGGGCAGAGAGCATCATGTCATCTGTGCTGCTAAAAAATTGAAGTGTTGTCGCGTTCTTGGAATGCCATGTAGGGATTCTCCGCCAAAATCATGAAGTCGGGTCATCAATTCGTTTTTGTGTCCGAGAAAGAGCTCTGTACCTATTATGGTGGTTTCGAACTCGCTTTACCCCCAAACTCCTGAGCACATGCCTGGTGCTGCCACAGACAATGCCGTTGTAAATAAGATCAAGATCTCGAGGATGATATTCCTCAAGCCTTTATATTTTAGTAGATGCGCCCAATATCTTAAGAGTCTCAATAGAACGAGGTATCTAGTCCGATAATTCTGTCATTCCCATCCTCTAATTAGTCGCCTTTTTGAGCTATTGTTTCTGTGTCAGAGGTGCTTGGGCAATTCACTTTAGTAAGTAGGGAAGTCCGAACCCCGAGGGGGAAGCTAAATGCACAGTTGGGAACCCGTTTACTCAAACCAACAAGATTCATGTGAATCTCCTTTCTACCCCTCATATCCGAGGGGGAGAAGGTGTTCAAAATTATTTCCTTATCCAGAAGGGAATTACTATCCAAATCCAAAGTTACCCCCCTTTCTATCCAAAGGGGGATAGTCCCTGAGGTTACCTTTCTGTCCGAGAGAGGATAATCATTCAAACCCAAGGATACGCTCCTTTATCCAAAGGATGTTAGCCACCAAGGTTACCTCCCTATCCGAGAGAGGAAAACCACAGTACCAAAGTGAGGTCACAGGTTCTCAAGGACGAACAAATCCATTAGTCACCTCATAAAGCGTCTTTCAGAAACCGTGTCAGTTTTCTTATCCAACAGAGATCTCCTTACCCGAGGAGGAGTTTTTACGCTTTCCTATCTAAGGAAGACCTCCTCATCCAAGGAGGGATTTTCCATGAGTCACTTCATCCTTTTTGCTACATTATCCCTTAACAAAAACCTAAATGTCAATAGTGCCCTGTTTCCAAATTTTGTCGCAGGGAACATCTTCCCATGATGATTTTTTACCAAGGTTACGCTCCTCATTGATTTTTTACCGTGATGCTCCTCATTGATTTTTTACCGAGGTTATGCTCCTCATTGATTTTTTACCGAGGTGATGCTCCTCATTGATTTTTTACCGAGGTTATGCTCCTCATTGATTTTTTACCAAGGATGCTCCTCATTGATTTTTATGCCTTGTGAATAAGGTTTCCTGCAAATAGAATCTGTTAGTAAATGAAAATTTAGCTAACTTACTTCTGAGGGAGTGTATAACCAACAGTCGTCTGGGGCTGTCACCGAATGAGAATTGTCCTGGTCCAAGGGAGGGTGATTGATCTTGGTTCCTGTGAGGTTCCCTAGAATATCACAAAGCTGGATGACTGCTCAGCTTCTACCCGATAGGGAGAACAACCTGTTGTGTGCGTAGTGACTATCCGAGCAGAAATTGCTGAAATGTCTGTAAGTAGTCCCATAACTGGTAGCTTGTGCAACACTTCGCAGGAGCAATCAGTCCCCTCTGCAACTCTGGTGCCACCTCCTTATCTGAAGGAGGACCCCCTTATCCAAGGAGGAATTTTACGAGTATCCCGATCCGCGGGATAGACGCTTTTATGCTACCTCATATCCAAGGAGGACCCCCCTGTTGTCAGAGAGGGAGGAATTTTACGACTATCCCGATCCGCGGGATAGGCGCTTTTATGCCGCCTCCTATCCGAGGAGCCTATCCGAGGAGGACCTCCCTGTTGTCGGAGAGGGAGGAATTTTACGACTATCCCGATCCGCGGGATAGACGCTTTTATGCCACCTCCTAGCCATAGAAGGTGGTGTTCTCGAATGGAGCTTTACCTCTTGAGCAAATTTGCTTCGGCACTGGAGGAGCTGAAATATCAGTGCATAAATCTTCGTAGAATCTGCAAATTGCTAATAATGCATGTATAGATGTGTGCTCTTTCCAAAGGGGAAAATAACAAGTTAGCATGAGATAAACAGGTCTTTAACTAATATTCCCCCCTAAATAACTGTGGCAATTTGTACAAATTTGCCTAAGTTATTTTTTGCTGGTCCATCATTGAATCTAAATTACTTGTTTTAGACAACCGAATTTTGCTTCAAGATGACTTAACACATTCTAGAGATTGCTGAGAACAAGGAAGACTATAACAAGCATCACAAGTCTTTCTCTGCAGTCCTCATGCTAAACCGAGTTTCCCCCCTTATCCGAAGGAGGATAACTTAAATGTAAAAACCGAGTTACCCCCCTTATCCGAAGGAGGATAACTTAAATGTAAAAACCGAGCTACCCCCTTATCCGAAGAAGGATAACTTAAAATGTAAAGACCGAGTTACCCCCCTTATCCGAATGAGGATAACTTAAAATTTAAAGACCGAGTTACCCCCCTTATCCGAAGGAGGATAACTGAAAATTTAAACCGAGTTACCCCCCTTATCCGAATGAGGATAACTTAAAATGTAAAGACCGAGTTACCCCCTTATCCGAAGGAGGATAACTGAAAATTTAAAAACCGAGTTACCCCCCTTATCCGAAGGAGGATAACTTAAAATTTAAAAACCGAGTTACCCCCTCTTATCCGAAGAAGGATAACTAAAATTGTAAAAACCGAGTTACCCCCCTTATCCGAAGGAGGATAACTTACAATGTAAAGACCGAGTTACCCCCCTTATCTGAATGAGGATAACTTAAAATTTAAACGGAGTTACCCCCTTTATCCGAAAGAGGATAACTTAAAATTTAAAACCGAGTTACCCCCCTTATCCAAAGAAGGATAACTAAAATTGTAAAAACCGAGTTACCCCCCTTATCCGAAGGAGGATAACTAAAATGTAAAAATCGAGTTACCCCATTTATCCGAAGGAGGATAACTGAAAATTTAAAAACCGAGTTACCCCCCTTATCCGAATGAGGATAACTTAAAATTTAAAAACCGAGCTACCCCCCTTATCCGAAGGAGGATAACTTAAAATCTAAAGAACGAGTTACCCCCCTTATCCGAAGGAGGATAACTAAAATTGTAAAAACCGAGTTACCCCTCTTTATCCGAAGGAGGATAACTAAAATGTAAAAACCGAGTTACCCCCCTTATCCGAAGGAGGATAACTAAAAATTTAAAAACCGAGTTACCCCCCTTATCCGAAGGAGGATAACTTAAAATTTAAAAACCGAGTTACCCCCCTTATCCGAAAGAGGATAACTTAAAATTTAAAAACCGAGTTACCCCATTTATCCGAAGGAGGATAACTTAAAATGTAAAAACCGAGCTACCCCCCTTATCCGAAGGAGGATAACTTAAAATTTTATCAAGTAGTAATGCACCGTCATTCCCTATGTGTGTGGTGGCGAGCAGCCAACCTCTAAATTTAATAGTTGAACCACGAGACATATTTAACCATTTCGAAATTTGACAATTCTTCAATGTAGAGTTTGTTAAAGAATTCAAGCATTGCGAAAAGTCATTCTTCCATAAATTACCATGTATTGTGAATAGGTTAATCATGAAATAAAATGCCAAGAATAGACTTATCTCATTGCTTGCTAGGAATGCTTGCTCGGTATACTTTGCTCGAGATGCTTGCTCGGAATGCTTTGCTCGGGATGCTTGCAAACTCGGTATATAGCAAATTCAGTATGTAGACTAAAGAACTTTGTATGTGAGCTCGGAATGTAGGCTCGAGTTGTGAGCTCGGATGCAGTTGTAGACCT
Source organism: Alnus rubra (assembly GCA_028654335.1). Lineage (NCBI taxonomy): Eukaryota > Viridiplantae > Streptophyta > Magnoliopsida > Fagales > Betulaceae > Alnus > Alnus rubra. The sequence goes on along the minus strand of JAJPGS010000042.1, from coordinate 2,065,246 downwards.
TCCTAGGTCTAAAGATCCTAGTCCGAAAACTGGGCAGACCCCATTCATTCCCTGAATATCAGCATCTCTGCCTCACTTCACATCTCAGCTTTTGGACATGGGTAAGCAGCGTAAGCTTATAAGAAACCTTCAACTTTGCTTTCAGAGTGGTAAGATCGAATCGCGCATGATTAAGCTTCAAGTAGGCCTGGAACCTGTCAGCCAGTGGAGCCAATAAACTAAAGGGGGCCCAGTCGCCGCTACATAGTTTGGCATTCCAAAAGTTGGGCCCATTGTGTGTAGAACATGTGGTGTACATCATGGTCTAACCAATGGTCGCAGATATTTAGTACATTAGAGAGGAAATCACCGAGAAGCTTGCTTTTGTAGAGGGGACCCACAGACTTTTCCAGCATTTGATTCTCTGTCAAACTTGAGAAATTATAATTATTTGCAAAACCTCTCTTTTAGAACCGATAAAGCTATCGGCTGAGATGGACCGGTAAAGCTACCCTGGTAGCTAATGAAGAAAATCGTGCTCCATGAAGGGGTACTGTCGTGGGTCACCCGGTCTTGACTCACAGCTTGTGGATGAAGATCACATGGCGGGTGTGGTGATAGCAGATCCAATGAGGACAGAAAAGATGGGTCGGTGCAAGAAATCCACGATTTTTAACAAGCCATTACTCCAGTAGCTTCTGACACCTGTCGCACTACATGGTTCTCCACTTCCTACTTTTTCCACCTATATCTGAGTCATTGAAGTCTCAAATCTCGCTCCTTTCCTCTTCAAGGTCGGCTCACGCGGATCCACCCCACCAACGTACGTGCGAACCAAACAACAGCCTACGATCCGAGCGGCACCTACGAGGGTCTTTTTCCCGACTTCGGGGGACAAGTCCTCTGTCTCTTCATTACTTTCCAAACAACGATCATCCTTAGCCACAATGCTCTATTGCCTTCATCAATAGAGTGCGTGAGTTTGGTCTCTGGGCCTTGAGTTCATCGCAGACCGGCTCCCTCCTTGACGCGACTCACCGATAAACCACTGGATTGCTCGGGTGCTAAACGGGTTCTAGAAAGTCCGAATAGTCTTGCAAAAGCTTCATAAGGGGAACCCGTGAAAGTAAACCCATCAACCTCTTTACTTAGTTTGAAACAAAAATAGAGGGAGTCAAGCACCCTCTCCGAGATGGAGCTCGGGAACCTGGTGGAGTTGATAATGGCCGAGTTAGGCTGCATGCTCAGTGGTATGTGCCTTGTCAATCTCGCTTGGATTGCGTACGAAATGATAAACCTTCTTCTTTTTTTCTTTTTTCTTTTTTGTCAAAGTGGGACTCATTCCCAACACCTGTCACCACCAAGGCAAAGAAACTCTCAGCAATGCTTTCTTTGCAAACCGCTTCGCCGCAATGGAGACACAAACCGACACCCACATCCCAGCATTCCTTGCAAGAGCTGACCGACGAGTCCCTAGCTAATTGCACCAAAGAGAAACATACACACCGAAGGGTGCCTCTACCGAAGAGATGGGGCGTCTCACCATCTAACCGAGACATCTAAATCGAACAGAGCAAGAGTTCAAACCCGGATGGTGAGGATACTACGTGGTGGATGGATTCAGCGTCCCTGTAAACTGCACTAGTGGAATCATTGAGCGGGAGTCATTCTCGTTTATCAACTGGACAGCTGACCCGAAGACCGAGCAGGTTTCGGTGATGACAGACCTAAAGATTGATCAAGGTTTCTGCTGATTGCAAAGACCGATTGGTTGTAACCGAATAGTTACATGCGCAAACACGTGGGTCTGCATGTGTCACCCGAATGGCTCAGAATCACACTCCACATGTAAAACAAGGCTTGCCCAGTACCGCGCAAGTCCAAATTTGTTCGAGAATCCCATTATGTCATGTTCGTCCCAGCCTTGTAACCAAAGAAGACGGACCCAGACTGACCTTGCCCAAATCTTCTTTGCACACCGTCTTGCAACATATGATACTTGGAGGTTGGCATGTACCGACACCAACTCGGCCAGTGACCAGAGTCGAGACCGAGCCCCTTGAACTGGGGAGATCCTAAAGATAGCTGGCCGGTACAGGCTAGCATCAAGGGAATCGACATACTGATTCATACTTCGATGCAAAAAGTGTCAATGAGAGTGCCTTCTAAGCTGAGTTTGTTGCATCTTCGTAACTCACAGACACCCGGTCACCCGAAGATTGGCCAGTAGCAAGTGGAGAAGATGACTGTACGCAATACGGAGCGTGGATGTAGGTATGTAAGTCTGTTTGTGTTCGTGACCGAAATCCAGAGCTACGTGCCGATACCGACTCGGCTGGTGACCGGAACCGAGACCGAGCCCTTCCGAGACCAAAGTCTCAGCTGATGACGGGTAAAGGAGGGAGAACCTGTGACACAGATCGGGAGTCATCTGGACCAACAGGATATGGGTAACGTGGCTTTGAGAAATCTAAACCAAATGGCAATTCGGAGAACAACAAATGATTGGTTCAGGGGCACAAGCGAGAACTGGTCTGGAAAGTGGAGCCTTTGATCCCGGAGGAGCCATTAAAAAGGTCAGGTCCAAGGGCAGGTTTTTTGAAGAAGCACCGAAACCGAGTTTGGGATGCAAACTCGGTGTGCAAGCTCGGGATTGAGCTCAGAATGTAAGCTCGAATTTTTATTTTTATTTTTTACGCCAAAGGACCGAGATGGTGACACTGCTAGCCGTATATCGGGAAAGCTTTGTCAACGCAAGTCCATCGTTAACTTAGCGGTTTGCACCAAGAACCCGTTCCTCTGCGTCTTCATTGGTGTGTCATGTCAATGCTGGATTATTTGCAGAACCACTGCGGCCTCTAAAGCCATGAGGCACATAGCCTCCGATATTGTCCACTGGAAACCATCGTGCATAAACCATGCTTATTCCTGACGGGTTCTACCCATACATCGTGAATTTAAACTCTACTCGGTGATTTTAGAATTGCTCGAAAGCCATTCCGGTACTTTCCTCTGAAGCTCACGTGCGGTAGGACTGAATAAAACGACTAGAGACTTCTTTGAAGGTAATTCTCTCTGTCTCTTTCAAGGCACCATTAATAGTGCTTGTCAGAAAAGTACCACTTTGAAACCTTTACTCCTCACAATTTTCCTAAAAGGATACGTGGCTATTTCTTGGCCTTTTATTCTTTGACAGTGCTGTACAAATCAAGCATAAGTCTTGTGACAAATAAATCAAACATTTAATGTTTTTCCCTACTCAATCGTGCAAGACCGAACATCAACTGAACTTCGTGCACTATTCACGCGAGCCAGGAAAACCTCTGACCTTCTCCCAAAAAACAATATTCTTCTTCCAGTGAAATCACCAAAGTAAAAACATCATCGTATGAAAGCTTGGATGAACAACTAAATCAGGTCATAAAGAAGAAATAGAAGACTCATCTAGCACACCCATAGAGACGATCACCGACATGGCACCGGTGAATCCATAATCGAAAATTTTGCAACCGTACAGCCACATATTCCCGTGAAGGCCAGCTTCCTTCTTCGTGTGGTTGCTAGCAGAAAACCACATTGGCATGGATCCAGGCGAAATTGCCTCGTCTGACATAGATATGCTGCGCCTGAATTCAGGTCTGTTGTATGTGAACCCATACCTGCAGCATTAATCTCCCTTTATCGACGAAAGGTTCTCTGATTGCCACTCACCATACTGTATATTTTTGGAAGAACGATTAAGTCGTTTCCCACAGACGGCCCCAACTGTTGATGTTATTTTTTGCTTGATGACGTGGCAACTTCTGATTCGTCTTTTCGCCTGTAACTTGCAACAAAGCAAAGGCCCGCTGGGAGTTGGCCGGTGGAGCCTCCTCCGACGCCCAAGTCAGATGAGAGAGTGAGAGAGAGAGAGAGAGAGAGAGAGATGCTCATATATTAGATAGATCCATACCTCTTAGATGATAAGTATATATATAGGCTCCATTTTACTGTTGATGCATAGCAAAAGTCTTGTTATTGTACAGTGTGAACAGTGACCAGTAAGGTGTGAAGATATTAGGCATGGTGCTCCATGCTGATTTCTGACCTGATTCGACAAGTACTAAGATCCTAATAAATGCTAAGGATCTGGTGATTCCCGACCAACGATATAATCCCGAGACCTTGGTCATTCCCGACCAACCATATAATTCCGAGCCTTGGGTAATTCCCGACCAAGTGTATAACCCGAGTACTCATTCCCGACAGAGCATATAATCCGACACATGTACTACCCGAGTGGGGAATAATAATTCCCCAACACATATCACCTGCAATGTCGTCATCCTGGAGTGCCTTAAGCTAGGAGGACTTCTGCAAGATTAGGGACTCTGTTGGGTCATCATTTTTCTTCCTCCAAACTTTACACCTATGCTGACTCTTACGGATTTTAGCCTTCAACACTCCCCCAATCAGCACGTCCTACTACCCTCTCTTTCCACACCTGCTGAACTTCCTGTTTGAAACCCGGTTTTTGCTGCCGCCAGGCCTCATAACGGAACACTCATTTACGCCTCGTATACCCACCAGAAATGTTATGAAGAGAAACAAAGAGTGGAGCATGATCCAAATTGCGTGCAGCTAGGACTTCCACAAAAAGTTGAGGAAATTGTTGGGCAAAGGATATACTATCCAATGCAAGATCAAGCCTCTCTTTAGTGAAGCAACAGTCTTTCCTCCGGTTCAACCAAGTGTATTTTGGACACAAAAATCCCATATCTTCCAAGTTACAATGCTCCAACGTTCTTTGAAAGGCCCTCATTTGTGACCGAGCTCGTCGAGCACCCTCCCATTTTTCAGAATCTACAAGAATTTCATTGAAATTTCCAACACATAACCATGCGTACAGAGAAAATGTAGCAAGATGTTTCAAAAGCCCCCATGATTCTTTTCACTTGCTCACTTCCGGGTGTCCGTAGAACCCCGTGAATTTCCAATTCAGGTTGTGAGCTTCCGAGTAAACAACCCCAGTTATATGCCTCACACTGTAATTTTGTATTGTCACCCTAAATTCCTCCTTCCAAAGCAAAGTCAGCCCTCCACTTCTACCATTACTATCCACTACAAATAAGTAATCATACCCGAGCTTCACCTTGAGACATTCCAATCAGGTAAAATGTGACTTGGTGTCCATTAAGAAAACCATGTCGGGTCGCTTTTCCTTTACCAATCGGCAAAGGTCCTGAATTGTCCGGGGGTTACCAAGTTCCCGCTTAGAAGGCTCATGATGAATGGCGAGGTTGGGGACCAGCCACCGTCGATAAGTTCTTTTTTTTTGTAAGTAAGAGATTAATTTTATTAAAAAAGCGTAAGGCGACCCTTAGTACACTGAAAGTATACAGGGAAGGCCTCTGTCCACCGACCCTTCTTCCCCGAGCCATCTCGTACCTCTTGATCTCCAATGCTACCCTTCTTCCCTCTTTTCCTTCGCATAACTAGATGAGAATCTTGCACAGGAGAAGTAGTCAACTCTCCTCAAGATTGCCTTCTCCATTTAGATCCCTTACTTGGGGAGTTGATACTGCTACATTTCTGGCTAAATGAATGATTAGCCCCGCACCCTTGCAACAAAACCCCTTGATCGTGTTCACCATCCACAGGTCTTGAGTACCACCCACGTTAGCTAGGCCTCTGTGCTTTTGCGCCCTTGCAAAAACAGGTCCTTCAAATTCTCTTGGAGGCAGTTGATGCAATATCTCTTGACTTCCCATGAATCCTCTTAAAGAGCCATCCATAAATGCCACCTGTTCAGAAGGATCCTCAGCCGTTAACTCCCCTAAATTCGAACTTTGAGATACCTGCACGTCATCTCGACCCCTTTGATTTTTTGGCCCTAAAGAAACAGGCCCTTCAAACTCCCTTGGAGACGGTTGATGCAGAATATTCAAACTCCCTTCTAAATCGCCTGAGGAGCCAGCAGAATTGGCGCCTTGATTTGAAAATACTGTAGCCGTTACCTCCCCCATTTTCGAATGGTTAGAATCCTGCATGGGCACGTCACCTTGAGACACGACTGATTTTCCCTTCTGCATGGGAGCGATTACCTTAGCCACGTAACTGCTCCGCACTCGAGTTTCTGACCCATCAGAGAACCGCTTCCCGTCGCCGCTGCATGCCTCCCTGGAGGAGAGTTCACCTTGGGGTCCGCCAGAAGCATCCCCTGCTTTTCTGCCTGAATACTCCTCCAGAGCGTGCTCTGGCCTCTGGAAAGCATAGTCTCTCCCAGTCCAACCCTTGCCAAAGCCTGGACGTTTAGGCGTTGAGGAGGCTCGAAGCCATGCACCAAATTGAGACCTTGAAGCATCTCATTGCTTAGAGTAACTATTTCGACCCAAACAACCTGCCACCCCATGGCGTATAATATCACACTGGAAACAGAACTTAGGTAGCCTCTCATACTGAAAAGCTATCCAAGTAGATTCACCATTAAATTTCAGAACTCGTCCCCTTGCAAGAGGCTTAGAGAGGTCCAAACAAATTCGTACTCGGAGGTACTCCCCCCAACCAACCCCATCTTCGTCCATCTCAACCTCCTCCACTTGTCCCATCGAACTGCCAATCTGAACTCCAATAGTTTCACACATGCATGCTAAAGGCAAATGAAACATGCGGACCCAAAAAGAAGCCTTCTCAAACTCCATCCTAGCAGGAGCGATAGAGCCATTGAAGTCTTCAACAGAAAACAAGTGTCCTTCAAAAACCCAAGTTCGGCTTTCGAGAACTCTGACTCCTTGCCTTAACCCACAAATGCTCGAACTCCACAAGAAACAGGTTGTCACCCAGATTTTTGAACACCATTGTTCCAGAAGGTTTCCACCCCTTGATCAACGTAGATTTTAAAGCATCTTTGCCTATAATTTGATCAGCCAGCAACTTGCCCACCAGGCATGATTTGCCACGATCAGAAATGTTGTTCAACCCCTGGTCTGACGCCTCCACCGCCAGATTCTCCTCCTTTGAGAGCGAGAAAATTTTCCAAAGATTCAAGAGATCCTCTGCCATGACAATACCATAGAGAAACTTGTCTCCAAAGATGAAACTCGCATGGAAGTAGATTGAAACCAAACGCCTTCTCAGTCCCCCAAACCCCAGGTATAAACGACAGACTGATTATTTTATACATTAAACATATTTTTCTCTTATAAGCTAATTTAGGCATCGAAGAGAGACCCCTAGAAGGGTCTCTTAGTTATAGTTGTTTTGCAGTAATCATTGGAGCGTGAAGAACATCGAAAAAATGTGTTGTTCACATTGTACCATAAATTATCCTAACAATCTATGATGACTTTTTTTTTTTTTTAAATGAATCATCACAGTGGCACAACTACTTGTAACTCAGTCAACATATAATATATATCCCACAATATGTACCTGATATATAGAGTCACATCTATGCAACGGAACACATAGACAAACATAGTCTAGTTAGCGAAAAACACATCTGTTAATTACACAAAAGAGCCATAACAACGTTTATCTGTTTAAGGCTTCAACTTGAGTTATTAATTACATAGCAAAATGATGGCTCATCAAATACATGTGTCACATGAGACATGAGCTATATACAAAAAAAACTACAAAAAGGGGCCTTCCGAGTCCGACTCATCTACGACCCCAGCGAAATGCATCAGTCGTAGTATTCCAAGTAATTTGCTACAACGTCGTCGTCAATATCTGCGGTACCTGCAGCCAAAGGAACATCATCTATACAGTCATGGTGTTACCCACATCCGTACAGGTGAAAGTATGAGTTCACCACCTCAGCAGTATAAAACTGAGGTCTCAACAGTATAATACTCACTAAGTTTTCGTAATGAGCCAATCCTTTTATTTGTACCATACATTTACAATAACAGTTACTATCAACATGATGCATTTATTTTAAAATGTAGTGCAACTGATAGAGTAAACACCGGTACACATAATTTGGAAAGTCTACTACGATATTCACACATACATATATAACAGTTGACTAAGCTCTGCTTGTATACAAGCATTCCACAACTTTGGGGAATACAAGCATACGTGCATCTCTAAGTATAAATCAAAGACCTCAAAGTTTGGTCATGCAAGTATACACATGTCCCACAACTTCGGAGGACATAAGTATACAAACACATCCAATCCCGAAAGTCAACGACATCACATCCCGAACATACAAGCATACGTATATCCCACAACTTCGGAGGACACAATTATACTAGCATGTCAAGACATAACATCATTTATATAAAAACAATTGACATCATAACCTGGTCATACAAGCATACATATATCCAATAACTTTGAAGGACATAGATATACCGGCACATCCAACTTAGACATCACTTAAATCATATGCAATCTAGTCGGTAGAAATATACATATGCTCATTCCCATTAGGATACATATGCATATTAATACGTTTAGATCAAATCTCAGAAAACATCATTAAATCTCATGTCGTGCAATGCAGTCATAATAAAGTACTAACTTTGACCCATATTAGCATCATACGAGTGGCACTAACTTTGGCCCATATTATTGTCATAATAGCGGGACTAACTTTAGCCCATATTATTCTTACGGAGAGAAACTTCGGCTCCTTCTCTTTTACAGATTTTACGGAGACAGCTTTGGCTTCTCAATTATTATTATTATATATATATGCTCATGTTATATTCTTTCATGTTCTCTCAATCAAATGGCATCATGTTCTTTTCATAATTTCTCAACATATCATGACAATTTAATAACATGAAACTCATGAAATCATGCTTCAAAATATCACTTCACAAATATGTCATCAAATTTCATAACATTCTCAATCACAACCCTAGCAGGCACTAAGATACTTCAAAACATATGTCAAATCAATACACTTAAAATATCATCAAAACATAATTCATCAACGCATTTCATGATATAATTGAACATATTGAAAACATCCACAAGCAATAGTAATCATCAAAATAACATTGGCCCGAAATTTCTCTTTTTATTTGCTTAAATCCAAAATAGGTTCTTAGTGAGTAAGATACTCACCTTGACTACATGCTTTGTTGCTTAAGGAAGAATCTTCTACCAAAGCCTTGCTAAGTATTGATGCATTACCCAATTGCACAACACATTAACATTTCTAACTCTAAACTCACATTTAGCTTTTACATTTTTCAAGAGCTATACCCATGAAAAACCCATAAAATTTTTAAGGTTTACTTTTATTATCCAATAATTAATTAGACCAATACATAGAACGCTCATAGGTTTTTAATTAAAAACCTCTATTTTATAGAACCCATTAACATTAGGACATAACCCCATATATACTCATTTTCTATGGAACCCATAGATAACCTATGATTAATTAACATCCTAAATGCAATTAATCCACTAATTAATAATGTAGAGTTTAAACACCTAAAAGCCTCAAATTTAACTCAACCCATCAAATTTAGGGTTTATGCCCATACTTCAACAATTAATAAAATTGAAGTTTTAATCATTTAATCCATCAACCCATGGCTTAAATAGTGTATAGGAATTTACTATACACAAAAGCCTCAAGCTAATTTTAACAATTTAGTCTAACAACCAAAATTGACCTAACTTAAACAAAAATTAGGGATTACAAAATTACCTCAAAATAATCAGTAGATTGGAAGTCTTAGCACTAATAATCGTTACCTAAAGCTCAAAAAACGATGGAAACTTCGATTTGGAACAACACCCATGCCAAAAATCGAATCTCAAGAAGAAGAAGAAGAAGAAGGTGTTGAGTGCAGCACCTGATAAGTGAGAAAAATCAAAGTGTTGTTGTCTTAAGTGTTGAAAAGTCAAAGTGAAAAAAAAAAAAAAAAAAAAAAAAGAAAAGAAAAGAAGAGGAGGAGGAGGAGGAAGAAGGCTATAGTTTCTTTTTTCTTTCTTTAAGACCACCGTGTGCCTTCAATTTCATGAGGACGAGTCAAAAGTGAGAGTGATCCCCATATGTAAGACAACAAGAGGAGACAATGTGCGAGTGTAAATACCAAGAATGCCCTTCTACCTTATGCGAAAATAAGAACAAAGTGGAGCTAAAACTTGTCAATTTACACATGGGCTAAGATGGTAGTTTAATTCTCTTTTACTCATGGGCTACCATTTACAAGTCCATGGGATTTTATTTTATCACACTAAATAGGCTTATTTTTATTTAATCCTTATAAACTCATTAAATAATTTCTTGGACAATACATCCTTCCCACCTTACGAAAATTTCGTCCTTAAAATTTCAGACTCTAGGTCGTTTTATACACATCTAGGCATGCATTTTACTCATAACACCCATGCAAGTATGCAATTTACTCAAAACAATTGTGTGAAAGTGGTATGACAAAGCAATTATATCTTGGTTTACTCGAATAAATGGGAAAATCACTCTTGCATTTGTTGCTCAAGCACCCGCGTGGCTTCCTCAACGCCATGATTTCACCACAGAATTTTCACTAACGGGATAGTTTTGGTCCCCATTTGGTGTTTTTTGCGATCCAACAGCTCTTCATAGGTCAATTTCAGTTGAATATCAAGAGGCTCATCACATGTGAGGGATCCTAGACACATTTTGCACTGAGAGACATGCAAAATGGCACGAATGCCTGCCAATCTAAGGGGTATTATCACCATGCACGCAAATGGCTCACACGTTTTAGCACTTCCACAATCCGCACAATTGCAAACTGGTGTGCCAATCGCTCCATGTGCACTACAAAGTCAATCTCGCATCCACGAGATTTCCCACCTAGTCTATTAGTCGCAACACTAGCTCAAGCTACCTGATAGAACATCTTGCTATCAAGATCTTCCAGCACTTCAAGTCATATATGTTGCCTTATATTTAAGTCTATTCGCAGAGAGACTTGGGTAAATAGTGTGGATTTCACACACTTCACCATTCACCATAGAGGAAGCTAAAGGCTTGGCTTAGACATAAGCCAGACACGCTAGTGTACTCACTCTAACACTCTTTCTTCTTTGAACGTCAGAGAGAAGTGGCGGAGTAGCTCGTACACAAGACCCACAGAATCTTGAACTCTCACATGCCATGAAGTCGGAATTTAACTTCCAACTTGCGACAATCTATATTTGCTCTACACTTTGATAGTCAATCCTTCCCAAAATAACATCAAAGCTTAGCAAGTTAAACACCAAAGCTCAACATGTTAAACACTGAAGCTAAACCTGCCCAACGCAGGAGCTAGCAGTGTCTTTTTCCCTATAACAATGGGACAAATGTCCACACATTTCCCATACGTTACGGCGGTACCAATAGAAGTGGTCATGCACATGTTTGTTCTAAAGTTTCGGTGCTCATCATGCACGGCTCCACAAATGCATATGAGACACGAAAAATGGGTAACACTCAATCAAACCAAATGCATGCAATGCTACAAAATAAGAGCATAATACCTGTGGCAGCATTGGCAGCATTCTCATCAGCTTTGACATTTTCCGATGTAAGCATGTACACCCTTGCCTTAGTAGTTGGTCTAGGCTTATTATTGCTTGCTTGAGTCTCTTGGCTCCTTACAGCCGCCGTAGGACAATTTCTAACATGGTGGCCTGGCTTGCCACACCCAAAACATACACCCTCACCCAATCTGCATAGCCCTGGGTGCTTTTTTCCACACTTACTACACTTAGTGACACTAAATTTGTTCTGACTCACATGAGCACCTTGTCTCCCAAGAGTTCCAGAATCGCTGCTAAAAGACTGTTTCTTTGATGGTGGGGGAGGAGAAGGAGTCCCCAATGAAAGTGACCGCTTCCTATTAACATAGTCAGCGGCCACTTCACGGATCCCTTTCTCAATCATGGTGACAGTGCCCACCATCTCGACATAGTCAGTGATTTTGAAGAAAATAATCCTCTCACGGATTCGTGGCGACAAACCGTCGCGGAACCTTTTGGCCTTAGTCTTTTCATCGGGGATGAGGTGTGGGGCATACCTCGATAACTTCTGAAATTCAGCTGAGTATTGCTCAACTGTCATATTCCCCTGCTTCAGATCTTGGAAATCTTGTGCACATTGTTGCCTCTGTGCACGAGGAAAGAAACGGTCATTGAATTCTTTCTTGAAACGCTCCCATGAAATGGGAACTCCACATCCCAACACTTCAGTAAGGAGTGTTTTTCTGGCCTTCCACCAGTCTTGAGCTTCGCCATTTAACTTCAGCCCCGCATAATCGACCTTTTGATCATCGGTGCACCTAAGTGCATCAGCACGGTCTTCGAAGGTGGATATCCAATTGTCAGCTGCCAAGGGCCTTTCACTTTCATCAAACATATGTGAGTTATGCATGAAGTTGGCCAATGAACAACCAACTGTGTTATGATGTTCGCCTTGTCCAGGCATGGCGTCCATCATAGTTGTCATGAATTGGGTAAAAGTGGCAAAACACTGAGCCTGGACAGGCATCTGTGGAGGCAGAGGAGGTGGTGGAGGTGAGTCACCGCCATACAACGGCATTGCGCTTGAGGCTCTTGATATGCTCGGCTCATTTGTGGATTTTTGAGTATGTTTCCCTTTGCATTTGTTATCACCACCAACTCTTCCAGAACTAGGAGGTCTTTGATTTCTAAGAGAAAGGTTTTCAGAATTGCCGACCGTCATGGGTTGGCTTAACTGAATGGGTTCAGAAACTGGGTATTGTGACGTTTTATGATTAGAGGTAAGGTAACCATTAGCAAACTGTGATGACCCGCCACTGGAAAGCGGGGGTCCTCCAGCAGAGAGGCTCGTCCAAAGCCATAGTGTCTTTGCTGCAGCAATAAGAGGCACAGACGCTTTCTGCGGCTGTGCTAGAAGAATATTATACCTTCTCATGCGCAACTGATGGAGTGCATTAGAGAAATCCCTGTCACCAGAAATCAGCATAAAGTTCGCGGGAGCAGGGTTGTCTACTGCCCATAACAGCATGTCGACTAAAATCTTCTTGTCACTCGCATCTTTCACACCTGTTACACACATTCACATGTCAATGAAAACAAATACACTTAAAAAAAAACTTTGCAATCTAATCTTGTAGTCCATCAATAAGTTTGTGAGAGTTGGCCAGGGAAAAAAAAAAATCGTGGATAGAGATATTCAAAGTTATTTGCATCACAGCGAATGGAAGTACAATTAACAATTCTTGAAAACACGAAGCAAACAAAACGTGAGCTTCTGTATGGCAAGAAAAGGAATAAATTTAACTAACGCCTACTAATCAAAACTAGTATTCACATAAATAAGAGTAAAATACCAAATCTTCCTTAAGTTCAATAATCTTCACCGAACACAGCGAAAACGAACCAAATTCTTACTTAAAAAAAGAGTGAAAAATTGAATCAAAAATCAAAGATGAAAGATTATCGCAATCGCGGAACACAAAATCTCAACCCTAATTCGCAAAATTAGGGTTCATTCATAGACGAAACGGAAGCGCAGTTGGGAAGTTTCCGATGAACCAATAAACGAACACGAAACACTAGACCTAAAAACAAACAAGCAGAGATAAAATCTAAACCAACAAATATACAGCCACATCCTGTAATGTATTTCTTGCTTTCTGTAAAATTGAATACTGAATATAGAAGAAGAAGAATAGAGAAGGATAGAGAAAGGTAGAGAAAGATAGAGACTTGATTAACAAGAAACACAAGTCTGGACACTTCGAGAGGTCCAGAATCTCCAAACTTTATTCAAGGAAAGCCTAAACTCCATGGACACTGTTTACACATTGACAAATTCGATAATGGTTCACTTCACAGTTGTAATAACCCCCTATCTAACAACCCAACCCACTGGTTCACAACAACTAAATCTACAGCTCAACCCACTAACTCTATTGCAACTAACCTTCTAACAAGGCCAAAGGCCCCAAACCCAATACCCAATATCCCTTATATTTATCCCTTACATTCCTCACCCCTTCAAAACACCTTGCCCACAAGGTGTAGTTTTACAACAAAAGCCAACTTAAGAAAATTCTAAAATGCACTTAACAAAACACAAAGTACTACAAAAGTACAAATAAAACGCAAGTCTTCTAACTTCACTAAATTGCCACCTGTTTCAACCCATGTGCAAACCTTCACACTTCCCATTACACACAGACCTCTATGCACACAAACAGAATTGCTCTTCTTCTCAGTTCTCAGTATCTTCAAAAGTTGGAAGCAACGTGTGCTACTCCTCGGAATTGAAAGAATCCACACCGCATCACTTCTAGAATGATCTAATAGTGTCTGACACATTGATTTGAAAAGGCTATCCCATTTCATCTTTCCAATGGCCATTAATGTTCATTTACAAAGTCTTCTTCCTACAGCCAACTCGTCACTTTACCTTGTAGAGAACTCTTCACTTCACATCAAGAGCAAAGGATCCTCCTGTGACTCAAATTTTGCCTCAAGCATCATCCGGTACATGCTATTGTACAGCATCAAGTGAAGCCGCTTCCTGATCACCAATCCCTTCGATCTTACCCTCTCATCTCTCATCAGATCGTGAACAACCAGATCTTTGCTTCGGAAACTATGTTCTTCTACCCACTGGCAAGGTTCCCCACCAGTTTTCCAACGCCATCTATGCTTCCACATAACAAAAATCACACAATCTTTAGTCAAGGATTGGAACACAAAGGAGCTCAAAACCAAAAAATTCTGCTGCATCTTTAATGGCTGGGTTGAAGGAGGAATTGATGTCACGAAACGATTCCTCATTCCTGGATCAAAACTCCATTTGACACACCAAAAGAAGAGGATACCATCCTCCAAATCTTTTTCTAGCTTTTTAACAAACACATTCTCTGCAACGCAATACCGCGCCTCCCCGGGTGAAAAAAAAAATTCAACGTTTTTCTCTAACATATCTTCGACGTCTTTATTGTTTTCTTGAATTATTTTCCGGTCACACGCCTCTTCTTTGTTCTTGATTTTTTTCTTGGTTTTCTTGATTATTGCCGCCACCTCCCACTTCTACCTTCTCAGTAGGTTGATGGAACCCTTCAAACTCGATGGAGTCAATCCCTGCGGCGCTCCTATTCACGGGCAAATTCGCAGCCTCTGGAAACAAGTTTTAAAGTTTATCTTGAATCTCCTTAAAATTTTGCTGAGATGCTGAAAAGATTTTATCCAGTCTATCCTGAAATGCTGAAAAGATTTTATCCATTCTATCCTGAGATGCTGAAAAGATTTTACCCATTCTATCCTGATACTTCTGACAAGTTTTATCCAGAGTTTCCTGAATAAATTGCTGCAGTTTTGCCTCATTTTCAGCTAATTGGGATTCTCTGGTGCCAACCGCCATTTTTCTCCAAGATCAGTGACTAATCTGATACCAATTGTAATGTATTTCTTGTTTTCTGTAATATTGAATACTGAATATAGAAGAAGAATAGAGAAGGATAGAGAAAGGCAAAGAAAGATAGAGACTTGATTAACAAGAAACACAAGCCTGGACACTTCGAGAGGTCCAGAATCTCCAAGCTTTATTCAAGGAAAGCCTAAACTCCATGGAAACTGTTTACACATTGACAAATTCGATAATGGTTCACTTCACAGTTGTAATAACCCCCTATCTAACAACCCAGCCCACTGGTTCACAGCAACTAACTCTACAGCTCAACCCACTAACTCTATTGCAACTAACCTTCTAACAAGGCCAAAGGCCCCTAACCCAATACCCAATATCCCTTATATTTATCCCTTACACATCCATCGACAACAAAGCGGCAGAAAAGCTAAATCAAACCATACTCACAGCAGATGTTTTAGAATCCAAAATCACACAAAAAAAGAAAAAAAGGGCGCAGAAATCGCAAATCTGAGAGAATCCGCAAAAAGTATCGCGGTAGGGTTAGAGAAAGAAGGGTACCGGCGGGGACGTGGTAGAGGGCGATGCCAGTGCTGGAGAGCGCGTGCTGGGTGGAGGCGGGGATGCCGTGGGTGTCGCCGTAGGCGGAGATGGAGAGGGGCCCGCAGTAGTTCATCTTCACGAGCGCCGAGCTTATGTTCTGCGCGATCGCGTTAGGGTCGCACCCCTTCGGCACCGAGCAGTTCTCTATGTCCCACCACACCGACGTCTTCGCCCCCACGCACTGCGCCTGCGCCATCGACGACGTCGTTCCGTTCACATCCCCAACCATCCTCGCGCGCAATTATATTACAGCATCAATCAATCAATCACTCGCTCGATTCCACAATTGTCCCTCTCTCTCCCCCCTCTCTCTAATTTTTTTTCTTTTATATATAAATTGAATTGAAAGGCGATTCTTCGCTTCTTCGTTTCTCCACCGCCGTGTCTGTCTTGGAGTCTCTGCAACTACGTCGTCTAACCCCTTTTTTTGTTCTTTGTCTTTGAGAGTAGGCTACTTCGTCTAGGTGCGCTCAAAAGAGGACCATCATCATGGTAAATGGAAATGATTTTTTTTTTCTAGGTAAGGGCACGGGCAGCAGACACCCAATCATTTTTCTTAAATTTAAGAAATAAAACTACATTTTGTTTCTCTATAAACAAAACATTTTATAATAGATTCTCTTAATTTTTCCTATTTCAATTAAATACTATTTTTTACTCTTATTTTATTTTTTTTTCTCTTTCTTATTTTTATTTTTTTATTCATTTATTTTATTCTCTTTCATGCTCTCTCATCTTCTCCGTCACACCCCACACAAAACCCATCTCTTCCGTTGCAATCAGAACTCTTCAATTCATAATCCAACCCCTGGAAATCTCAGTCAGAGAAATTGAGAGGCGTACTTGTTTCTTGGACACCTAGAAAAGAAACACAAATTCTTTGCAAAGAGACTAAGACTGGGCTCAAACAAACCCGATCACAAAGTACCCACAAAGCTTTTATATCACAAGAAGAGAAACAAACAAAGACAATGTAAGGTATAGAGACAAGAACGGAAAGTTGACAAGAAGATTTGCAGACAGAGTGAAGCGGATTCGGAGAAAGGAGAAGGAGGAACTAATATGGGACTCGAGAGAATTTGCAATCAGTTTCTTGGTCCCAGATCCATCATCATCCTGGTCAAGGTCGACTCACCCGTTGATCAAACCATTGCCGCCCTCTCCTCCCACATGGACCCCGGCGACGCCATTATCGACAGCGGCAACAAGTGGTACGAGAACACCAAGCGGTGAAGTGATTCATGCGTGAAGGAGAGAGCCAGAGAGGAGAGAGAACGATTTTTTTCTATTAAAAAAAGTGATTGGGAAGCTACAATACTACCCAATACATTGGGTAGCACTAGAGCTACCCAACCAAAATATGTAAAATTGGGGTATCTATTGTGGGTCAGTTTTTGGTGTTTTTTATCAAATTTTCCCTAAATATGGGGAACGAAATCAATATAGGGAATCTGCTACTAGTGCTCTAATAACATTACTCAATCTTACACCAAGAAACATAGATTTTGAGACCCATGCATGTGAGTCCTATATATATGAATTTCATTTTCAATATGTTTTGGTGTAAGATTAATGTAAGGTAATGTGATGTAGATATAACACTTTCCTATTAAATTTTGATTTTTGTTGAGATCATTTACCATTAATATTATACACCCTACTATTAATTTCACATTATACTCTAATATTTTGTATTAATGTTTTGATTTGATTTTATACTTCTTGGTACAGTTTCCGGTACGGTGACGTGTTGCCTTGTGATTCGTTGCCTTCCTTAATCTTCGCTCTCCTTGTAATCTCCAAAATAATAAACGGCTCGTCGGACTATGGGGTGCCGACCGGACCCCCACTCCGATGCCTAAGTCAGTTCAAACTAATTTTCTGGAAAATATATGTAATCTCAAAAGCTCAGAGAATCTGCTTGTTTTTAATACCTGACGCAGTAGTCTTATTTATAGACTCACAGTTCACAGTTATGAAACTACTTGAGTGCTTTGAGCATAATCTAATTAGGAGTCTGAGTCCTAGATCACATAGTCTTTAATCTTATCTTCATAGAATTCAAATTGGGTAGTAGAGTCCAAACTGGATATGACACTCTCTTCAGCTGATGTCATACTATTAGACACCTTATCCCATATTTGATGAGATAAAAGTCTATCTTGATATACTCGGGATATACGTCTTTTTGGAGATAACGAATGGTCTTATAAATTGGGTCTGATCTTGCTGGGCCGACCCGATGGGCTCGGCCCACATGTCTTTGGAGCTAATTATTTCTCCAACAATACTTATTGTATTTTTTGAGTAAGAGCATATCTAGTGAGCTATTTATTTTAAATTTTTTATCAAAATTTGGTGAAAACTTAAAAAAGTCAACTCCAACAAGTTCTCTATAGTTTATTTATTTTGACTCTGATCAAAATTTCACTTCAAATTTAATTCACAAATTTAATGAGTTACTTAATATTTTATTATTTTTCCTTTGTCTCCGCCTCTCTCTCTCCTTCACTTTTCCTCTCGGAAGAAGTTCGACCCTTCCCGGTTCTTCTTCCCTGTTCATTTTGTCTAAATGGACTCAACGCCTGTGTGTGTGTGATGAGAGGGATTTGTTGTTGTTGGGTTGGATTCTTCTATGTTGCATGAAGGGGTTTGGAGGAAGACGACTAAGGTGGAACCGTGGGCTTGTCATCTAGAGCAGGGGTAGGTGGGGCAAATTTGTGTACAATCTCCAATACCCAATTCATTTGTTGGGAAATTTTATCTCTCAACTCTCAAGGCCTTTCTCTTAAAAAAAAAAAAAAACAAATTTATTTGTGAATACTCTTTTTCAGGATAGAGTTTATTTTAGTCATTTGAAGCAACCTTTCATGGTAGTTAAAGTTGTTAAAGTAGTTATTCTCAAAATCTATAAAAAATAATATTTGTTTAAAATAGGAAAATATTTAGAGAGTTTAATGTATGAAGTTTTTTAAAAGTAATAAATAAAATAAAATAAAAAAGTAGATTCTTGAACTAAAATTTAGAGAAAATTTAGAAAGCTTACTAGGGATGCTCTAATGCTATAAGTCAATATTTTGTTATTCTTGTGTCCCTCTAAAAATGATGTGACTTTTAAAATCACCATTGAACTTGTGATTGATCACTATTGAATTTCGATGAAGTGGTGATTTTAAAAGCCACATCTTTTTTTTTTTTTTTTTTTTTTTAAGATACATGAACAAAATTACAACAGGTAAGAAAATACATAACAAGAAGGGCTAGGCAACCCAAAATTTAAACTAAGAATGAAAGTACACGAGGATAATGCTTCCAAAGACATAGGGTATTTGGTTTGTAGCACGGATGCCAAAAATCGAGGCCACTAGCAAATGTGGAAAAAGATGTATACAGAGTTTCAAGGACTCAAACATCGAAACATGGGTAAACAACAAGAAGTAACGACAAAAGCCCAACACAACCAATAAAAACAACACACAAAAACAAAAACATAAGCAACAATAGAAGTCCAGTTCAGGGAAGAGGACTGGGAGTCACCATCGGTAGCGCGTGAGGGACACACGCTACCGATGGAAGGCCTCTCACCAGCCAGGAACACAAAAGTGACTTTTAGAATTACTCATATTTCTTAGTTTTGACGAGTAATTCTAGATGTTATATCTAATACCCATGTCCCTCTTATGTTCAGCTAATAATGATGTGGCTTTTAAAATTACTGTTGGGAATAATCTTACTCCAAGTCAATTGGAGTCTGGCTCCAATAAGAACTACTTGAATAATTTGATCAATAGTCCAACTCCTAGTTGAATAGAGATAGGACTCCCTTCCCAAATCAAACACCAGAAAATCCTAGTTTAAGTGAGAGTAGTAAACTCAATTCACTCATACCCCAAGTATAATCAACAGACTGATTATTTTATGCATGAAGTATATTTTTCTCTCATAAGCTAATTTAGACATCAGAGCGATACCTCTGAAAAGATCTCTTAGTTTTAGTTGTTTTGCAGTAATCGTGGAAGCGTGAAGAACATCGAAGAAATGTGTTGTTCCCACTGTACTGGAAACTAACCTAACAATCTGTGATGACCATTTTTTATTTTTTTTTACAAACATGAATGGATCATCACAGTGGCACTACTTGTTGCTCGGCCAACATATGATACACATCCCATAATATGTATTTGATATACAAAGTCTCATCTATGCAATGGAACACATATACACACGTAGTCTAGATAGCAGAAAGCAAATCTATAAACACATCTGTTAATTCACTACAAGAAATTTGCCTATTAGGGGCGACACTATCAGCGTCGACTAAAAGTCGACGCTGATAGTCGACTATTAGCGTCAACTTTGACAGTTGACGCTGATAGTCGATTATTAGCGTCGACAATTAACACTATTAGCGTCGATCTATTAGTCGACGCTAATTGTCCAAACAAAGGCACTATTAGCGTCAACTTTGGAGTCGACGCTAATGTGTCGTCGCTAATAACTTGGCGGGAAATTTTGCCTCCCGCGGGCTGAGAAATAGCAACGATATTTCAGTATTAGCGTCCACTTTCGTCGACGCTAATAAATAACTATTAGCGTCAACATTTGTCGACGCTAATAACCTATTATCAGTGTCGACTTATAGGTGTTGACGCTGATAATAGGTCATTAGCGTCGACTCTCGGGTGGACGCTAATGACCCCGTTTAAAAAATTAATTTTTTATTTTATTTTTTGAAAAAATTGAAAAGCATTAGCCTCAACTAAAAAGTCGACACTGATAATAAGTTATTAGTGTCCACTTTAGGTTGACGCTAATGACAATGTATAAAAAATTAATTTTTTTTTTGGAAAACATTGAAAAGCATCAGCGTCAACCAAAAAGTCGACGCTAATAATCTATTATCAGCGTCCATTTAGGTCGACGCTAATAATCATGTATAAAAAAAATTATTTTTTTTTAAAAAAAAATTGAAAAGTATCAACGTCGACCTAATGATCTTGTATAAAAAAAAAAAAAAAAAAGGTCATATAAACCTACTAAAGTTTTTTTTTTAAATATAAAAAAAATAAAATTGAAACCTTTAGAAAAAAAAAATTACTTCTTTTTATATTATTTGTAAAGTTTTCTATTTTAATTTTTAATTTTTGGGTTAAATGCCATTTTCATATATGGGTTTTTAGTGACTTTATTTTTTAATAGATATGTTTTATTTTGTATCATAAACTAAATTTCATGTCAAACTAATCAAAACCCGCCACGTGGTCTTATGTCTAATAAAAAAACATAAAAATGAAGAAAATAGGAAATTCATGTACATATATACAAAAAAAAATAAAAAACAAGGAAGGGGTCGCAAAAAATAAAAAAATAATCTCTACAAAATTTTTTTTAATGATTTTCATATTATTAGTAAAGTTTTATGTTTTTTTTTTTTTTTTTTTTTTTTTTTCTATTTTCTAATCTTATGAATTAATATATATATATTTTTAATTTATCCTTGTGCATTAGTCCAATCAATAATGATAAGATCAATCCGATCGAACCTAATGCATCAGTTTGATCGATCGAACTTTACATAATTGAAGGTTCGATCGAACATCCTATCTATTATAGTGCATTAGTTTGATCGATCGAACTACATGAATATTGTATTATTTCATGCTTGTGTATTAGTCTGATTAATTATTATAAGATCAATATCATTGATCGTGATCCAATCAAATGATTAATCGAACTTGACACAATTAAAGGTTTAATCGAACATCAAATCGATACTAATGCATTAGTCCGATCATTGTAAGATCGAATAAACCATGCTCTTATTTAGGATCGATCATACTTGACATAATTCAAGGTTCGATCGAACTTCTAATCGATCCTAAGGCATATGTCTGATTGATCAAACTCTTTGAATTTTGTATTATCCTTATGCATTAGTATGATCGATCAAAGGATTGATCATTATCCTTATGCATTAGTATGATCGATCCTAGTGCATAATTCCGATCATTTTGTGATATGATCAATTGATCGATTAAACTATATGGATTTATGATAATTCATCAATAGAGGTGCTCAATACTCAAATTACCCAAGTCACTCACTAATTGATGAATTAGTCTGATCGATTGAACTCTAAGGATTTTGTAGTATCATATTGTATTAGTTTGATTGATTGTAAAACAATCAAATGATTGATAAATTATTACACAATTCAATGTTTAATCGAACATCTCGTTGATTATAATGCATTAGTATGATCGATCGTGATAAGATCAATAGATCAATTGAACTTGATATGCTTGAAAGTTCGATCGAACGTCTAGTCGATCGAACTAGTTCACAAGGATAATGCAAGATTTATAGAGTTCGATTGAAAAATAAAAAGGAAGTATTTATATTTTATATTTTTCTCTGTATACAGTGTATGAATATTAAATATGATTTTTTTATAGGTTTTATTAAATATATATTAAACATGTATATTAAAATTTATTAAGATTTTATTATTAAATATATATTAATATTTTTTTTTAAAAAAATTAATATGTTTAATCAATTTTTAAAATGCATAAATTAATAAATTTTATTTATTATTAGCGTCGACTTATAGTAGTGGACGCTGATAATATGAGTATCAGCGTCAACTACTGTAAGTCGACGCTGATACTAAAATAACAGGCGCGCTTCTAAGTTTTGGCGCGATTCTAAATTTTGGTTTAGAAATCAAATTTTTTGATACTAAAAAAGATTACTTTTTTTCCTCCTCTTATTTGGAGCGTGTAAGACTCTCTCTCTCCCCCCTCTTTTGCATCTGCAACCAACTCTAGGGTTTTTACCGATTCCACCGAGAAGCAAGGTAAACAAATCTACTTGATGATCAAAATTTACTTCTTTCTCGTTTCGCTTTTGTTGAAACTTTCACATTATTTAGCTAAGTTTTCAATTTTTTTTTTGGGTCATCTTCTTCATCGCGATCTAAGGTTTGATCTCTCTCTCTCTCTCTCTCTCTGAAGGCATATGTGTTTATAATCTCCTGCATAGCATTGAACCAGATAATGAATGATTGTCACCTTTTAAAGAGAAGATTTTAGAAGTCTTGAAAAATTGGCCAGAGAAGACTGTTCAAGTTATTGTTGTGACTGATGGTGAGCGTATATTGGGGCTTGGGGATCTTGGCTGCCAGGTATGGCATTTCTGATTCTGAATTTCAATTTGTATAATATAAATTAGGCGTATGAACTCAGAATCTCCCTCTCTCTCTCTCTCTCTCTCTCTCTCTCTATTCTCACAGTTGAGTATACAATCAACTTCTTTGACACGATCATTTGAATTTTTTCAGGGGATGGGGATTCCTGTTGGAAAACTTTCTTTGTATACGGCATTGGGAGGAGTTCGTCCTTCAGCAGTAAGCACACTTCTAACTTCTCTCCCAACTACTCTCACATTTGTTCGATAGAGTTTTACATAGTTTCTTTGAATGTTCCTTGAATTTATTGATCAGATTCGGAGGGTCATGAATTAAGGTTAAGGTTCTTTTGTACTACTTTTTGCAATACACTTTCTTTTTGAAATAAGCAAAACTCAAATACTTCACCAATCCTTAGCAAATATTTACTTTGCAGTGTAACGATTTGCAATTGATTAAATGTGGCAAAAATACTACAAATAACGGTTGAATTAAGTCCCAGTAACCAATGAGGGTTTTAGATAATGAATTCATTTCTGTACCAAGTGGGCCCCTCCCTTTTTGTTCTCTTCTAGCTTTTCCATGGAAGATTTGCAGGATATTATTTTATTTTCTTTTAGTTCCATATTCTGTTAATGTCCTGAAGTTTGATAGGCGTAGGAATTGAGTTGGATTTTATGTTCTTGTTGAAGAAGGAATGGGTGATTGCATCCTAATTTTTCTTGATTGATGAAGAAGAGTTTGAGAGTTGTAGTGTTATACTCCTACTCTTTGAAATTTTTAAATGCTAATTCTGGTTATTACTGAAATGGAAAGCCAATTACCACCTTTCTTGCACCACTCTTATAATTCTATTTGTTAAAACTCTCTCAATATAGTTGAGTTTTCCAAAAATGGTGTGGCTTGCAGTTATGTCATGGCCATTGGCGAGGCAGAGGCATTTTCTGAAAGGTTGAAGAGAGAGCTTCTGGCTTTGGAAGCTGCAAATGTGCATGCCATTTTGGAAAGTGAACCTTTGATAGATTAGTTGATTTTTATTCTCTTTTTCTGGAACACTTGATGAATGGTTTTGCTGTTTGTGGTTATAACAACTTGTTCAATTTTGATGAGCTTTGAGTTTTCATAGACTTCTTCTTAGTTTGTATATTTATTTACTGGTTCCGAGATCCAATAGTTGAAGGGCCTTTTGTTCTTTGTTGTTGTGCTATTACTAGATTTCATTCTCGATCGAGAAAGGTTTCAACTTCTTTATTTGTTTGTATTTTGTCAGACTGATCTCACTTCTAGACCATGGTGTGCAATTATTATCATCTCTGATGATGGAAATCAGCAACTGTTAGAGACAAAAAGGATTCTCCAAGTTGGTGAGAACTGCTTTCATACTATAACATATATGTATATGGATACCTGATTACCAAAATTTTGTGGTTCTTGGCTCAATTTCAATTTCTTGACAAAAATGAGATTAGTCTAGCTCTAGCTCTAGCTCTTTCACTTCCATATCCTTAATCATAGCAAACTTTAATACCAATGATTACCTTTTGTACAATCATTACAATTGTTTTTTAATGTTATAAAATGCAGTCCTTTGCAGGGAGAGGCGCATTTCTGCAGCCCTTTGCAGTTTGTGCATTTCTGCAGCCCTATGTAAAGCTATATCTTCAAATAGGGTGTTTCGTTCTCACTGTGGTCTGTGGCTAAAAAAGTCTAGCACAAAAGTACCGAGGATGGAACTGGAAGAAGTTGGTCCCTCCATGGATTTTGTGGTATGCTGGCATCGTCTTCCTAATGACAGCCTAAGGAAAGAAGCCATGAAAACAACCAGGGAACAACCTAAGAAGAAGGTTGACTAATACTCCCTTAAACCTTTCTAATTTATTTTTCTTTAAGGAGAGAAGTAACATGTTTGGATTGTGTTCTGTTTTTTGCAGGTGAAAAATGTTAGCAATGATGAAATACAGGGCAATATCGGGAAGATATATATGCCAGATCAGAAGGTAAGGAGAATGTTTATTCATCTAGCAGCTATTGCATTAACTATGGGGTGTTTAACTATTTCCAGAGTTGGATTATATGTAAAATCTGCCTTAGTTTTATTCAGTTATTCTCTAACTGTTTACTACAATTTGGTGATTGTTTGTTGTACCATTGATATTGATATGATTCCTTTTGTTTTTGTTACAGTTCATTGACTATGAATGATGCTGATATTTGGTTTTATATGGGTTTTAGCTTTTGAGCTGTATTGCATAGGTGGGAGGATAAATTACATATTATTGTTCATATTTTAAAGTGTACAAAGATTGTATTCCCAAACACCAACATCCCCCCCCCCCCCCCCCCCAAAAAAAAAAAAAAAATTAAATGTATATCTGTATGTAAGATATGTGTGTGTGTATTTCATGTTCTAATAATTGATTGCACTGGATTTGCCACTTGTTTCGCTAATGTTACCAATTGTTTTGCCCCAGGCAGAACCTAGATTTCTCTAGAACAACTATATGTTGGAAGTTCTTATAGATAACAAGGTCAGGTTGAAGCCAAATTTGTTGTCAATGATACATGCTTAATTTTCTTGGTAGCTTTACATGCGTAGTTTACTAACTCTACTGAAACATTTATATGGTTACCTTTCTGCAGCTTGATCCCTACTTACTACCTGTTAACCAAGGGAATATCCTTATTTCATTATTGGTTTAGCTTTTGGTATCATTGCTTGAGAACATATATTATATAGTTTAGTAGCTCATTCGATTTATGTATGTGTTAAAGCTATGAATTGGTTGTTTCTCACTTGTATTCATCTTTTAGAACTTGTCAACGCAGAAAATGGTATTTTTGCTGAGAATTGCAAATATAGCAAAAGGGAAGTTCAAAGATGCTAAGAATTTCTTGGTCCTGTTGTCTGCTTGTATGGGCTGTGCCCTTGTGGTTTGAGTTCTCAGCTAGTTTTGTGCTAATTGTCTTATGCTCTGTTTTTGTAGTGTTTGCTGGCTTGAAGTTAGCCCCTTTTTTGGTGTAATTAAAGTCCCTTGATTACACCTAGCCTGGCAGTATACTACTTAAGTTATTATTATTTTTATGGAGATAACGGCTGAGACTTATTTGTTTCGGCAACAGGTCAAATAAGTCTAATGGCCTCTTAATATATATATATATATATATATATTAATTTTTAGAGTATTAGTGTTGACCGTGTCGACGCTAATAGCCTCTTAAAAAATATTTTTTATTTTATTTTATAGAGTATTAGCGTCGACATAGTCGACACTAATGGGATATTTAATTTTTTTTTTTTTTTTTTTAAATTTTATTAGTGTCGACTGAGTTGACCCTAATAGGCAATTTTTTTTTTTTTTTTTTTTAGGTTATTAGCGTCGACTGGGTCGACGCTAATAAGCTATTTAATTTTTAAAAAAAATTTTATTTTAGGTTATTAGCGTCAACTTGTTGACGCTAATGTGGTATTAAAAATATTTTTTTTTTTTAATTTTTTTTAGGTTATTAGCGTCCACACTGTGGACGCTGATGATATATTATTAGCGTCGACATTGTTGACGCTAATAGTACATTATTAGCATCGACTTATCATAAATGTGGTATAAGTTTTAGCGTCGACTGAGAATAGTATTAGCGTCGACATTTGTCGACGCTAATAAACGATCATTAGCGTCGACCCTTACGTCGACGCTGATGATTGGCAGATGAGCATCTGCGTCGGTGTTTTAACGTCAACTTATTAGCGTCCAATAGTCGACGCTAATACTCATTAGCGTCGACTTTTGGACTTTTAGCGTCCACTAAGGGTCGACGCTAATGAGCGAATTTTTTGTAGTGATTACACAAAAGAGTCGTAACAATGTCTATCTATTTAAGGCTTCAACATGAGTTATTAATTACATACCAAAAGGATGGCTCATCAAATACATGTGTCACATGACACACGAGCCATATACAAAATAACTACAAAAGGGGACCTTCCAAATCCGACTCATCTACGACCTCAACAAAATGCCTCAATCATAGTATCCCAAGTAGTTTGCCACAGGGTCGTTGTCGACATCTACGGTACCTGCAGCCAAATGAACATCATCTATACGGTCGTAGTGTTAGCCACGTCCGTACAAGTGAAAGTATGAGTTCATCACCTCAGCAGTATAAAACTGAGGTCTCAGCAGTATAATACTCACTAAGTTTTCGTAATGAGCCAATCCTTTTATTTGTATCATACGTTTACAATAACAACTACTATCAACATGATGCCTTTATTTTAAAATGTAGTGCATTTGACAGAGTAAACACTGGTACACATAATTTGAAAAGTTTACCACGATATATATATATATATATATATATATATATATATATATATATATATATATATATAGCAGTTGACTCAGCTATGCTCGTATACAAGCATTCCACAACTTCGAGGAACACAAGCATAGGTGCATCTCTAAGTATAAATCAAAGACCTCAAAGTTTAGTCATGCAAGTATACACATATCCCACAACTTTGGAGGATATAAGTATACAAACACATCCGATCCCGAAAGTCAACGACATCACATCTCAAACATACAAGCATATGTATATCTCACAACTTTGGACGACACAAGTATACTAGCACGTCAAGACATAACATCATTTATATAAAAATAATTGACATCATAACCTGGTCATACAAGCATACATATATCCCACAATTTCGGAGGACATAGGTATACAAGCACATCCAACTTAGACATCACTTAAATCATGTGCAATCTAGTCAGTAGAAATATACATATGCTCATTCCCATTATGACACATATGCATATTAATACATCTAGCTCAAATCCTAGAAAACATCATTAAATCTCATGTTGTGCAATGCAGTCACAATAATGGACTAACTTTGGTCCATATTAGCATCATACTTGTGAGACTAACTTTGGCCCATATTATTGTCATAATAGCAAGACTAACTTTGACCCATATTATTCTTACGGAGAAAAACTTCGACTCCTTTCTCTTTTACAGATTTTACGGAGAAAACTTTGGCTCCTCATTGGTACCATTCAATAAAACCAAATGCACGCAATGCTACGAAATAAGAGAATAATACCTGTGGCAACATTGGCAACATTCTCATAAGCTTTGACATTTTCCGGTGTAAGCATGTACACCCTTGCCTTAGCAGTTGGTCTAGGCTGATTATTGCTTACTTGAGTCCCTTGGCTCTTTGCAGCCACTGTAGGACAATTTCTGACATGGTGGCCTGGCTTACCACACCCAAAACACACACCCAATCTGCATGGCCCTGGGTGCTTTCTTCCACACTTACTACACTCAGTGACACTAAAGTTGTTCTGACTCACAGGAGCACCTTGACTCCCAAGAGGTTCAGAATCGCTGCTAAAAGACTGTCTCTTCGATGGTGGGGGAGGAGAAGGAGTCCCCAATGAAAGTGACCGCTTCCTATTAACATAGTCAGCGGCCACTTCACGGGTCTCTTTCTCAGCCATGATGGCAATGTGCACCATCTCGACATAGTCAGTGACTTTGAGGAAAATAATCCTCTCACGGATTTGTGGTGACAAACCGTCGCGGAACTTTTCGGCCTTAGTCTCTTCATCGGGGATGAGGTGTGGGGCATACCTCAATAACTTCTGAAATTCAGTTGAGTATTGCTCAACTGTCATATTTCCCTGCTTTAGATCTTGGAAATCCCGTACACATTGTTGCCTCTGTGCACGAGTAAGGAAACGGTCATTGAATTCTTTCTTGAAATGCTCCCACAAAATGGGAACTCCACGTCCCAACTCTTCAGTAAGGACTGTTTTTCTGGCCTTCCACCAGTATTGGGCTTCGCCATTTAACTTCATGCCGACATAATCGACTTTTTGATCATCGGTGCACCTAAGTGCATCAGCAAAGTCCTCGAAGGTGGATATCCAATTGTCAGCTGCCAAGGGCTCTTCACTTCCATCAAACATAGGTGAGTTATGCATGAAGTTGGCCGATGAACAACCAACCGTGTTATAATGTTCGCCTTTTCCAGGCATTGCAGTTGTTATAGTTGTCATGAATTTGGTGAAAGTGGCCCAAAACTGAGCCAAGTCGGGCATTTGAGGAGGCGGAGGTGGAGGTAGAGGTGGAGGAGAAGGTGGAGGTGGAGGTGGAGGTGGAGGTGAGTCACCGCCATACAACTGCATTGCGCTTGAGGCTCTTGATATGCTCAGCTCATTTGTGGATTTTCGAGTATGTTTCCCTTTACGTTTTTTATCACCACCAACTCTTCCAGCACTAGGAGGTCTTTGATTTCCAAAAGAAAGGTTTTCTGAATTGCCGGCCGTCACGGGTTGGCTTAATTGAATGGGTTCAGAAACTGGGTATTGTGACGTTTCATGATTAGAGGTAAGGCAACCGTTAGCAAACTGTGATGACTCACCACTTGAAAGCGGGGGTCCTCCAGCAGAGAGGCTCGTCCAAAGCCATAGTGTCTTTGCTGCAGCAATAAGAGGCACAGACGCTTTCTGCGGCTGTGCTAGAAGAATATTATACTTCCTCATGCGCAGCTGATGGAGTGCATTAGAGAAATCCCTGTCACCAGAAATCAGCATAAAGTTCGCGGGAGCAAGGTTGTCGACTGCCCATAACAGCATGTCGACTAAAATCTTCTTGTCACTCGCATCTTTCACACCTGTTACACACATTCACGTGTCAATGAAAACAAATACACTTCGAAAAAACATCGCAATCTAATCTTGTAGTCCATCAATAAGTTTGTGAGAGTTGGCCAAAAAAAAAAAATCGTGGATAGAGATATATATTCAAAGTTATTTGCATCACAGGGTTCATAGACGAACGGAAGTGCAATTAACAATTCTTGAAAACACGAAGCAAACAAAACGTGAGCTTCTGTATGGCAAGAAAAGGAATAAATTTAACTAACGCCTACTAATCAAAACTAGTATTCACATAAATAAGAGTAAAATACCAAATCTTCCTTAAGTTCAATAATCTTCACCGAACACAGCGAAAACAAACCAAATTCTTAGTAAAAAAAGAGTGAAAAATTGAATCAAAAATCAAAGATGAAAGATTACCGCAATCGCGGAACACAAAATCTCAACCCTAATTCGCAAAATTAGGGTTCATTCATAGACGAAACGGAAGCGCAGTTGGGAAGTTTCCGATGAATCAATAAACGAACACGAAACACGAGACCTAAAAACAAACAAGCGGAGCTAAAATCTAAACCAACAAATATACAGCCACATCCATCGACAACAAAGCGGCAGAAAAGCTAAATCAAAAAACACTCACAGCAGATCTTTTAGAATCCAAAATCACACAAAAAAAAAAAAAAAAGCGACGCAGAAATCGCAGATCTGAGAGAATCCGCCAAAAGTATCGCGATGGGGTTAGAGAAAGAAGGGTACCGGCGGGGACGTGGTAGAGGGCGATGCCGGTGCTGGAGAGCGCGTGCTGGATGGAGGCCGGGATGCCGTGGGTGTCGCCGTAGGCGGAGATGGAGAGGGGCCCGCAGTAGTTCATCTTCACGAGCGCCGAGCTTATGTTCTGCGCGATCGCGTTCGGGTCGCACCCCTTTGGCGCCGGGCAGTTCTCTATGTCCCACCACACCGACGTCTTCGCCCCCACGTACTGCGCCTCCGCCATCGACGACGTCGTTCCGTTCACATCCCCAACCATCCTCGCGCGCAATTAATTATTAAATTACAGCATCAATCAATCAATCACTCGCTCGATTCCACAATTCTCTCTCTCTCTCTCTCTCTCTCTCTTTTCTTTTACATATAAATTGAATTGAACGGCGATTCTTCGCTTCTCTACCGCCGTGTCTGTTTTGGAGTCTCTGCAACTACTTCGTCTAACCCCTTTTTTTGTTCTTTGTTTTTGAGAGTAGGCTGCTTCGTCTAAAACCTAGGGTGCGCCCAAAAGAGGACCATCGTCTAATGGGCGGACCCACGGGAAGAACTCCGTTCGGAATACGGCCGCGTATTCGATGTTCCTGATTTAGGAAGCGTTTGATGTTAAAATTTTGTCGATAAAAATTACGATTTTAAATTAAAATTTTAAAAATTTAAAATTTAAAAATTATATTTTAAAAAAATTGTGATTTGAAAATGTAAAAAATTATTTTTTTAAATTGTAAGCAATAGGATGATATTTTAAAAATGTAAAATTTTAAAAAGCTAATTTGCAATTTTTTCAAACGTTTAACTGCGTTTTTAAAAATCATTTTTTCAAATCACAAACTCAAACGGTCACATGAACGAAGCCAGAAGTTCTTATGGGCAGGGGCCAATAGCCAAAAAATAAAAATTGGTAGGGACCAATTAAGCTAAATTTTTATTTTTACCTTATATTTTTTAATTTTTATTTTTTCCCGCCTTATAATTTTTTTTTTAGAAAATTTGGGAGGGGGGCCATGGCCCCTGCCAGCCCCCCTCCCTCCGTCCTTGCAAACGGACCCTTAGTCAATTATAGACCCCTCGTTTACTTGTTAGATCTGCGAATATATCTAAAATACACTTAATATTAAATTTTGATATTGTTCATACCATTTGCCATTAATATTATACACCCTACCCTAGTATTAATTTCACATTATAATCTAATATTTTGTATTAATGTTTTGATTTTATTTTTATTGTAGTTTTTGAATAATGCTAGAAGTCAATTTTTCATCACTCTTGTATTCTTCTAAAAATGAATATTACTTTTTATTACTTTTGTGTCCCTCCTATTTTTTTTTTTTAAAAAAAATTAAATTATTAGTGACGTAACAAATTGGCATATCACTAAATAGTAAAGTTATTATGAAACATTACAAATTTAATTACAAATAGAGTAATTAGATGAAATTTTCAATTTTTTGTTTTAGATTTTTAACTGTTAAGACTGCCGGCCAAAACTTTCTTTAAGATTAGTAATTGAAACATGGGTAATACTTGGGAGAAGCAGAATTTCTGGATTTTATCCGAAAATTTAGCTTATGGATGGCATTCTTGTAATTATGATTTCATCCGGAAATTTGGCTTATGTTACTTATGTATGGCATCCTTGGCTTATGAATAATTACAAGAATACCATCCATAAGCCAAATTTTCAAATGAAATTCGAAAATTTTACTAGAGCACTGCTCTTGGAACATATACTAAATTAGTAATTGGAAGATATATCATGTGTCTTGTCTGTTGGTGTGTTGTACTCTTCAATTAAAGTAGGAATATTGCTTCTTCTTTTTTTGGTATAATTTCACAAAATGATGTCAAATTATACGTCGATACTGAACTAACAAACGTTTAAAACTGGAGTATTCAAATTTTCAAACGTCTCATTTAAAGATATTCCGTTAAGATTTGCTGTTAAATTAGAGTACCCAAAATATCCTTATTTTTTTTAGGGAAAAAAAAATGTTAAGATCTAGGTATTGATCATAATTTAATAGAATTTGTACAAATACCAATCCCTGAATCTTTGAAAATTTTTATAATTTTTTTTTAAAAAAATAAACACACGGGTATTTTAAAAAAATTTACAAGATTTAACAATAAATCCTAATAAAGTATCCTAAAGTGAGACGTTTGAAAATTTGAATACCCCAATTTGATATATTTGCCAATTTAATACACTTATTTCAAGACAGCATATAATTCAATAGCCTTTTGTGAAATTATCACTTTTTAAAGCCTTCGTTGGATATGAACTTCATAAGAAACCTCTCCCAAAACTCTCCTTTGGTTCCTTTATTCTCCCTACCGAACAAGAAAAAACTTTCATCCACCCTCCATTTTCCTTCCTACCAATTTTCACCTCTACCAAATAGATACTTCACCAACTTAACCAAATCTAGGGTTTTGGATGAGACTAAACCTTGATCCCGTGCTCAAACTGTGCTATAAGGCAAATTAGCATATAGTCGTATATAAAGATGCTATGTGAAAAAATATTATATTCCCACATTCAAGGAAAGAAAAATGTATACTTTGACTAGCTGCTCTCTGCAATTTTTTCTCTGCTCCTAGGCCGTATAGCTGCTCCTAAGCCAGCGCCTCCCAAGATGAGACATCCTTGAAAGGAGGAATTAAGCCAGATTCTTCATCCACATCTGAATCACGAGCGCAGATCCATTCCATCCATTCATTCAGCCACTTCTATTGTTTTGATTGCCACTTGGGGACATATAAATCAGATGCCTTCTCCATCTTCAACTACTGCAACATAGGAAACAAAAAGAAGAGAACACGATAATCACTCGAAAAATAGCCAATCGTTCCAGAACTACTTCGGCACAAGATAATTTTCTTTTTATAAGTAATCGAGATATTATTAAAAGTGAAAGACACCCTATACACACAGAAAGTATACAAAAGAAACCACCTAATTAATAGGAGCAAAAAGAACAAGAAAATCATGATAACTAATTATCAAAACGAAAAGCAAAAACAGCTGTCAAAAAATACATAGTATTGAAGAAAAAAGACGTAATTTTGGCACAAGATAATTACTTCTCCCTTACTAAAAAGTGATCTTTCCTTTTACTAAAAATAATAAATATGGTTCCCAGAACTTAATCTGCCCTCTTGAAGGAACTTGCCAAAGGTAAAGCAGTTCAATCAGATTGCCACACTTCCAGAGTGGATGCAAAAAATGGAGGTAGCAAGCTTAAGATTATGTGCTTGCTCCTAGGCAATAACCCTTTAAACATTGAAAAATGTCCAAAATGAGGTTCTTCACAAGGACAGATATCATATTTTTACGATGGCCATCTGTAAAATGGTTACTGCATACTCACCTCAAATGTTGAAGAAAAGTTTTCAACATATCTAAGAATAAGACCTAAATGAAAAAGGGAATAAATACTAATCAACCTAGAATATGATAAGAATAGCCAAGAATATCGACCTTTACTGCTCTATCTGGGAGACTCTCAGAAGAAATTTGAGATGCTCGAGTATCCCTGACCTTCAAGTAGTTATACATGACAACACCACAGAGAGCTGCAGAAAGACACAATTATAGTAGACGTTCAATATCAATTCAAAAGTTTTAAGTTAAAACTAATGACCGACCATATTTTACCTATCGCATAACCAATTATATTAAGCCCAGTGATCACAGACTCGGGAAATAGAACAGTTGAAAGGGCAATGAGAATCCAGTCTTTCAAAACTCCGGCAACACGGATAGTTACAGCTCCGGTTCTACCAATTACTAAGAAAATCGAGAAGTTCAAAGCTAGAGCACAAAGTGCATTTGAGAAGAATATCCAGAAATTGAATTGAATCTGTGAGACATCCATTACAGGCTTCTCCAGAAAATACCAAGGAACAAACAAAAAGACAAAGCTGCACGTGACAGAGGATGAGAATGAGTAATTCAGCCAAACAGCATAAAAATTATAATTTTACCCACAGATTGCATATCAATTGATTTATCTGGAATCATATCAGCAATAAATTTTACTTTTCTTTTCCAATACACCCCAAAATGTTCTTTTCCAGAATGTAGTTGCTAGATTGGCTTTCCTCTAAGTTCAAATAAAAAACTACGCAGCCCAAAAGACAATGCATGAGAAGAGCACTATTTAAGAGTGTCGCAAGAAAATTGCTGAATCCTACCATTCTCAACACAATAGTAAAGTCTTAGATGATAGGTGGAAGAAATCAAAACCACATAGGATAAAATACCATCAATAAATCATAAAAAAAGGTCAGAACCACCAGATAACAATTCATCATTAAAGTTATTTAACGACCTGCAAATACACCGATACAAATGAGTGATTTAAGTTCAAGAAGCTGAAAAGAGCCAAAAGAATGCCAAGAATGACATAAAAGTAGTTGATGCTTCGACCTAATAGCTTAGTTGGTTGAACTCTTTTCTCTCACTCCTGCTCAACCAAAAAAACCCTTGGTCCTCTTTTCTGAGAACGCCTAGTGAGGAGGGAGTCCCTCCTCCCTCCTCTTCCGGTTCCATTCTACTCTAGGTCCTCTAATGTTTTTCCTTCTTTTTGGTCTTCTTGTTTTGGTTTTGTCTCCCTCCTCCCTCCTCTTCCAGTTCCATTCTAATCTAGGTCCTTTAGTGTTTTTCCTTCTTCTTTTTGGTCTTCTTGTTTTGGGTTTGTCTACATCGTGGAGTAGATCTACAGTGGTTGGGTCTCATTCTCCGCACATGCGCACTGCCCGAGGCCTCGCCAGCTTGCTCCAGTCTACCGTTGTCGTCTCTTCAGTGGGTCGCCGTCGCACCGGTGTTGCGTGGCTGTTTTGGTTCTTCAGCTTCTTGGGTTGTAGATCTATGGCGTTTGGGTCCTCCTCTCCGTGCACGTGCCTCACCAAGGGTCTCTCCGTCGTGTTCCGACTCTTCTCCGCCGTCGGCGCAACTGCGGATGGACGCCACATGCCGTTCCGGGGCGCATGGCTAAGGGCGTGTCTGAAGCTTGAGGGTTAAATCTACGGTTTCTGGGGCCTTTTCACCACGCACGCACCTCACGGCTGGCTTCCCCGGCTGTTTCCGCGCCTTCCGATGGCGTCTCCGGCTGAGATTGCGCCGCTCCGGTGGCACGTGCCACCGTTTTTTTTTTCCCTATATTTCTGGCATTTCCTTTGTATTTTGGATTTGTTCTTTGGGTGTCTCTCTTGGGTTTTGGGTTTATTTGGTGTTTTGGGGGGTGGTGGGGGGGGGGGGGGGGTTGTTTGGGATTTCTAGTGGATTTTGGGGGGTTTGTTGGGCTGTGGTGTTTTCAGGGCTGGTTTGGGTGTTCGACGGGGGTTTTTACTGTTTTTTGGGATTTGGGTGTTCGACAAGGGCTTTGCTTGGGTCAGGTCGGTGTTGAGGCTTTTGTTTCTTGTATACTCCGTGTGTACTAGGAGCGCCTTACGTTATTATTTATAAAATCTGCTCTTACTTATAAAAAAAAATGACATAAAAGTCGTTAGGAGGGACACGATTGTCAAGGATGTAATAAAGATTGAAGACTATAGCTTTAAGTAACTGAATTGCAAAATAGGATTCATGAATTCCCCAATTAGTTGGGGTTTGAGGCCTAATAGGACCGTGTTATTTCAGAAGCACCAGATAAGTACCATTAATGCCTGAATCGACATGTCAAACTCAAAAATAGAACAATAATTTAAAGGTTCCAAATATGTGAGAATAAGATACCTGCACGGTGCTATGTAATATAAGCTAGTGATAGGATTTAGAGTTAATCCCTTCTTCTGTAGAAGAACTTGTGTTAAGACCAGCCTGAGAGCTTCACCAAACATTCCCATGACCTGATAAGTTGTACCCAACACATTAAAATGAATTTCCCCATACGAGGAAACGACGACTCCAACACTGACCAGCACCATGTTCAAGAACACATCATACTTTAATTTGTCAGTGCCACAGACAACTGCAGTGAGGAATGTCGCCACTGGCACTGTGAAAAAATCCAAATTTTTTATATGTTTAGCCATTTAGTATTTTCCAAGGCATATGAACAATATACAAATAAACATAATGTTAACATACTTAGGGCTTTAAGCATCTGGATGAAGGCCACAGAAATGTAAAGATAAGCAGTGTTGCCAAACCTGTATAGACACAGGGAATGCATTAAAGATTTGGAATATAAAACTCAACATGTGAAAGCCACGCCATTGTGGATATGGAAATCGCGAGCTTCATATTGAGAGCACTATTAATCTTGATAAATCTACATTATGGTGCAAAAACAACAAATCAATAACATATTAGGGGATCAAAAGTATGAAAACTGCTAAAACCTAAACAGGAACATATCTAAGAGGCTTACTAGTGATCATATTCAATTGTCTTCAAGTAAGAAAAAAATATGTAGATCATAAAACAGTTGATAGTTAGAACGTGGCCCATTAAATTCTACATTGAATGTAGATTTTAATAGCTGCACGGAAAGAAGATACATTTTTTTTTTTGATAGGTAACAAACAAAATATTATTAAAAAAGCGTAAAAGGCGCCCCTAAGCATACAGGAAGTATACAAAAAGGGCAAAAAAAAAAAAAAAACACCCGAAAAACCCAATAGAAGAAAATTACATCAAACCCCCATCTTCTTACCCCTATCCTGACTAGAACCCATTCCCCTAGCATCGAAATTAATAGAACATTCTAGATTCTTGACCTCTCTTTTCCCCTTTTTCCTTTTTATCTCCTTATCCTTCTTAGGAAGGGATTCAAAGTCAAAGCGCTCATCCTCGATCAAAGCCAAAAAATCTAGAAATCCCTTCTGATCAGATCCCACGAACGAAACCCCCATCATGCGAAAACACGACTTACTATCTTCCACTACCCTGGGGTAAACAACAACACTATCCTTTGGATCAACCCCCTTAGAAGATTCCCCCACCTCAACGATCCCAGACGGCAAACCAGGAACCGGGGGGCACCCAACAACACTTCCCTTTGGCTCAACCCCCTTTGAAGATTCCCCCACCTCAACGACCCTAGACGACAAACCAGTTAACTGGGGGTACCCAAACACAAAGGAGACCGGCCTTGGCCATTGAGGAAACAAGACCCACTGACAAGAGGGAATGGAAACCGAAACCCCGGGAAGACCCAAGAGATTAACCCCACCAAAACTCCTTCCCAAGGCAGGGACATCCGAAAGCATCCCTGCCTGCCGACTGAGAAACGAGGTTCGATACATAGTATTTCCAGAAGGCGCACTAAAAGCAACGCCGACGTGGTCAAGCCCAGCACCGACAGACGAGTCACCAATCTCCCCAAACTGAAAAACCTCAACGCCCGACCCCACCCCAGCTGACGGAAGAACCCCTGCCTGCCGAAGGATGAGCCCTGATTCGAAAAAACTTGAAACTAAAGAAGACCGCGCCCCAGAAGGAAGATCACTCAGAAACACCTTCTGGAAGAGAGGAAGGGACAGCAACCTCATTGACGGACTCGACCACTGGAACGAGCACCCGATCACTGGATCTAGCCCCGAAAAGGGACTGTCACGCCCCCGTTTTGGGATATAAGGGAAACGTGAGTTTGAGTACTAAAATCATATAAATGGAAGCGTGCATTTACAACATATAATTTAAATCTCCTACCTTATTATACCTTTCTATTAATAATTCTTTACAAAACCTTGAATCCTCCAAGAGAAAACATACTATACAAAATAAAGATTTGGTCGGTCCGCAATGATCTATTGCTCTTTGCGAGATCTACGCCAATACCAAGAAATGACGTCATCTTATTGGGTCATCTGGAAAGGGTTGAGGGAAAAAGGGGTGAGTTTGACAACTCAGTAAGTAACACAACATAGTACAAGGTAGTATAAAAAGTTTAGTTTAGAAACTTAGAATTTTCAGAGTTCACATATAGCAACATCAGCATCAATAATAAATATGCATATGCAATCATCATTCATAGGGTGTAAGTTTTGTCTACCACTGGCCCACTTCCGCATTTTTACCATGAGCGGTGCACGTTGGGCTCGTCCAAAGGACCGATCCCGAAGGATCCATGGCTCATCCTGTCGTCACAGGGGAGAGCTGCCGGGTTAGGAAGCTCCCTAGGTGAGAACCCCCCGGCCGATAGCCCCACACTTTTGGTGTGGTTGCCCCGCTACCCATCATCATCATCATCATCATAAGATCCGGATCACAGCATTATGGTACCGTGGGACAAAACTTTGTGTGATGCACATAAAACAAATATTCAACATAATTTCATCATCTTGTTCATATAGGCACATGTAACACATATATTTTGAGAGTCATCATCATCCTCATTCTCATGGTGCACATGTATCATTTTTGAAAATCATAATTACATCATCCTCTTCATTCATATGGTGCACATGTAACATATAATCATCAGCTTCATTCATCCATGTAATTCACAGGTAACATATTCATTATGATATCATCAACTTTATTCATATGGTGCACATACTTTGAAAACTATGATTTCACCAACTTTATTCATATGGAGCAGATGTATCAAATATAAACCAAGTATGATCACATGAGATTTCAATCATATCATATGGCAAAAGCATTATTATATTGATAATATAAAAAGACAAGTAATATTAAAGAGTTGAAAGAGTTTAGAAAATCCCCGTCTTTTCTTTTGAAAAAGTTTTATTAAAACTTTGCCGGGGTTTTGAGGTAGTGTTTCCCTTACCTGGTATTTTCTGAGTAGTATTTTAGCTACCTTCTACCTAAATAAATTGCAAGAAGAATTTTAGAGAAATATTCTGAAATTTGAAATATAAAACTTAAACTAAAGTATCTTCTCCTTATTACTTCTTTTCTTTCATTAATTAATTAAACACACATATATTATTATTATAACAGATAAACATAATAGCTTAACAAATATAAATAATGAGTTTTATGTATCAACACAAATTAATAGAATAATAACTTTATTTTATTCTTATAAAATTCGGGCAGAATAACGGTATTAATATTAATAACGCTTAAAATACTTTAAAATATTTGGGCAGCGTAACGACGCTTTTGTAAAATAATGACTTTTTACTAAGGCATTAGAACGACGTATTTATTAAATTAAGTACTTCGCTTTGAAATCCTCTGTTTAAAACACAACCTAAAAATGTTAGATACTTAAAATAATAAAAATTGTAAAATCATAAAATATTAAAATATTAAAACAAAGTTAATAACTTAAAATAAATTAAAGCCTTAAAAAAAACTTATCAAATATTTTTAAAATATTGAAAGGTATTAAGTCTAGATTTATCTTTTCCTTTATCTCTTCTTTTTGTCTTATCTTTTTACTATTCTCATCTTTTAATTTCCTTTTTCTCCTCTTTTCACATGTGTTGACCGAGAAGGTGAAAAAAACTAAAGAAAAGGTTCAAGTGACTTCTTTCTTGTCTTCTTTGGTTTCCTTTCTTATTTATCCATTAACAGACACACACATACACACGTTTTTAACACCATTTCAGCACACACACAGGTCCTTCTAGAATAAGACAAGTGCTGTCCTATATCTCCTTATTTGCTACCGAGAGAGAGTTTGGGGAAGAGAGACTTACCCACGGTGAGAGGATCCTATTCCTTTGCTGTTCTGGACAAGAGAACAGAGGGCTTTTAAGGAAATTTTCTGCAACTGTAAAAGGAAGGAGAAGATGGGTTTTTTTTTTTTTTTTTTTTTTTTTTGGGGGGGTTTTAAGAGCTGCTGGACCAACAATCTACTGATGCTATCAATCGAGGGTAGAACAGAGGGACAAAGGTGCTTCAAATTGAGAGAGAGGGGCTGAGTTTAGAGAACTTCTTCTCTATTTTCTGTTTCTGAAAATTGAGAGAAGAAGAAAGTTGCTGCTGTGAAACTCAAAGGAAGAGTTTCTGCAGAAGTTGCTGGCCGTGACTGATTTGAGAGTCTTGGGTTGCTGTTTTGCTGCAGATTGAGAGGCAAAGACACAGAGGATCTTGCTGTAAAAGTAAGGAAAACACTGCAGAATTTTAGAGAAGAAGCAAGCGGAGGAAGAGTTGCTGCAAACCGAAAAAGAAAGAAGAAGAAGAAGCTGTGCGATGAACTAAAGGGGAAATTTGCTTCTCTTTATACTGAAACGGGTGGTTGAGATTGCTTGCATCAAAACTGATCAATGGCTGTGAATCCAGGCGTGGGCAGCAAGAAGAATCAAAGGGTGGGATTTATTCTTGAGTAGCAAGCTTGAAAAAAAATCAACAAAGGGAAGAAAGAAGAAGCCACGTGAGGTGCTTTACTTGAATCATTTTGGACTGGGTTGACGGGCTGAGCTTCATGTGTGAACTGGGCTGGGCTCTTTCTCGTGCAGGCTGGGCTGGTTCCACATGGGTTGGGCTGAGATTGAAATGGGCCCACAAATGTTATACATGAATTTTCGTCCAAAAACAGACGTGGTATTTTTCACGGGTGTTTTCGTATTCTTAACGAAGTCCAAAACTTATGAAATTTTGAGGGTAGTTAGATGACTTCAAGACGAGCGTTTTGACTTTTGAATCGACCAAAACGGAGTTCGTTTGACCCTATTTCACAATTTCAAAGTTTAAGGTCTATTTGAACTTAAATTAAAACAACAAAGGTTCTTTAGTAAATGAATATTTATATCCATATTTAAAATACGGGGTATTACAGGGACAGAACCAGATCCACCCCAAGATCTGCCGCCGACGTCAAGTCCGGCCAAAGGGCGCTCCCATGGATCTCCAATGGACGCTGAAGACACCCCGGACCCGATCCCCGCCCCCGATATTGCACCAGAGGCCGAAGACAGCTTACGGCCCGAAACATCGTCCAAATTGGCATTGGGCTTAAACACTTTTGCCCCAGCCCGAAACCCTTTAACAACAGACTTTACCCTCTTAAGCACCCGACCCGCCACAAAACCCACCCTACGTTTAAGCCCAAGTGAAGACTTATAGCCCAGCTTTTTCGAAAAGCCACAGGCCCAAACCAGCGCCTTGGAGAAGTGGCCCAGGATTTCAAACACCTTCTCGAACACTCCAACCAGTCCCTCCCCTTGCAGAGAAACGTCACCCTCAACGGCTGAATTCCTGGACACGCCAGCCTGTCTACAGACACAACCTCGATACCTAGAATGATCATCTGCACGAAGGTCCAATCCCGAAGCGCCGACCGGTTGCTCCTCCAGAACGGAGCAATCACTCACCTGACGGACCGCCCCCAACTCCATTCCCCGCAGCTGCGTCTTCTCCACGTCGCACCTGACCGGCAAAGGCCAATCACCAACCATCTTTGCCGCAACCCTAGTTCCTGAGATGGTAGCTGCTGAACTCACCACCGCCGCAAACGACGGACGTCTTGAACCTATCCCCAGCTTAACGCCCGACGGAAAAACACCAGATGAAGATAGACCGCCAGAAGACGAAGGCCCAACCGTGTTTTCCAGAAAATCCAAAATTTTGCTCAGCTCCCCGAAAACACGGCTCCACCCTCTCATGTCCCGACCTTCAGGAAAAAGAATGTGCCCTCTCCGACCTCCATCGAAAACTGCCACCTCCAAGAACCGCCCAGACCTGTTTTCACCTCTCCGAGTGATGGTCGCCTTTGATCCCTCCCTAAAGGATTTGACGAATTCCTCTATCCCAGAATTACCCAAAACTTCTTCCACCCTCGACAGTAGCCAAGCAGTGCAGCTCAACCCGAGAACAGCATAACCTGAAAACCCTTTCCTCTTTTCCTCCACCCGAAGCTCGGCAGACCCTGCTTCCACCGAGAACCGGAAGGACTTCGCCTCCACATAGAACCGGCTCTCCATTAGGCTGAAGCCGACACCCCTACAGGGAAGACATCCCTTTGGGAGCTTCTCGGAAAACAACCGGAAATCCCCACCGATTTACGTCAGAAATCGCTTCACATCGCCGGAGATCGTGTCTCCAGGGTTCACCGGTGACGACTCACCGGAAATCGTGCCCTCAGCCCCGCCGACGTCGTCTGGTTCTGCTGTCGTTGACCCACTAGTCGGGTCCCACTTGGTTGTTCACCAGCTAAGCCAAAGAGAAGAGGAACGGCGGCGCACGGGGAGAGGAAGAGGAGAGCACTCCTTAGTTCCAACCCATTCTATAAGAAAGAGTTTTAACACAAGTTTATTGTTGTTGGAAAGAAGATACATGTCCCACGCCACAATAGAAAAAGAGGGAAGGATCATTTTCACAACCCAAATAAGTTCAAGCAAGCATTAATCCCAACTAAATTGGGGTTAATGAAGATGAAACCAGAAGTTCTTCTCCAATAAAAAGTACTAATATCTACCTACTAAAATTGACAAAAATAAATATTATCCCAAGCCTTTCTGCATAACGATAGTTGGGACAAGCTCAGGTGAGTGTTTAATTTCAATGTTACATAGAAAAACAGTAGAATAACAAGCTAATATCCTACAATTTACTTCTTCTTGTCTAAACCTAGGTAAAAAAAAAAATTGCAAAAAAAATGCCTCAAGATAGCCTCCTGGAATTTTCCCCAGATATATCAGGTAATAACATGTACATACGTTCATGTTGCATATCAGGGAATTTTCCCCAGCCTTTGCTTAAGATGGATAAGAATAATTGGATTCAAGCTAGAAGTCTAAATTCTACAATATAAGTTACTTACCATAAACTGGATGCGAAGAAGGCACTTATAGGAATGACACATGTTGCATATCTGCAAAGCCTGGAAAGTTACTGAAGGGCAGAAAGTTTTGACAATGAAAAAGAATCAAGTGCATGCAACAAGCTTACATTTTGAATGTCATTTTAATCGGAGAAACAACCTGCAATTAAAGAAATCAAAATGTTTGACCACCGCAGAGAAGTATTGAGGGAAAAACAATGCAGGAAAGAAAAGGTATACCAAGGCAGAGAGTACAAATCAAAGATGGGAGAAGAAAGTGAAAGAAGAAAAGGGACGAGACCCAATCAAAGAAAAACATTTCGGAAAGTTAGAACAGTTATCAATCATCATTTATCCCCTCATAGCCCCTTCTTAAAATTAATATCTTTTAGGTGGGGCTGAATCAAGGTTTTAATTTAGTACATCTGTGTACCTATCTTCCTTTTTCATGTCATAGAATAATCATTTCTTCTCATGTCTATAAGCAACACTTCATAGGATCTCAACCTAATTTAAAACTGAAGAGAAGAAAAGAAAAGAATTAAAAATAAAAGATCTACAAAGGAAGAAAGACATAAATCAGTACTCGAGCCAACTCCACTCAACTAAGTCCTAATCCCAATCTATTAGGGTCGGAAACGTGTTTTGAGAATTAGTTTATGACATTGCTGATACATTGAGGTCAGCTCATAGCTTGTTAAAGACAAGAACTTGCGCAAGTATTGTACTCTTTTATATCAAATCTTCCAATCTGACAAATAATAATCTCTATAAATTTTAGTTGTAAAAAATCATAAGATGTACAGTGATTCCGAATGCAGTGAGATGGGAATGAAATCAAGAGAACACATCTCACGTTCTTGTTGCCACCCATTAAAGCTATAGTTGTTTCAGCGACTCCCGTGTCCATTAGACTACTCAGGGTGAGTCTATCACATAAGATTTTCAACAGATTTTTTTTTTCTAACGTCCTTTTAATCATCAAAAAAAGAATGGTCGATAGTAACAAGCTCAGTGAAGAGAAGACAGAAGAAAGTGAAGGCATCACAAGATCGAAAAAGGGTCTTACCTTGAAAATACGGATGAGAAAGAATGCAACCGCACCAGAAAATCCCATATGAATCATGGTGAGGGTTATTGGATATGGAAAATTGAAGTACTTTGTTGAGAGAACCCACTGCAGATGAGTGAAAAACAGGTAACATTCATTACTTAATCTTTCAGATGGAAATCAGGATTAAAGTATAAAAGAAACCAAAAGGAGCTGAAAAATAGCCG
The DNA here is from genome assembly GCA_028654335.1 of Alnus rubra. Classification (NCBI taxonomy): domain Eukaryota; kingdom Viridiplantae; phylum Streptophyta; class Magnoliopsida; order Fagales; family Betulaceae; genus Alnus; species Alnus rubra. The sequence continues at coordinate 2,020,720 of JAJPGS010000042.1, read as the reverse complement.
TGGTTCAGGTGACAGATTATACTGCGAACGCCTTACCTTGTTGTACAAAATAACCCCTGATGAAAGCAATATATAGACTAGAAGATATATGTAAGTCAACAAGTGCTGCCTGCTTATCATTGTCCCTGGTATACGAGTCCTACAAAAACCCTTCAACAAACAACCCCTTGCTCGCCAAGCATCATCAATGAATACAAGCTTTTCAACAAAAAATTAGGGCACGCGACATGAAATCCCCCATAAAAAGTGGTCCGATTCTCCCGTTTAATCAGAGAATTCCCCTGTTCACCAATGATTATCAACATGCCAATTATTAATACGAATGCAATGTCACAGAGATTTCGACATTCATATCACTAAAACTAGCAAGAGGGTGACATGGGACACTTCTTTTCAACTTTTTTATCAAACGCAAATCAAGCAACGCGATCATTATATGACTAGTAAACAAATCATTTTCTCTTTGTTGAGTGACACATTTTTGTACAGCTACAATACAGAACTTTGCAGCGCTTTCAGCAAACCAATTTTCAACTAAAAACACTAAACATTACAGATGCATTTCAGCAACTCAGATCATAAGCTAACCAAGAATGTAAATTAGTCGCAGTACTAACAAATTCCACAAAAGAAATTGCTAACTATTCGCCAAAATTAGAAAAATTTACTACACGCAATTTTTTTGTCCCTAAATTTCTCACAATTACATTGACAAACAATTCCAATTTTTTTGTGAAATTAAAAGCATGAAAACTGAACGGAAACAAATAGAAATGTGATTTACACACGCAGTCAGAAGTGCGAATCTGATTCGAAAGAGACAATGGCGGACTTCACAGAGAGATAGGGAGTGAGGCAGAGAGATCTGGAGGGACAAGAAATCCGCTCCGCGCTCTTATTTAGCGTGTTTCTTTTATAGACCCCGTGGAGGAAGACGACGTCGTGTATGTAAATCTAGATATTCCAAAAACGTCGCCGTCGCCAGGGGCTTTGACATCACTAATTGCGGTAAGCTTTTTTGTTAAGTCCTCCTTTCACAAGAGTCTAGAGAGAGAGGCTAAGCGCGTGAAAGGATTAATTACGAGAACTGCCTGTCAACAACACATTTTCCTTCCTTCCAAAAAAAAAAAAAAAAAAAAACAACAACAACAACACATTTTCCTTTATGGTTGGAGTTGGTTTGATAAAGTTTTGATTTATGTTTTGGGTTTTGAAAATAATTTTAATAGAGGTAAAAATTATTTTGGTAAAGCATTTTTCAAAAATGAGGTGGTTGTCGCTGTCATGAGTTAGACGGCCACCATGTCAGCCTTTTTTTTTTCTTTTTTTTTTTTATATTATATAATATATATATATATATATATATATTGTTTTTCATTTTGTTACATGTAACAAGGTACTCTCCGCACTTGAAAAGAAAACAAATGAACATGTGTTTACCTCCCCACCTTAATAAAAAAAGAAAAAGGGTACACGTTTGGTTATTTTTTTAAAGTTGTTTGTGTTTTATTTTTTGAGAAGTGTTAAAAATAACTTTATGGTTTATTTTGAAAAGTGTGTTAGTAGTGGCATTGGTAGGAGTTAGAGGTGTAAAAATGGTTTTAACCGGCGGTTATTGACTAAAACTGCTAACAGTCTAGACGGAGACGATTATTTTTATAACCGCAGGTTAGCGGCGGTTGTATAACCGCTTTTTAATTTGGATTTTTGGCCAGTTTTAGTGCAGGTTTTAACTCCAAAGTTCAAAATAGTAACAAGTCCAAGTCCAAATACAAATACAAATCTAAAACATAACAAATCCAAATAACCAAATACAAACAAATCCAAAACCCAAACATTACAAATCCAAAATTATATATTATAAGCGGTTAGCGATTATTAACCACTTTTTTCAAACCCTATAACTGCTAACCACCCCCGTCTAGGCGGTTAGCAATTATTTATAACTTATTTTGAAAGCGGTTAGCGGTTTTAAAGCTATTATAACCGTTCTGTTTGTACATCTGTAATATGAGTCATATGTGAAAACCCGTTATGCGAAGAGTTTTCAGCATTTGAAAAAATAATAATAATAAGCTTTTTTTCACAACTTTACTAATTACTTGTCTTTTTTTCTTTCTTTCTTTTTTTAATTTTTAAAGATAAGGATAAGCTTGGCTTAACTCGTTTTATAAAATGATAGCCTTGCCAATGCAAAATTAATCAAGTTGGACTCCTTGGATCGTATTATTATTCTGTGATGGTTGATGCGGCATGAATAGAAATAATTAAGGTAATTGGAGCACTAGGTTGATATAGGTTGTGATTCATTGAGAGTTGACGTGATTACAAAATGAAATTATCTAACTCTGATGTCTCATTCACCAGATGATGCTCTTTAAACGATTGATGGCACAAGGAATTTAGAAGGAACGAATTAAATTGTTTATTAGAGTCAGCATGGCTGCTTACCACGTGTGCACTCTTTTGAGTTGAGGCTGAAATCACTTGTAAAACAATTTATTATTATTATTAGTATAGAGAGAGAGAGAGAGAGAGAGAGAGAGCAAAAATTAGGGGAGGGACTTTCCCACTATTTAAGGGAATACACAGATTGGGTTGAGAGAATATAGGAATGCGATCAAAGAAGTTTATGATTGCGGCTCATTTTGCCTACATTGTGGGGACAAAGTGTTATCTTCTTAGCTTCTAGTCAGAGAGAGTTGGGATTGAGGATAGGGTGTTGAAAATAATGAAGGAGATATTCCAAACAGAGATGAGACCCGCCCAATTGAGAGAGGGCAATGATCACTACGATAGAGTCTCCTTCGGTGATAAACTTTTTGGGTGCAAAAGGACAGCCGATCAAGAAGCAAGAAAGGAAGCCCATGCCTCTCCAGTATTGGGTCAAAAGGGGGGAAATGATGGCCGAAGCTTGTAAAATTAGACCTTTAAAATCTCAACAGACAGCAACTTGAAAAGAGAAACCATCTCAAATAGCCGTGTCGAAGTTAATCTTGAGTGTGCCGGGGGGGAGGCATCCATCATTAATATTGGATGAGGAAATAAGATTTCTAATTTACATGCCAATTATCATGAATAAATAATAGAAATGTGTTTGACGTCATTCTCTTACATATCTCTTTTGCAAATCTACCATTAAATTTGTGAAATTCACATGATGTGTCATACACTCAATGGTGAATTTGCTCATCTCTTGCATAAAGATAGAACAAAAAATATGTAAAAAAATGAAACCAAACATTTCTCCTTTCATTTTAGAGTAGTAGATATGTGATAGCTCACGCATGCCAACCAACTTCATTTGCCGAGTGGACCAGCTAATAGCTATTCTTTAGCTTTTACGTTTCCTTGACCACAGGTTTTCGTTCTAAAGAGCAACCCCACTAGAGTGCCAATAACGATTTAGCAACCCTCTTATGGCAATCATTTTAGGGGAAAGGAAAGAATCGAAAATAGAGGCCAAAAGAAAATCAAGAGTAATTCAGATGGGAGGAAAAGCAGCCCCACAAATTATGAACAATTCAAGTGTAAATAATGGAAGCATATGTCAACCTTGTTCAAACAATTTACCAACACTTACTGAAACAATCCATTCGATATATTTGCATTACTCACATGTGTGCACAAATGCACACGCTCGTGACAGAGAAGTTTACAAGCTTGGTGTTTCACCGGCGTGTCCAGGCCGGGCATTTAACAGTGGCTGGAGGGCTTTGACTACAATGCTCATGTTTGGCCGGAAGTCAGATTCATATTGCACACACAAGGCAGCAACAGCAGCCATCTGTAAATCAAGACAAGCAAAGGACTTGTTATATTAGATGGTTTTGGGGTCAAAAAAGGATTTGAAGTGATAGATATTTTGACTCATATTCTGATTCCACCCCTCTTCAGCCACCAAGACCTCTATCAAACAAATGAAAAGAATAGAAGTTTTACTCTATCTAACCACCTGGACAACTCTTGTTATGAGTTATTCCTCACATCTCCTAGCTGCACGTCTGCCAAATGCATGCCGCTTCTTTTCAACCCCCACCCTCCCCCCCCCCCCTCCCCCCCCACCAAAAAAAAAAACACTGAATTCCCCAAACACCAAACCACAAACAAACCCATTCAAAAAAAGAAAAGAAAAAGAAATTGGTATTTAAAAGTCAAAAAGTGAAGTCGGAGCAAGTACCTTTGCAACAGCCTTGGGAGGATACTCTCCACTGAGTCTTGTATCAACACACTGCCTAACCTTGTCTTCACTAAGTTTTGGTGTAGCCTAACACATGTCAAAACCTTACTGTAATCAGCTTGGTTGCACGGACAAAATATTTTATGTCTAAAGATGTAATAAAAGAGTAACACAATTTAGTACCCATGTAACTAAACTCTGCTGCCCACGTGGTAATGTATGATCAACAGGCTTTCGCCCTGTCAAAAGTTCAAGCAACACAACACCAAAGCTGTATACATCACTCTTGGCATTCAACTGTCCAGTCATTGCATACCTGCCAACCACAAGTACAAAATGACAAATGTATGGTGCTCAAGGAATACAGTAGCTTTAAATATTGGAAAACTTCACCGGTTCAAGCTGATGCCCAGTTTAATTGCCAGAAAGGCAAGTAATAGACTTGCAACCTTTTTTTAAGTCTGATTGGCCTTGGTAAAAAGGCCAAGTATTCATTTGTCAGAAAATATCTCAGCAAGCAAAAGAATCACTAATTGATTTAGATAATGCAATGCATATCATGGTCATTCAGTGAAATCTTTGGCAGCGAATTTCATGTGCCGTTAAGTTGATTAGATTCCCTCATGACCTTATATCATACTTCATACAAAAAAAAAAAAAAAAAGGTATTAGATAAAACAAACATGATGCATCCATAAATTGCTTACTCAGGTGCATGATAACCAAAGGTTCCAAGAACACGAGTGGAATGAAGACGTGCAGCCATATCAGGAGCTTGATTTGACAAATCAAAGTCCGCAATCTTAGCAACATCATCATCAAAGATTAGAACATTGCTCGACTTGATGTCACGATGGATTATGTGAGGATTGGCCTTTTCATGCAAGTACTCAAGCCCTTTTGCGGCCCCTACAGCAATTTTTACTCTCTGTGCCCATGAAAGAACAGGACCAGGTTGTGCTCCTTTAACGCCCTTTCTCCCTGCATAAAAATTGAATAATAAGTAGAATACTAAGACAACTCTAAAACTGTGAATATAGCACCTCACAATTATACTTACTGCATCTACAAGAAATGAATTTAAACTGTGAAATTAAATAAGAAATGCCTTCAGCGTATAATGTAAGCCAATATATGAACCCAGATAATGCAGCTAAAAACAATAAACATATCATCAGGTTTTCAGCCTTTTACAGTTGCAGTTCAATTTTACATACCATGTAGAATATCATGAAGAGATCCATTAGACGCAAACTCATAGGCAAGAATCCGGGAGTTCCCATCAACACAGTAGCCAAGCAATTGAACAAAATTATCATGCTTCAGCCTTGATACCATAGAAACCTGTAAATTCAAACATTAATTGACATGTAAATCTTAACTTATTTCATTGACATGGCAAAAATAGTAAGTTACAGTTGCCTAAACCTGGGCTAGAAATTCATCGTCAGGTTGTTTGCTGGCATCTAACTTCTTGATTGCTGCAGGCTGCCCACTTTTAAGAACCCCATGATATACCCTTCCATATGAGCCCTCTCCAATCAAAGTATTTGTCCCAAAGTTATCTGTAACTTCCTTTAGTTCATCCACTGGTATAGCAGGAACTTCAATGGGCTGAACTTTCACAGTTTGTGCACCCTTGGGTGCAGTTTCCGATGTATGATAGCCTCCATCATTTCCTACAGGATAGGATTCAAGTCAGATTACAATAATAAAAACAGTAACCTAACAAACACACACAAAGAACATAAAAGTAAAATACCAAAAAGAAAAGGACAAAAAAAAATACAACAAAGAGTTTGTATGTGAACGCTACATGTGTGTGTGTGTGTGTCAAGTGAAAATGGATATAAGCACCAAAAACTCATACAGCTTAAGCCTCCAACCAATCTGGCTAGTGCATTTCAGAAAGGATAGAAATTTCCCACAAACTGGGTTGTAGGAGTTCGTACAACTCGGCCTCTAAAAAGTGACATGTATCTATTAAGCATGTGAGAAACGCATGCTATTAAAAAAAAAAAAAAAAAAGAGTAATGCTACATGTCCTCCTTGTGTCCCTTGGCTTTTAAAATTACCATTAAATCAAATTCCAATAGAGATTTATCCCAAATTCAATAGTGATTTTAAAAGTCATATCAATTTTGAGGGATACAAGAGAAACACAAGGAAGACATGTAGCATTACTCAAAAAAATATGTTTCTAACATGCCAAATGACACATGTCACTTTTTTAGAGGCGGAGTTGTAGGAATTCCTACAACCCATGTTGAAGAAAATTTCTGTCATTTAAGAAACTACTTTGATCTAAATGTCGATTATATAGATGTAAAACAGCCATACATTAAATAGTTACTTGAATTAATTCAGTCCTGATGCAACAGCTCTAGTTTGGCCCACAGAATTACCTGCTGAACTTTTCACCACATATGGACCTCCATTGTCAGCAGCTTTACGAACATCATCTTCTTCACAACAACCAAAGCAGCTCATGATTCTTTTCCTCAAGAGTACTCCTGTCTGATAAAAAAGTAGCATTTTAAATAAACAAAGCAGCAACTCTAACTTTTACGCATAAAATATATAGGAGGGGAAAAGATAGAACAGACCAGCTAAGTGCTTCATGAGATGATGAACAGCATACAAAAGAACCATTTCAAAAAGGAAAAAGAAACAAAGAAATAGCAATCTAAAATTTTCTTTGTTCACTTCCTTCATCTTTTTTAAATAAGTAATTCATTAAAAAATAAACGCACAAAAACATATTGGGCTTCCTGTGTCTTTGAGGCACATCAGTGTCATTCCCCATTTCAGGTCAGACTCCCCATTAACCTACGACATACAGCTCCCTATATGAGAAAATTTATCATTTGCAAGAGGAAGAAGTGAAAACAGATGAACCATATGCACCTATGTGAAGCTAAATGAGAAGCAAGAAATACATGTAACAAATCTAAGTAGCTGGGATTCTAGGATCTATTGAGCTAAATCAAACCGAGTTGTGCGAGAACAACATTTAAGAACTATCTTCCGAAGACTAAAAGTGATCTTATTAAGAATTCTCGTTAACCAATGTTACAATATAATTGGCTACACTCTTAGCATTCCCAATCAAACCCAACTAATCCATGCCCATGGATGACAAAACTTATTTAATAAACACTTTATTTTCTATCTATAACAAACAATCTGGTGAAGTCTTTTGCAAGGGCATGCAAATAACGACTCAAAATTCCAGGTGCATTCAATCTTTCTGACCCCATAATTGCAAATCCACCTCAGTAGCGAAATCATATTCCCACCTCCGCTCAAATTGACACATGTTTAAACATGTGAAATTCTGCAAGAATAAATGCGTTACACAAGCTCATAAACAACTCTACAACGAAATTCCTTTAACCAAACCCAAAGATAGTATGCATGTAATCACATTTACAACAACGTTCCTTACATTCTCGGCACGGCAAATCTGAGTAACACAAAATGCACAAATATCACAAATATCTAGTGATATTTTCCCAACTTCTAATTCATATCAATTCAACACAAACCATATCCACCATAAAATTTGACAACACAGCCACCTCCTCAGTCCCACATGGTTACTTCAACTCCAGAATTTAGTCAGAGAAAGGAAATCTTTTGCACATTACAGTTCAAATCATTTCACTTTTGCATCACCGAGTGATATCATCCAATCAAGCCACTTCGGCTATCATACACACAGATGCAGCAGATCAAAACCAATCACCGCCAAAAATCAGAGCTAAACAAATATAAACAAAAAGCAAATACAGCGAAACTAGTAAAAGAAAAAAAAAACAGATCAATTACAGGCTTACATAACAGTACAAACATTGCGTTTCTTACTCAGAATTTCTTCATCCACCAAATTCAAAGTCAAAATCACTAACAAACTGACTACGAAAACAAAGAGAAACTGAAATTCGGAGAGTTACAGAGACCGATCGGTACCTGAAATCAGAGATAGGGCAAGAGCTCTGTGTGCGCTTGAAATCAGTGTGTGTGTGAGAGATCTGAGCTCCGAAGCCGGCGAAGGGTGCGCAGGATAAAACGCCTCAGATTGCCCAGCCTTGTCTAGCTTTCAGACCCTTTTTGATTCCTAAAAACAATTGACTCCAATTTGTACGTATTATTACTGGGATTTCTGCTAATACAAGTTACAACCACTTATACGTTGCTTAATTTTATTTTTTTATTTTTTTTCTATTTTTAAATTTTGTTTTAGTGTTAGCTAGCCAGACTTGACTACTCAAACAAGTTGAATCTTGTAAGAATTTTTGGGTACGTGTCAGGGACTGATTGGTTTGAAGTTGAGAGGTTTGGGGAGATTTTTCTGACTACTAATGCTAAGTAATCAGTCTACCTCACTCTTATTACATTAGGGATTAAAAAGTAAAACTCCGTGCTGAGTCAGTTTACGTAATACTTACGAAAATAAAATATAAATTATTACATAAATTTATAAAGAATTGGTAATATTTTTTAAATAGTATTTTAATCTCATAAAAAGATGAAAATAGATTTTAGTGTCTTTTGTTTAATCGTTTGTTATTTTTTGTTTTGGAAAAAAAAAAGAAATTCTTTTTTTGTTTGTTTTTAATAATTAGTCTCTTTTCTTTTTTTTTAATTACGACGAAATTGATTGAAAAATAATGTAGTGCTACTATTCACATGTGATTAGTCAATTGCGGATTCCCGTGTGAACGAATGAGTGATGATTTGACTTTTATTAATGAAGCTGAGACCTTAGCGGAGAAAGTCAGACTCTAGAAGTGTGTTTGTCGATTCATCATCAACGAATTTGACCAAGTTCAAACTGTTAATCGATTGCTTTGGGTCTTTTCGTAAAATTTTCTAAGAAAATCCTTTTCCTTTTTCAATCGCTGATTTTTTTTTATTAAAAAAAAAAATTAGTTAATCAAGTAGATTTTCAGATATGATCCCACAATTAATACACTCTTTAAAATAAAATAAAAACTTTCAAAACTCAAAACACATATCAAAATTTTACCCAATGGGCCTTTGATTCCGAAAAATGACTAACTAAATTGTATTATTAGAAATGGAAAACGTTTTATTCCAAACCAAGAAAAAAAAATTACTTATTTTAATTCAGTCTATTAAATTGCATGTGTTCTTACAGCATACGTACATTTTTATAATGCATGTGATTCACATGCTCTATTAATCTTATTAAAAACGTACGTGAGAATTGTATGACTAGGTGTCAATTTGATATTTTAAGATGGAAAAATTCATTCCAATCAAATGAAAGAGAGAGTTGTTTTACATTCATTTTTTTTGCAAATTCATCATTGAATATGTGAAACTCACATGTGGTTCTACAGATTCAATGATAAGTTTGTCCATCTCTTGTATGACTAAAACGGCCGTTACCGGTTTTTAGATAAACACTAATATATATATATATATATATATATTATTTCGCTTCAAAGGTTTCATACTTCCATCTTTTTAACCTTATTGCCCTAACGCCGCACACAACATCTCATTCCGCGTCCTATAGTCTCTCTCATTTTTCTCATATGCAGTCTTTGTTGGAAAGAAAGAAAAAAATCAAAAGTTAATTGCGATTATCTCGTAAATTTTGTTTAATAGAAAAAATATATTTTTAGCATTACTCTTAATTGAAATAATAGGCAAATTACATAAATAAATTTGAACTTCAAACCTTTGCTTTGATAATGCTAATATTTGCAAATTGCAAGCTAACTACATCACTCCCCCCTTCTCTTTTATTGCCAATAATTTTTTGTTTTTTTTAAAAAAAAAAAAGAAAAAGAAAAGAAAACGGCGTATTGCACCGTTGCTTAGAGAGAGAGAGAGAGAGAATTCACTATGCCTAGTTTTGTGATCTGTTGCAATTTTTGTCCCTCATTGTGGTTGAATTTATTTATTAGAAGAATAATGCAATGTGTTATTCCCACGTGAAAGGAATCACTACTTCTCATTTTTTTTAGAGAAATAATTATTTTTTATTTTAGAGCTATTTTCAAAATTAAGAAATTAACCAAACAACAACCAAATATCTAAACAGACCCTAATGATGACACATCAGTAATTACTGCAGCGTTAACTTAAACGTACGGAAACATCATCATCTACGAGACCTCCCATTTGATTTGTCGTTGTGCAATTAGGTGGGTGGTGGTCCTCGTGGATACGGATTGTTCAACCAAAATATATATATATATATATATATATGAGAAATGTTAAAAAATACACCGGTTACGCAATTAGTTATTCACCAGTTACACATCATCCCCTTTCACATAGTGTGGAGCCCACAACAGTAGTATGTAACTTATGTGTTTCTTACACCCCTATATATATACATACATGGGACCCTTTTATACGACAATATCTAGATTAAGAAATTAGTATTTTGTAATTTGCAATTATATACGTGTTAAAAATAAAATAATACATAACGGAATGAACTATTCGATACCTTTTATGTATTGAAATAAATTTGATCTTACGTAGTTGTTCCACGTGTTTTGTTATTGAATTCTTCTCTCGGTAGTAAAGCATACTACTGGAGCAATACTCATATAATCTATAATCTAAATAAATGCTTTCTACAAATTCATAAAACAAGAGAGAGAGAGAGAGAGAAATATACAAACACATGCCGACATGCTGCCATACGTTTTTTCCATAGACATTTTTCTGTCTCATATATATATATATATATATATATAATATATATATATATATTATTTTTTGAAGGGTTCTATCTCATATATTGGTTACCTTTTTCATGAAGAGAAGTGATTAGTGCACAACAACATTACACAATTTATGTATAACACAAGACACGTGGGGTGGGACCCATGTGGTGGGCCCACTCATATGACTCTCATTCCATGTATCTTGTGTTGTACACCAATTGTACAATGCTAATGTACAATAATATTTTTCCTAAGCGTAAAACGTTTGGCAAAAGCATCTTAAATAACTGCCCATTGTGACGTCACTTCAATTTCTACAATACATATGTCAGACGACATGTTCATGTATAGGAATCATATAGTGTCCAAACTCTAAACCACACTATTAATGGTTGACGCCCATTACGCGCTCATATCATGCATATTATAAAGATTCATATAGACTTAAGCATTTCATTGGTTGAGGATTGGACAAGATCAATACCCTAAGTTTCTTCTAAGTTTGCTTTCAATTTCCGCTTTCATTCCTTCACTTTATTGTTGTAGCTTCAATTCTACAACATTTACTTTTATTTTTACTTTTAAGTTAAGTTAAATACACTCTTTAGATATCCCGTTACGCAAAACAACCAATGATCTCTGTGGTTCGATCACCCTTACTATAGTACAATTGATACGTACTATTGCGAGTGGTAAACTTATAAATTTAAAATCCACGTAACCGAGCCCGCTACCATACGGGTTGGATTTTAACCAACCCGTGCGGGGCGGGGTGTGGCACAGGTTTTAGTGTTTTTTTTTTCTCAGATCCCCGCCCCACCCCACATAAAAATAATAATAATAATAATAAATAAAATGCCTAACCCTAAATCCCTAAACACTTCTCATGCGCCGCACCCCTCCTCCCCTCCTCATTTTTCTTTTCTTTTCTTCGTCTTCCAGAGACTTCTTCACGATTTCCTGCATCTGCCTCGTTCTTCTTTAGTTCTTTCATTCTTCTTTAGTTCTTCCCATTTCTTCTTTGGGAAGAGATGACCATGGAGCCCCGTTCTTCTTCAGTTTTTTTCATTCTTCTTTAGTTCTTCCCATATCTTATTCAAAGAAGAGATGACCATGGAGAGCTTGATAGGCCTAGCCGAGTCACCAGTCCTGTGGAGACGTCATGAAACTCCAGATCGGGGTTGACGAGGAGACCGGGAACGGCAGGAATATCGTCGACGCTCGTTTCAAGACCAGTATTGAATGATTCCCCTCTGACCTCTCATCCTTTTTTGTGATTTGTTTGAATCTGGCTTTTGTGATTTGTTTGAATATGATTTTCTTGTTTGGTTCCTGAGAAAATCTAGCTTTGGTTTGATTTCTCATATATCTAGGAATTAAACCCGCATATCCCCGCACAACCCACACCCCCCTGCCCCGCATCACCCCGCTCCGCACGGGTTCTCCCCATTTTGTGCTGTTTGCGGGTGCGATTTTCGCAACCCACATGGGATAGGGGTGGTGCCAAAAAATGGGCATCCCCCCCCCCCCCCTCCGCCTCATGCTCAGCCCTATATGTATACACATGAAGCTTCATTATCTTAACATAAGATATATAAATTCTGTATAAATGTATAATCTTGTCAGGTAGGAGGGGATCTAAACACAAACTAATCATGTTTCATATTTTTTTCATAGTCCTGCCACCTCCCACTGCATTAATATGCAAAAACAAATGTTATATGACAAAGTCTAATTGCCATTATATATATATATATATATATATATATATATATTTTCAAGAGTTACTAAACCTTGTCACATCAGCTTTACAGGATATTTGTGACATATTTGTGTGTAACATTACTCATGCTATAACTCAACATTTTTATACTACAATTATCTCATAATAAAACAAGTCACAACGAATCCTTATATTTTTATTTTTAAATAAAGAATGATCCAAAGATTAGTTAGAACCATGGACGGAGCCAGACATTTTAATGGGAGGAGTCAAATAAATTTTTTTCTTAAGTATGGATTAAAGTATATATATAAAGGCAAATTTTAAGTAAATTAAACATAACCCAGTTTTGATATTTTTTATTATTCCATTATCTTCCTCATTTTGTTAGAATGGCTCACTCTAACTAACATAATAGCTCACTAATTATTATACAAAACACATTCTGCTAAACGCAACACAAAACAAATTAAACGCCATCTTGCTAAACGCAATAATATCTTCTAGATTTTTTTAAAGCCATCTTGCTATTTTTGCCCATTTTACATTATTTTTGCCACACTTCCTTTGGAAATCGAGCTTTGTCAAGCGTGTGACTCCTCAAATTCACATCTGTCTTATTCCAATACACTGCTTTACTAAACCCTTTTTTCATTACTTTGAACAAAGCCTCTACAACTTTGTAAGGCTCCTCAGACATGTCGTTGCTACCCGTGAAATATTAAAGAAAAATGTTTTGACAATAAAGCTATCGTTCCAAATGAGATCAAACCAGTTGAAGAGATGATAAAAAGGAATGGGTCAAGGGGCCAAAAAAAAAAAATATTGTTAGGAGGCTAATAGGCAAAAAAACCTTAATTAAACTTTTTTTAACCTTAATTATTATTTTTTCCTTAAGAGAATAAGAGTTGAGGGGGGGCCATAGCCCCCACCAGCCCCCCTCTCTCTATCATTGGTTAGAACTGACACGTCAACATCTTAAAATAGTTACTAGGATAAAATTAGTTGGAGTTGCCACGTCAATATTGTGTGATAGTTATAAAATAAAATGTAATTTTTAATATTACTCTTTTTTTAAAATTACATGCATTTTGAATACATATTAATTTTTTTCTTTATTTTAGGTCCTATGCACATAAAAATTCATGAGTGATTATAAAATATAATAAAATTGAGAAAATTGAAGATGTGCTACTATTGGTTGAATTCGTGGGCTCATGTGTCCACTAGCTACCCATAACCCACTATTACAGTAATAAAAAAGAAAAGGAAAAGAAAGCAAATGAAAGAAAGAAAAAAATCTATTAACGACATAAAAAAAAAAAATCTATTAACATGTCTTGTCTTTTTGTACAGTTCACGTGGCCGCGTGAGTACTTGGGCTAAGAGATTGGTGAACTCCGGTGACGGTTCTCAGGCCAGGTCCACCATAGACCTCCAGGGAACTTTTTGGTTTCACCTTGTCAGTTTGTGACTGGCCTGATCAAAGTCAACGACAAAAGCTGATTGGTTAGTCCGGCAAATTTTCTTCTCCTAATTTTTGTTTGCTTCCAAACATTATTGATGCCGGTGCACTGAATCACCCTCCATCATTGATGTGCTTTATATAGGAGTAATGCTACTCTTTTCACACTGGTGGGAGGAGCTGACGTGGCATGACTTTGTATAGGATACTTGAGCATTGAACCAAGAACAAGACCAATAACACTTTGCTATAGAGGATGATCCAACATCCACATCAATCTGCATAATAGGAATTTGGGCAGTCATTTTACATTCAGAACAAACACAAAGGCATACATTGCTTACCCTATTTATGATGTTATTGATAAATCACTGAAAAGCGTCTTCACGTGACATATATTGCTTACCCTAGAATCCAATCGCCAACCTTTATCCTATCTGCAACAATGGTTACTTCATCAAATCCACTTCCAAAGTTCCATGTACCCCAACAAACAAAGAAACTGCATGGGCCAGAGACTTATGAACTATGACCAGAAATTTCCAAAACCTTCTTCAACAAAGTTTCAGATTTTACATTGAATATTCCATGCACTGTTTAAAATCACAAAAAAAAAGAGGAGAATAATTTGGCATTGAAAGTACAGATGCTCAGAGAGTTTCTTCAAAACTGTGTGAGCCAAAGAATTGGGCGTCAAGTGAAAGATCACTCCCTTGGCCATGGTGCTTGAGCTGGTGTCCACTGACATAGTTCACCTTCTTTGAACCAGAGAGCTGCAGAGAAGCAAATTATGAGAGAGAGAGAGAGTTCATATGTGTGCCCATCAAGCATTACATGATTACTAATCGCAGCTCAAAACAATAACGTGAAAAAGTAGCTAATAAAGACACAAAAAAGAGTCTAGCTGACTTTTATACCTGAACTTCGGTTCTTGTATGGGTCTATATGGACATAAAAACATAAATGATACTGACAAAGACTACATGGCACTTATATGTTTCGTCATAGATAGACAATGACAAAGTCACACACACAAGCACACACATACACGTGCACAGGCACGCACACACACATACATCTATATGTGCATGTCTGTAGTCTCCCAGTTATCTGATATATTATAGTCATAATGTACATCAAAATTAGGCTTAAGAACTAAAGGAAAGATCATTTTTAACCATAAGACGATATTACCTATTTCACGATTACCATTCTCAGGGCTATCACTCCCATGAACCACATTCCTGCCAAAAAATTTCATCATAAGACATTGTCTGTAGACAAGTAATTTGCTATCAAGAAAATAAACACTTTTTTCCAACCTACTGTGATTAAATTACACAAATTAGTGAAAGGCCAGAGATAAAAGGCCTTAACCTTCCTGTTTGAACAACAAGGTCCCTTTTTATTGTGCCAGGGTCAGCTTGAAGAGGATCTGTAGACCCTATAAGCTTACGTGCCGACGAAACAACACCAACACCCACCCAAGCCTTCAAAAATAACATCATAAATCATTTTTTTTTCCGCAACAGCTTAATACTTGCAAAGATCTCATGCTCATTATTTACAATGTAGATGTGTTAGGGACGGAGAAGAAAGAGTAAATCGTACCATGCACACAACTGGACCTGAAGTAACGTACTCAATCAGCTTAGGGAAGAAAGACTTTGCCTTGAGATCCTTTTAATGCTCCTATAACCATTAACAATACACATGATATGCATAATAATTTAAGCATCCCAAAGATGTAAAAATCAATGCTCAAGTAACCATCAAACATACATCGATTCAACACTAACTATAACAAGAGATATGAAGTTGGACAATAACAATGTTTTGCTGTTAAATGTCCAGAAAACATGGAAATTATAATGGGAGAAAGCATCCGGTCGTATTACTCCAAGGTTCATTACATCGCTTACAACTTTCTCAGCAATTAAAATGGGAGCAACATGTTCTGTTATCCTCATATGCAGGACTTCTTCAATTAGTTTACATCACAACTGCTAAATGCTTTTAGTTTACAGTCCAATTCACAATAAACACATGGAAATACTGATTTGGGGCTTCTCCAAGCCAAATAATAAAGTAAGTACAAGTATCAATACTACAACAAACCTCTGCCAATTCTTTTGGGCATTGGAAGAGCTTCAAGCCAGTCAGTTTAAATCCCTTCTTCTCAAACCTTGAAATAATCTCTCCAACCTATAACAACTCAACCCAATAAGATAAATTTAGACCAGAGAGACAAATAAAATAATCTTTTATCCAATATAAAAGCTAAATACAAGACAGCGAAGAAAGCCAAGAAAAAGGGTTTGTCAGAAATTATAAAATTTCCTTAACCAAGACAAGCAATTGGGCTAAAGGCCTCGATCTATTATAGGTATAATGTAAAATCCTAAAACTTTTTCTTCATGCTCTCTCAGCAGCCAAACATGACATAAGAGTTTCATAAATGGCAAACAAATTATAGTAAAGCTTACGAGTCCCCGTTGAACACCATCTGGTTTCACCATTATATAAGTCTCTTCAACTTGTTCCTGCACACAAAATGACATGCACAAAATGAAGTGAAAATTTTCAAATGGGGTTCTAGTAAACTTTGCAAATACTGAAGAAAATGGGAGAAAAGCTCAATTGAGTTTCTGTAATTTGAGGCAAGAGTAAAAAAGAGATAGGGAAGGAAGCAAACCATTGAAGCAACCAAGTGGGGAAGGAAGATACGGGTTTTGTGGGAGAGGGTTCTGGAATGGGGACGAGATGTGGAATATGAGAAAAGATGGGATTTTGAGTGGAGTGCAGCTAAGTGGAGGTCGTGGTGGAAGGTACGTAGGATATGCTTGTGAGTGTAGAATAAGCTGCAAGTTCTCTGAGCTGATAAGCGTGGAAGAGATGATGAAAGACATGGACTTCCGCCAAACAGTGCCTTAGCTTCCATTCTTCCTCTCCTCTCTCGCTAAGGCCGCTAGTGAGCCTCCTATTTGATCAAAAAGTATCATTTTAAATAAACAAAGCAGCAATTCTAACTTTTATGCATAAAATATATAGGAGGTGAAAAGATAGAACATACCAGCTAAGTACTTCATGAGAAGCTGATCATCATACAAAAGAAACATTTCAAAAAGGAAAAAGAAACAAAGAAATAGCAACCTAAAATTTTCTTCTTCGTTCACTTCATCTTTTTAAATGAGTAAGTAATTCATTAAAAAATAAATGCGCAAAAACACATTGGGCTTCCTGCATTTTTCAGGCACATTAGTGCCATTCCCCATTTCAGGTTAGACTCCCTATTATCTTATGACATAAAGCTCTCTCTATGAGAAAATTTATCATTTGCAAGAGGAAGAAGTGACAACAGATGAACCATATGAACCTATGTGAAGCTAAATGAGAAGCAAGAAATACGTGTAACAAATCCAAGTAGCTGGGATTCTAGGATTTCTTGAGCTAAATCAAACCGAGTTGTGCGAAAACAACATTTAAGAACTATCTTCCCAAGACTAAAAGTAATCTTATGAAGACTTCTCGTTAACCAATGTTACAATATAATTGGCTACACTCTTAGCATTCCCAATCAAACCAAACTAATCCATGCCCATGGATGACAAAACTTATTTAATAAACACTTTATTTTCTATCTATAACAAACAATCTGGTGAAGTCTTTTGCAAGGACATGCAAATAACGACTCAAAATTTCAAGTGTATACAATCTTTCTGGCCCCATAATTGCAATACCACCTTAGTAGCCAAATCGTATTCCCACCTCCACTCAAATTGACACATGTTTAAACATATGAAATTCAGCAAGCATAAATGCGTTACACCAGCTCATAAACAACTCTACAACAAAATTCCTTTTACCAAACCCTAATATAGCATGCGTGTAAGCACATGACAAGAACGTTCCTTATATTCTCGGCACGGCAATTCTGAGCAACACAAAATGCACAAATATCTAGTGATATTTACCCAACTTCCCATTCATATCTATTCAACACAAACCATATCCACCGAGTTATATATCATCCAATCAATCCACCTCCAGCTATCATTCACATAGGTACAGCAGATAAAAATAAATCACCACAAAAAATCAGAGCTAAACAAATATAAACAAAAAGCAAATACAACGAAACTAGTAAAAGAAAAATACAAACAGAACTAACATTGCGTTTCTTACTCATGATTTCTTCATCCACCAAATTCAAAGTCAAAATCACTCACAAACTGGCTACGAAAACAAAGAGAAACTGAAATTTGGAGAGTTACAAAGACCCATCGGTACCTGAAATCAAAGATAGGGCAAAGAGCTCTGTGTGCGCTTGAAAGCAATGTGTGTGAGAGGTCTGAGCTCCGAAGCCGGCGAAGAGGGAGCATGATATGCGGAGATGAGTGCGCAAGATAACGTGCCTCCGATTGCTTAGCCTTATCTAGCTTTCAGACCCTCTTTGATTTTAAAACCATTGGCTCCAATTTGTACGTATTAGTACAGGGTTTTTTTTAGCTAATACAACCACTTATATATAGTGCTTAATTTATATTTTATTTTCTATTTTTAAATTTTTCTAATTACTAAATGCTATGCTAAGTAATCCCTCTAAATCACACTTATAATATTATGAGTTAACAGGAAAACTTTTGTATGGCGGTAATCCTTATTATGCTAAGTCACACTCTAAAATCACACTTATCATGCTAAGTAATCTTTGTTATGTGATATTTACTTTTATAAAATATTGATTATTACGCGAAAAAATTTATAAAGAATTAGGGGTAATTACCTTTTCCCCCCATGAACTACCGGCCTATGTCATTTTGCTCCCACGAACTACCACTTCGACCAAAAGAGAGCATCAAACTACCATTTTTACACACTTTGCCCAATTTCGTCAGGAATCCCGTTAACTTGGATGGAATATGCCATTTTTTTACCGTTAATTTTGATTTAAAGACCAAAATGCCCTCTACAGTAATTAATAAAAAATATTAAAGTTAATATATTAAAAAAAAAAAACTAAAGGAAAAGGGGTGGCAACAGCCACCCCTGAGGTGCCCGGGTGGCCGCACGGCCTCCCCAGAACCTGGGCATTTCTAGGGTGGCCGCGCGGCCACCCAGCTTCCGGGGTGGCCGTGAGCCACCCCCAGAGGTGTCTCCGGCCACCTCTGGGGTGGCTCGCGGCCCACCCCGGCCTAAAGGGTGGCCGCACGGCCACCCAGCTTCTGGGGTGGCAGTGAGCCACCCCTAAAGGTGGATCCGGCCACCTTAGAAAAGACCTGAGGTGGCCGGAGCCACCTCTAGGGGTGGCTCGCAGGCCACCCAGCCACCTCAGGGGGTGGCTGCCGCCACCCCCTTTTCCTTCATTTTTTTTTTTTTTTTTTAAGATGAATGTATTTAGGTCATTTTTGAAATTGAGTTAGGGCATTTAAGTCTTTGCATGAATTAGACTGACGGAAGGGAGAAAAGTGTGTAAAATGGTAGTTTGATGCTCTCTTTTGGTCGAAGTGGTAGTTCGTGGGGGCAAAATGACACAGGCCGGTAGTTCATGGGGGAAAAGGTAATTACCCCAAAGAATTATAATAAAATTTGCGCTATTTATTTATGTTACTGTTTTGAAAAGAAAAAGGATAAGGAAAAAGTAAACACAGCCATATAACCTGGTTCAACAACACTTTTTGTGAAAGTTTTAATTCTTTTTAGCAAAAAAGTTTTAATTCTCGTTGAAATGAAGAAGCTTTTGGAGTGTAAGCATCCCCAAAACTGCTATTGGAGTTGGAGGAAGCTCTTGAAATTGCGTGTTATTGCTAGAGCTTCCTCAAATTTGAAGTGGGTGATGGGAAAACTATCCACTTGTGGCTGGATAATTGGCACCCTTTTGTAACACTTTTTGAGAAATATGGTTATCGAATTATCTATAATTCTCAAAGTATAATGGATGCAAAACTTGATTATGTCCTTATAAATGGAGTTTAGTGTAAGAAACTTGCATGGTCTGAGGCTCTAGTAGACAAGCAGAGTAGACTCCCTGAGGTTCATCTAGGTGCTTTTGATAAGCCTATTTGAACTATTGCTTGCAAGGGTACTTATGTTAGTGCAAATACTTGGAATTTTCTAAGGAAGAAGAAGACTGAAGTAGATTGGTGGTTCCTATATGCTATTCCGAAGCATGCTTTTATTTTGTAGTTGGCTGTGAGAAATAGGTTAACTACAGGAGATTGTCTTGTGGCTTGGGGTTTCAAAGGAGATACTCAATGTATGTTTTGTAGAAATGGTACTGAAAGTCGTGATTACCTTTTCTTCATGTGCAATTTCAGTTCTCGGATTTGGGGGACTTGTATGCAACAGTGCAATGTTATGACTCTCTTCCTTGACTGGCAAAGTGTGATTAATGAATAATGCAGGAAATGGAAAGTGAAGACAATGATGGGTGTTCTCTGTAGATTGGTTCTAAGCTCTACTATTTACAGTTTATGGCGAGCTAGGAATGAAATCAATTACCATGGTCACCTGAAAACGAAGGAGCAGATCCTGAAGAAGATTTTATGGGAGGTTCGTTCCAAGAATTCAGGCAAAGGAAAATTCAAGAAGAATAGGGAAAATGTCGGCATTTGTCAAAATTAGAATGTAGATGATATTGTACTAGTTTAATACCAGCCTTTTTGTTGGTTTCGGTTTGTTATAACAGGGCTTGTTTTGCTCTGGTTGTGTTGTGTTGTTTGTTTTTGTGGGACGTTGTTTGTACTTTTATTGTTTAGTCAGTAATAATATTGATTCCTTATTCATAAAAAAAAAAAGGAAAAAAAATAAGAAGAAGAAGTAAAGAATAATAAGCATTAATAAATAATTTCAAACACAAAATATTTATTTTTATTTTTATGTCACGACATTACACTATTTCAATCATAATTTTTTTTTTTTAAAAAAAAATTATCTAAAAACTTTATCAAACCAATCACATTTATTTTTAATTTTTCTTTTTAAGTACAGTGATATTGACTTTAAAATAATAATTGGAGGGCTGGAAAGAGAGGTTCCTCTCACAAGCTGGCAAGGAGATTCTTATCAAGGCTATGGTCCAGGCCATCCCAACGTACAGTATGGGTGTTTTTAAATTATTAAAATATCTATGTAAGTCCCTTAATTCCTTATCTAGCCGATTCTGGTGGGGTTCCAACCAGAATTCTCCTAAAAGTGCATAGAAGAGTTGGGACAAGTTGGGGGTTCCAAAGAGATAGGGAGGGATGGGTTTCAGAGACCTTGAGGTCTTCAACCAAGCCCTGTTAGCCAAGCAAGGGTGGCGGTTGATTCAACACCCTAATTCATTGGTGGCTACCATCATGCGGGATAAATATTTTCAGGGGAGTGATTTCCTTATTGCAAGATTGGGGCGTAATCCTTCCTATGTCGGAGAAGCATTTTTAATGCAAGGGAGGTTCTAGAGTAGGGACTTTTCTGGAGGGTAGGGAATGGGGACAACATCTGTATATGGAGGGACAAGTGGCTCCCCAAGCCGTCTTCTTATCAGGTCCAATCACTAGTGGAGGGTTTGCAGCCAGACGCTAAGGTAAGTGACCTAATCGATCATAATTCGGGTTGCTGGAACGTTCCACTGATTCGGAGCCATTTTTGTGAGGCTGAAGCTGATACCATTTGCAGCCTGATAAGCCCCTTGGGCCAACCAGATAAGTTGGTATGGCTGGGAAATTCCTCGGGACGTTTCTCAATTAGGAGCGTTTACCATATGGAGATGTCTAGAAGATTTGCTACACGAGGGGAGAGTTCTAATTCACAGGAAAATTCTGAGGCATGGGGACTCATTTGGAATCTGGAGGGCCCAGGGGTGCTGAAGCATTTTGATGGAAGTTCTGTTCGAATGCATTGCCAACAAAGGAAAATCTTTGCCGACAGAAGATAAAACAAGACCCTTTATGTCCCCTTTGTTCCTCTAGCACTGAGGATATTTGGCATGCACTGTGGAGCTGCCCTGCTGCGGTGGCAGTGTGGCAGGACTGCCCTCATCGTTTACAAAAGCTCTCCCTACAGGAAAGTGATGGGTTAAGGCTGTTTCAGTAGCTTTACGATCGATTGAATGACGAGGAACTACTCCTAGCTCTTACAGTGGCCCGGCACATCTGGTTGCGGCGGAACTCGGTGGTTTTTGATAGGGTCACCTCCCATCCATCACAGGACTTGGAGAGCTTCAAGACTGCATGCTGCCTGCCTGCCAGACGTGAACCGATCCAAAGGGCTCGGGGACAGCCTTGGCGTAGTCCAGAAGTTGGTTTACTCAAGCTGAATTGGGATGCAGCGATTTGTTAGAGTTCCAAGACGATGGGAGTGGGGGTGGTCATCAAAGACACCCACGGGCATGTCCGGGCTTCCATGGCTCGAGTTATCCTCACATTTTCGACCCAATCAGTGCGGAGGCAATTGCTTTATGGCATGGAGTTAACCTAAGTCACGAGATGGGTTTCCAACAGGTTATCTTTGAAGGCGATTCCTTGAGGGTGGTGCAGGCTTTGAAGCATGACTCTCCCAGTTAAAGTCCTTTCGGCCAACTGCTGGAGGATATTCGTACACGGCTTTTAGGTTTGGTTGTCTTTGAGGTTCACCATATCTATCGAGAGGCCAACCTAGTAGCTCACCATCTAGCCCGGTTGGCCATCTCCTCTTCTTTGGATCATGTTTGGGTGGAGGATTATCCTCCGGTTGTTCAACCTTTTGTTATAGCTGAGCAAGTTTCATTATGAAATGATCAATGAAATACATTTTTCCTCCAAAAAAAGAAAGAAAAAAAGATATATAGTTTCTGAATAATTTTGTCATGTAGGAAGGGATCTAAACACAAACTAAACATGTTTCATATTTTTTTCATAGTCAACTTGCCACTTCGCATTGCATTAATATGCAAAACAAGTCTATTCATTAACGTATGGGCCATCAGGCCTGAAATAAACCTGATAAGACACACCTCACAAGTAACACTACAAGTAAGTCAAATCCAATAAGACTCTAGGCAACGAGCGTATCAATTTCAAAAAAACAATGTTTGTAGAAGGTCATAACCAGGCCATGTGTATTTAGATAACCACGTGTACTTTAATGTCTCGATATTATTGGGACATGAGGGAACAATTGGCTAATGAAGTGGAGTCGAGTGAATCAAATTGGTTATTTCTAGACCCACTCCCTTGAAACAACCATCATGCGAGAAATACTCGATAAAAACAAAAAGAAAATGGTTCATTCATAAAGTACATACCAATATCTCCTCAAACATCATTTTGAATTTCATTTCTTCCTCACTAAGCAAACATTAACTTAAACATCAGAGTATGGTGTTCGATCAACTGATTCTTCACATGTGATTCTTACGTGTTTTTTTTCTAAATCACATATATTTTAAATACATATCAATTTAATAAATTGAATTAAAAAAAGAAAGTTTAAACTCAATTTAAAAGAAAACTTAAGCGATGGCTCCTAAAAAGTTGTGGGCTCATAACAAGTAATTGGTTTTCTTGTTGTTGGTCCAATACACATTAAAAATAATGAGTGGTTGTAGAATATATATATATATATATAAAAGAAAAAAAGAAAAGAAAAGAGAAAATTGAAGATCTGCCACTATAGGTTGGATTCGTGGGCTCATGTTCCCACTACCCACGGTAACCCACCCATAAACCCCACTATTACAATAATAAAAAAGAAAATGAAAAGAAATCAAATAAAAGAAAGAATAAAATCTATTTACAGGCCTTGTCTTTTTGTACAGTTCACGTGACCAGTTGAGAGTACTTGGGCTAAGAATTCTGAGCCCAGGTCCACAATAGACCTCCTGGGTTGACCTTGTCACTTTGTGACTGCCCCAATCAAAGTCAACGAATAAAGCTGATTGGTTAGTCCGGCCCTGAATTTTGTCTGCTTCCAAACATTATTGAATGCCGGTGCACTGAATCACCCTCCATCATTGGTGTGCTTTATATAATGGTCAAAATTTCAAGCGCCGACTGAGCAGCTCATATAATTTAATTACACAGTGAGTCCAAAATTTCCTTTAATTGGATTGAATTTTTTATTTTTATTTTTTTAAGAATTGGCCTATACAATTGACATATATTCTTAGAACATGTAATTCTCACATACATATATATATATATATATATATATATATATATAATAAAATAAATAAAGTATGCGATTCTTACCTGCATTATAAAAAATGCATATAAAAATCACGTGATTAAAAGACATCAATATTGAATTGAAAAAAATTCTTCTAACCAATTTTAGAAAAAAAGTTTATCCAAACTTAATACTTTAAGAAAAAGTATATAATAATTTCCATACCCATTTTTACACATAAACACTTAAAACACGTTACGTTAACCAGACGCAGAACTAGGTATACCTTTGAGGGGCATTAGTTCCCCAAAAGTTTTAAAGTTTACCCTAAACTTACGGTTTTTTTTTCTTAATTATAAAATATTCTCTCAGAAATTAATTTTTACCCTTAATTTTTAAAATTGCCCCCACCTTTAAATGTCTAGTTCCACCCGTCAACCAATTTTATATTTTTCCTTTTATTTTTATTATTTTTATTTATTTTTAATTATTGGTCATTAAAAAACATGGAAATGGATGCAGCGTTGCTCGAGCTTAGGATACCTCTCTTTTACGTCATTTGTTACGACCCTAGCATGTGTCACTATAGAAGGCTCCCACCATTTGGCCAAAAACTTAAAAAATAAAAAAGAATCTTACTTAACTCAAATCTTAGCGGGTTGCGTGGAGTGATTAAAGAAGTTATACTCATGCCCCTTTAATAATGGTGTGAGTCTTAAAATTATCATTGGACTTGTAATTGATCTTTATTAAATTTTGATCAAGTAGTAATTTTAAAAGATACATCATTATTAAAAGGACACAAAAAAAATACATGTATGACGTATATAATTATTCGTTTTGTTTGCGATGGATAATTATGATTGTGTCATATCATCAAAACAAGAAAATGAGGTAAAACGATAATAAGAGACGGGTGTTTAGTCGCTCCTAATGGTTGTTTTAAGAGTGGCCGATTACTTTAAAAACGTTTTCAAGTGACTAATCACTCACTGACAAGACTTGGGATGGTCCAATCACCTTTAAAACAGGTTTGAAGTGGTTGGACAACCTACCATTGGCTGCTTTGGAGGTGGCCGGTTACCCTCTTAAGCTTGTATAAGGTTAGTTGACCACCCCAAAACAGCACTGATGGAGTGACTGACTACTCCAAAACAATCTCAAAAATGGTCTGTCGGCACAACATAGTAAATAAAAATGGCCAGACACTCCTTTTCTTTTAATCATTGTATATTTTGTCCATCCTAATCGAATATTAAAAACGATAGTAAGAAATATAAATCTAAAACATAGAAAGGTAATAGGAAGGATTTGATTTATGTGCTGTTAAAATTAAATTTATACCGTTGAAAATATTTTTTTTCTAATTTTTGTTTACAGCAACTTATAAGCTAAGATCTAATTTAGAAGTTTTCAATACCTGGGACAATCCAACCTGAAGGGTGCTTAATAATTAAAGTGATTAACTTCAAAAAATTGATGTTGATTGTTAAGTTAGCTCACACAAATAATTATTGTCAATCATTTTGCTTGTGCGAGGACTGAGGAAGACCTGCAGTTCCATGGAAGTGCGCGAAGCATACACCCAATGGTTACCCACAGCAAGAGGAATTGGGGGCGGGGGGGAGTAGTACAACACACGCACAAGCTCACGCTCAGAGACACACACACACACACACTCTCTCTCTCTCTCACTGACACTCACACAAAGGCATCTTTATTTATTGTCGTGAGTGGGGGCAAGAGACACGCGGTGTGCAAGTGAGGCCCTACCATTTTCCTGAGTTGGGTGTACTGTTCCCTCTCTATCTATCTCTCTCCCCACACCCATGATCCATGTAGTGAGGTGAAGGATTATATAAAAGACATTTTCTTATTGTGTGTGTGCACCATACAATACCCAGTACTGTTTCCCACCACATCATCGTTGCGGCCATCTTCCTCATCAGCAGCATCATCATCCATCCGAATTCCTCGCCCACTTGCCTCGGGATTCGTGCGCTTTTCTGACGCCACTCCCTTCCTCCTCGCCGTCGATCTCTATTTCTTCAGAACTACGAGTACTGGGCAAGTACTTTTATTTATTTATTTATTTATTTTTAATTATGGTACTTTGTTCTGTGTTTTCTTCCAGAGCTTGTAGATGACTTGTTTTTGTTAATTAAGAAATACTTAGTGCAGTTTTAGACGTGGAAAGCTCATTTCTTGAAGCTTGGCTCATAGTTTTGGGGGGTTTTGTGGTTGATTTTGGAGGGTTTCGTGGTTAATTAAAGCTTTATTTGGTAGTTCGAGTTTATGGGGCTCTTTTTTGGCCGTTGATTTTGGAGGGTTTGGTGGTTGATTAAAAGCTTTGTTTGGTATGTGGGTTACTCTTAATTGGAACCATGGTTGTGTCGGTGTACTGTTTCTGGACTCTTGGGGAAGAAGTGAAGCTGATTAGTTGAAACTTGGGGTCGATTCAATTATGGCTCTTGAGCTCTGATTTTGTTACTAGAATCGGATTTAAATTTCTGGGTTTGTGCTTCTTTCGTAGGGGGTTTAATTAGTGGATTTGGATCTTTTGGAATTTTGTGTTTGAATCATGGAGGCTAGATTTGGAGATGGAGCTCATCATATATATGCTATGAGTGCTGCGGATTTCCGGGCTGTCGGGAAGAGGACTTCAGAGTGGGATTTGAATAGCTGGAAATGGGACGGGGATCTTTTTATTGCCCACCAATTGAATCCAGTGCCGTCGGATAGTGTGGGCCAGCAGTTTTTCCCACTAGGGTCTGGGATTCCGGTGACTGGGGGCTCATCGAATAGCTCATCATCATGTTCTGATGAAGTGAATCTGGAAGCTGAGAAAGGGAAGAGGGAATTGGAGAAGAGGAGGAGGGTTATTGTAGTGGAAGAGGACAATAATTCGAACGAAGAAGAACCGGGTAGCCTTACTTTGAAGCTTGGTGGACAGGGTTTTCAGGTACCTGAGAGGGAAGTAGGAAATTGGGAGGGAACGAGTGGAAAGAAGACCAAGTTTGTTGGGGGTACTTCAAACCGTGCTGTTTGTCAAGTGGACCACTGTGGAGCTGATCTGAGCAACGCCAAGGATTATCACAGGCGGCACAAGGTCTGTGAGATGCATTCCAAGGCCGGTAAGGCCCTTGTGGGAAATGTCATGCAACGATTCTGTCAGCAGTGTAGTAGGTAAGCATTTAGTTCTGGGATGCCTTTGAATTATATTTACTGTTGATATCTTCATAATCACTTATTATCATCACGTGGAAAATGTGCCTGGTAATAAAATGAAACATATATAGTTGCCGAATTTCAATAAAGAATTATGAGATATAGTAACAGAGATATTTGCAACTCAAAATGCTCTTGAGATCTCCTGCACCTTGCACAGATTTGGCTTAATATAATTTTACCACGGGTTGCAGTTCCTTGTTATATCATCCTTTATACAAATTCATATTTTAGGAGCAATCTTGCTGTTTAAATGATTGTTAATTTTATTGGCAGGTTTCATGTACTTCAAGAGTTTGATGAAGGGAAGAGAAGTTGTCGTAGACGTTTGGCTGGCCATAATAAACGTAGGAGGAAAACAAATCCTGATACTGTTGTTAATGGAAGTGCGCTGAATGATGATCAGACTAGTGGTTACTTATTGATTAGTCTATTGAGGATACTTTCCAACATGCACTGTAAGTGACGCTACACACTTGCACCATAAAAAAAAAACAAAAACTGATCCCTTCTGAATTTTTCTGTCTGATCCTTTAATAAAATCTTGCTTTGCTGCTTGGTATGTTGTTTGCAGTAATGGTGGATACGATGATAAATCTTTGAACTTTTCTTTCTCCGCACATGATTACTCTGTCCTCTGTAGCCCATGTGGGAATGAACTGTTTGTAGGTCTAATAGTTTACAGTTTCTTTTAGCTAGGTGTTTCTATTGTATATTTATTGTGTATTTGGATTGTGCCTTTTACGCTTTTTAATAAATTGTGTTTACTTATATATAAAAAAAAAGTTCTAATAGTTGACAATGGAGATGAATTTAATAGGTAAACTAACGTTTATTCAATAATTTTACATCTTCATTAAATCGTCTCAATATAGAAGCATATGGTGACTTTTGAGAGGAAACATAATGATTAGTTATGGACCTAATCAAATACAGAATTGAGTGGGTGAAAGATGTAGGATTGTTTCTCAACTTGCAATACTGGTGATGGCCTTGCCTTTGATTGAAGTAAGAGAGAAATAAGGAGGCTAAGACATGTGAGAGTATGTGAAAATTGCATCTTAACACTCTAATCTTAAAGATAAGCTGATCTCTTCCAAATCCTGAAGTTTTAACCTGCATACTTGGGGATTTTCCTGCCTATTGATTTTAACCTGCAAATGATGTCTTACTTGAGCAACTGCTATAGCTAAGTGATTCCAAATTGAAAGGATCTGTTTAAATATATATTTCCACACTGTGGATCCAGTCTTTGCTCTAACTTTTCCACCAAATATTTTTACCTCTCACCTTGCACTTTAATTTTATCTTTAATTTTTATTTTAATTAGTATAATTAAGAGGATTCCTATCTCACATCAATTGCCAATCAAGTCAACTGAGAGATATTACCGCTTAAATGCAATTTCTTCTCTTTTATCAGATGATAAGCTTGTGTTGCACATTCAATTATTATCATTGCTCATTATCCATTATTATTAGATTGATTGTGAATTAAGGTTAAAGTAGGCACAGATGGCACCCTGGTTGAAATGGAGATCTTAACACGAGTCTTGTGGTCTTTGAAACTGTAATTCATGTTACCAAAGCAGTCACTAATTACTAGAAAGTATCCTCTTCTACTGTGTTATGTACTTTCTCCCGATAACCAGTTGTTTGGGAAGGAGAAGATGTAGTATTCTTTTGTTCTGGTTTTATTCTATGTACTTTTTGGTGATAAATATTTGGCATGATTAATGGGATGAGTGTCGTTGCCTTTCATGAACTGTAGCCAACAGATCAGACCAAACCACGGATCAGGATCTGCTATCTCATCTTCTAAAGAGCCTTGCCAGCCAAGCTAGTGAACATGGGGGAAAAAACATATCTGGGATTTTGCAGGAACCTCCTAATTCACTAAATGCTGGGACTTCACTTGGAAACACCGAGTTGGTTTCTACGTTACTCTCAAATGGTCTTCAAGGCCCTCCAGGGCCTTTTAAACAACGTTACCCTGTACCTGGACCTGAAATGCCACGGCAAGGCCTGTGTGTAGATGATGCTAGGGATGGGGACATACAAACCACATCTTCTTCAAAACCCTGCATTCTGAACAGTCCGCCAGCTTACTCAGAAGTCAGAGACAGTACTGCAGGGCGGATCAAGATGAATAATTTTGACTTGAATGACACATACATTGACTTAGATGATGGCGTGGAGGATGTAGAAAGGTCGCCTGTCCCTCCGACTGTGGGGACTAGCTCCCTTGACTCTCATCAGTCAAGTCCACCTCAAACCAATTCAGATTCAGTGTCTGCCCAGTCACCTTCAAGTTCAAGTGGAGAGGCTCAGGTATATTTGTGCTCCGGAACATGTCTCATCATATATACATACCTTCTTGTTGCCCCTTTCCCACTTTAAGAGTTATCATTGTGTCTAAATATGTAATGCTGGCATAGTGGTATGTAAGCAATAGTGACATGCCTAATTTTTTATCATGCATCTAGCTAGTATCATTCTGGACTAGTTGGTCTGAGAAGTTGCAAACTTGTTCTAAAAGGGGAGAACATAATAAAATAATTTTCTTTTCAATGGTACAAAGAAGTGCACTTCTAATCCCCAGGGTTGGATGCTCGGTTGGGACTACACCTTGGGAGGCAAGGATCACTGGTTCGACTCTTATCCTCCTCTTTTTCGGGCAACTCACTTATTGGAGATCATAAATGTCTAAAATGCCATTTAGCATTGCAAGAAGGGACGTGTTACAATCACCTCACCCCCTTTTTCACTGTCACACATGTTGAATTGTAAATTTGTTGGAATCTTATTTGACATACGCGGATAGGGCTATCTTATTTGTCATTATCAAAGGTTACTTAATGTTGTTATATTCAGTACCCTGTGATTGTGTTTGAGACCCTTGCCATTAGATATCCTTTTGACGTAAGTTTTTATTCATCTGTTGTCATCTTGCACTCTTTTGCTTACTAGTCCTTGTATAGAATCTGAAGTTCTCTAAGTGGTCTTGGTAGCTACTCCCATCCTATTGCCAATTGTACTGTTATACCCCCCCCTCCCTCCCCCCTTCTTATGTTGTCTTATGACTAACTTGCACTTTTACCCTATTGTTAAAGCTGGTCCAAAATGAAGCATCTCTTTTTTCTTTTTTTTTTTTCTTTTTTTTTTTTTTTTTTAATTATTATATTTATGGCATCAAGAGGTCACCCTTGCCTAACTTTGCTTTCCACCACCATTTCAGAGCCGCACAGACCGAATTGTATTTAAACTGTTTGGGAAAGAACCAAACGATTTTCCTCTTGTACTGCGAGCACAGGTAATTTAAACTTCAAAATTTACGAGTACGATTGTTTGCATTTCCCTCCTTTAATGATTGAATTATGTAAATTTTTTGAACTTCCAGATTCTTGACTGGTTATCGCACAGTCCTACTGACATTGAGAGCTATATTAGGCCTGGTTGTATCATTCTGACAATATATCTACGACAGGCTGAGGCTGCATGGGAGGAAGTAAGCTTTGTGTGCTTGGAACTGCTAATTTGCGTCTATGTTTGTGTGTGCGTGTGTTTCTCAATGGTTCTGACCTTACAACTCTTGATTTGCTTTTTACAGCTTTGCTATGACTTGAGTTCCAGTTTGAATAGGCTTCTGGACGTCTCAGATGACTCTTTCTGGAGAACTGGATGGGTTTATATAAGGGTGCAGCATCAAATAGCCTTTATTTACAATGGTCTGTCAAATTTAATCAAGCAATGTGACTATTTTAATGTGGAATAGCCACATTTCTGGTATGCACAATTTAGCATTCTTACCAAATCGTTCGTGCTGCAGGTCAGGTTGTCATAGACACATCCTTACCTCTCAGAAGTAACAATTATAGTAAAATATTAAGTGTCAAGCCTATTGCGATATCGGCATCAAAGAGAGCTCAATTTTTAGTTAAAGGCATTAACCTCACTCGGCCCACCACAAGGTATCCATCATCATTCCTGTGAATCTTTCTTGTATTAGTCTTGAATCCCAATGCCCTAGAAGTGGTATTAAGCTGCATATGAACTTTTAATTTTTTTGTTTCCTTATCCATGTGTCTTATACTGGACCAGTGTGCTTCTAAAGAGCCATTCATGTCCCTTCTTTTTCCAGGTTACTCTGTGCTCTCGATGGGAATTATTTGGTCATGGAAAATACTAATGATTCGACAGAAAACCTTGATTACTTTGAGGGGCATGATGAGCTCCAGTGCATCAACTTTTCTTGCTCTATTCCTGCAGTGAATGGAAGAGGATTCATTGAGGTGCTGTTGTATTCTATTTCTTGTCATCCTTCTTGGCCCATTGACCAACCCCCTAGCCCCCCATCCCTAATAAGGGTTTACTTCTATAACTTTCTGAATTGTCAACTGTAAATAATGTTTTCCATCCATTTTGCCATGTCATTATGCTGTACTTTGCAATTTTTTGTCCAGTAACTATACAACAATTTCCTCTATCTGGGTGCGGGAACATATGGGGCCTATGTATCATTGATGGTGCAAACTTCATTCTTGATTGTTTCCCTTTTACTGTTTATTAGCTAATTAATTATCATATTTTTAGAATACAGGTAGAAGATGGATTTGCTGTTGTTCACTACTTCTGTCAGTATTTTGGTTGGTAGCTATGGATTTATGTTAGAAATAGTAGAAAAAAGGCAGACATGGGAATCATGACTGCTTCTATCTTCCTGTTCAACTGTTGTTTCTATATATATATATTTTAAGAAAATGTGGAGAATTGATTAAAATTTGCTGGGGCATATTTCTTGGCTTTCTTCTATACATGTCTTCTTTGTTATAGACATACACATGTATGTTTGCATATATTCTCATACACAATGACTAGTTTTGATAATATCTTAGTTCTTAAGCTGTTTAATCTGATTCTGTTGATATTTCAAGCATATACGTACAAATTCTACACAATGCCCATTCTGTAAGCTGAGGTTTATGTTTTCTTGAGTTCATCCAGATTGATGATCATGGCCATAGCAGCAGCTTCTTTCCTTTTATAGTTGCAGAGGAGGATGTTTGTTCAGAGATCCGTGCCCTTGAAAGTGCATTGGAGTTGCATGAAACTAATGCAGATTTTGGGGAAGCTGGAAGAATGGAAGCCAAAAATCAAGCGTTGGATTTCATCCATGAAATAGGTTGTCTTCTTCATAGAAGTCAGTTGAAGTCTAGATTAGGTCACTTGGATCCTAATGCAGACCTCTTTCCTCTTAAACGGTTCAAGTGGCTCATGGAGTTCTCAATTGACCATGATTGGTGTGCTGTAGTGAGAAAACTACTGGACATCCTACTTGATGGACCCGTGGGTACGGGAGAGCATCCTTCCTTGAATCTTGCATTAGTGGAGATGGGTCTCCTTCACAGAGCTGTAAGGAGAAATAGTAGGGCACTGGTGGAGCTTCTTTTAAGATATCAAGTTTCAGATAAATTGAGGTCAGAAAACGAGGCACTGGTTGGTGCAGGCAATGGAAGCTTCTTGTTTAGACCTGATGTTATAGGCCCTGCAGGTTTGACACCACTTCACATTGCAGCTGGCAAAGATGGTTCTGAGAATGTATTGGATGCGCTAACTGATGATCCCAAAATGGTAAAATTTCCTGTGCCTAATTTATTTCTAAAAAGAAGTGATTTTAAGTTTGGAAGAAATTTAGGCTGTGTTTTTGTTTCAACGTAAAATGTTTTCTAAGGGAAATTTTTTTTCTATTGCGAGTATTTTCAACAAAAACTTTTGATTTTCTGGTGTTTGACTGACACTTCAAAAATGATCTGAAAACATTTTTTGAAGATTTTTTCGCAATGAAAATCATTAATATTTTTGTAATATCTCATAAAATTAATAATTTAATTCACAATAAAATCTAATAAAAACTAAAAAGATCAATTTAAGTACTGAAGAAATTATTTTTTTCAATAAAGAAAATAGTGAAAATTAAAAAATTTAGTGGCTTGCTAATACACACATGAGAGATGATTGATTTTTGGAATGAATACCTTCTATAAAAAACGAGCTCAGAGGAAATTTTTTATGAGAAAGTAAGAGCACATTAATGTTAATATGAGATGCATAAGTCATTTTACGCCCTAAATGCCTTATTTTTCCATTGATATTAAAAATAATTTTCGTTGACTAATGTTTTTCATTTGCACCAAATATTGGAAAATATGAAAAAAAAAAAATCAAAAAAATCAAAAAAAGCTTTTACATTGAAACAAACGGAGCCTTAGAATTTCTAGCATGAATTTTTGCCTTCATCAGTGCTTTTACATGTCCCCACCGTATTCTGATCTCAGTATTTATACTAATCCAGTTTCAAACCAAATACATAGGATTTGTTTGTTAATGTGTTTTGGGAGGTGTTTATTCTTTTTTAGTTTTTGAAAAAAAGTGTTCTTATGTGACTTAATGGTGAAAACTGTTTTTGTGTTTTAAGGAGTGTTTTGTATTTGGGTTGTTTGTCAATGTTTTTGTTTTAAGAATAAAAAACAAAAATTTTAACAAACGGAGCCTAGGTTATTTGCAATTGTAGAATGATTGAGCAAATTTGTGTAACATAGAGAAGGTTTTCAGTATGGCTGCAGGGCCAGCTTTAGTATTCCCATTTCAAACTAATTTTTACAAAGTCGGCATGGGCAGTCCCATCCGAGTCCATTGTTTAATTGTTGAAATTGAACATAGCAATTGCACGCCCGCCCAAGCACATATTTATATTATGTATATATCTGTGTGTATCTTCAGTGAAGACAATGGCTCTCTCTTCTTCTTCTTTTTTTGTGTGGTTTTCCTTTAATGTCTAGTTTCACCTTAAATATGACAATATGGGTGCGTCTGATTCAGGTGGGAATTGAAGCATGGAAGGGTGCTCGTGACAGCACAGGTTCCACACCTGAAGATTATGCTCGCTTGCGTGGCCATTACTCATACATCCACCTGGTGCGGAAGAAAATTAACAAGAGATCTGCAACTGGGCATGTGGTGCTCGACATTCCCAGCATTCCCTCAGACTGCAGTGCAAATCAGAAGCAAAATGATGGGCTGACCCCCAGCTTTGAGATTGGAAGGGCCGGATTGAGACGGATTCAGCAGCAGTGCAAGCTTTGTGATCAGAAACTGGCTTATGGAACAACGAGCAGGTCTTTGGTGTACAGGCCTGTAATGCTGTCAATGGTAACCATTGCTGTGGTCTGTGTCTGCGTGGCTCTGCTCTTTAAAAGCTCACCTGAAGTTCTGTACGTGTTCCGCCCCTTCAGGTGGGAACTGTTGGACTATGGGACATGCTGAGGTGCATTAACCCTGATTCTGATAATATAATGATAGGTGTTTGTAATTGTATGCCTTTATAAACTGTAAGTAGAGATTCCTGTACAACCCAGTTGGGTCTCGGGTTGAATAATATTATTGACATACTTACAGTGTTCAGTGTACTTCCCTCAGGCTATCGTCTATAGTGTTTATTGAAATAAGTGTATTCTATGACCACTCTCTGTCTGTGTGTGTGTGTGTGTAAGGGCTTCCCTTTGTATTGCTGAGATTTTTCCCAGTAGGATGAATAATGTATTTGGAGATGAAAATCGTTCTTTTCTTTCCATGGAATAAGAATGTCTCTCTCTCTCTCTCTCTCTCGCACGCTTTTTCCTTGGTGATGGGAAAATGTCAATATATTTCATAGATTATATGGGTTGGAATGAGCTTCTAGTAAACAACAGGATAGTTTAATAGCCGAAACAGAAGCCTACCGAAGCTGAATATTACAACTCCTGCATGAGAGGAGCCTCTTTAACTTGTTTGCAAGTTCAGGTTTGCCATGAAGACATGCAGAAGCAAATGCAGTGACAAGTGGAATTGCAGAAAGAACCATGGGCTGAGAAAAGGAAAATACAATCGGAACATAAAGGCTGGTAATGAAGTGTGCTGCTATATATATAGATGGTAACTAAATTAAGGAAAATCAAATCATATTAAGGAGAATCAAATCATGTCTTAATAGTTCGATTATGTTCAAGATGTGTCTAAGCTCCTTCCTGTTTTGTTTACTTTCCTTTGCAGATTTATGCACTTTGAATCACTATTCATGAGGCGGTAAATGTAAAAAAAAAAAGGAATGAAAAGAAAGAAAAAATAGGGAGGATTGATCCTCCCATCACTAGGATCGATCTTAATGCGATAGAAACTCAATTTTGAGCGCCCAAAACCCTAAAGGCTGACATTTAGCCTATTTTTAACTCCAAAAACCCAAGGAGACTTCATTAGCTCGAAATTTTAGCCTTCATGAGTGTGAGAGTAAAGCGGAGACGTGAGAGAAGACCGAATCTGATGATTTATGCCAATTCCAAAGTCATATTCATGTTCTTTCAATCCGTTTTCTCAAGGTAAAGCCTACAACTTCATTGTTTCCTTTGTCTTTCTTCCCTAAGCCTATGACCTTGTAATTATTGATATATTCCTTTCGTAACCTTGACTTTTGGGTGATGAGTTTATGTTGCTGCATTGGGATGATTCATTTTAAGAGATAGACGTGTTTTATACAATGAGTTTTACGAAAGAAACTAATATTTTATATTTCTCCTCATTTGATGATTTAAAAACAAAGATTATGGTTTTGATTGACGTATTCATTCAGTGTTTTAAACAAACGTGCACACACACACACACGAATTTATTCAATGATTGTTTTGGTGTGTGATGGTAACCAAGATAAAACTCTTGATGATTCTCGTATTAAGAGCATAATCTTGACACCTAAAAATATTCTTGGATGTTTCTTAGTGTCGTAGAATCTCTAGGGACGTTTAAGATTGATTGGATTGGGTGCTAGGAGCTCAAAATGACCCAAAATAAAAGCTGGATCGACCTAAGATCGATCCATGCATAGGTAGGATCAATCTGCAAGATCAATCATTGTCCCCTCAGGATCTCTCAACTCAGCGGGATCAATTCCAGACAATTAAGATTGATCCCATAACCCCTAGGATCGATCCCGATTGTCTTAAAAGCCTGAATTAGGGTTTTCGAAGAGTGTTTAGGGTCTATGATAAGTTTTTGGCTAGTATTCTAGTTTGAATTTGCAACTTAGAGAATTAGGTCATTTAGTATGTCGGAGATTACATCTAAGTGTTTTAGGTGAGTAATCTAATTATAGAAGTAAATAAAAATATTTATGCATGAGATTGTAAATGAAAACTTGTTATTTTCTTAAAGCGTGAAACATAATATTTTCTGACATAATGTGAGCCCTAATTATATTTTTCCACACATCTTATGTCTTTCAATTAGTACTATCAAAAGATGTTCTAGTGGGTAATATAATAAGAGTTAGTTTTTACAATTTGAATTTCATAGTACTTGATACTGAAGCTATTCTAATGTTTCTGAAATCTTTTTTTTCTTAATGCAAAGTCAAACTTACACATCAAATCAATAAACACGAAGCCAAACTTCTAGCTAGATTGAGAATAATTGGCAAATGTATGAGAATCTTCAATGGAATTATTGAATTACAGCATAACCTGACATACACAATAAATCATGTAAATTGAATGTTGCTTCTGTCTATGGAACCAATAAGGGATATTCAGAACTGTGCAGGTAAAAATTCACTTTTCAAGTAGGTGCAGACTTAACTAAAGTTTGTGCAATATCTTGAAAGCCTGAATATGTGGATGCCCATATATATATATGACATCTTAGAGTTATTAAATTATAATGGAAAAAAGGTCAAAGTTACATGTTACAACTTGAGAGGAGCATCTCTGATCTACCTTCTTTCAAAGTTCAGTTTTGCTATAGCACATGCAAAAGCAAATGCAGTGACAAGTGGAATTGCAAAAAGAACAATTGCTACATAATTTAAATGATCATAGTAATAGCCAAAATAACTTTGTATAAAGGCATTGATTGCTTTGCGTTCTCCATGTACTATTACTTCCTCCTCCATGTCACCGTATTGTGAAGCAAGGAAACCATTTAGGGACCAGGCAGTCGGGCAAATCCAATAAGCCCAAATCCACCATTTGGGAATTTTCTGCATGAATTTTTTTTAATTATCAGTTGAGTTGAATCTTATATGTTTCCAAACGAATCAGTGTATGTGATTGTCAAACAGCAAGTAAAGATGGAGTCGGCTTAACTGGTCCGGGTATGAGGTACCCTGAGAACAAATTCAACATGGTGTACCAGAAACCCGCCAAGACTGAAGCCACTAGGTAACTTGGGGCCAAAGAAACGAGCAGCATACCAAAATAAGTGTAAAAGAGGAACGTACAAAACACGGTATAGAAGTACCAGAATACTTTAAATGCAGACCAGTAGAAATTTATTGCTGGATATGTGATTATGGAGAACAAAAGTGCTTGAAGAAGTACATATGGAATCTCTACAATCGCCTGCAACATATGGAAGAGTGTTAAAGTATTGATTAAATGATTAAATTTATCTCTCAATTTGTATCAGTTTAAGCTGAGATAAAGAACATTGTATTCAATTTTTGTACTTTGGCTATGCTAACAATATTGCTATTTTTTACCTGTGCAAATGAATATGCCCACAAGGAGTACATTCCGGCAAACCTTTCACGATATACAATAGTGCGTTCAGTGGCTATATATGGTTGAACACTTGAGCAGTTGCCGACTCCCACAAACTGCATGAGAATGAACATCGATCCTGCTATGTTGAAAACATCCTCTTCACGTAATCTGCAGAAGAAAAATCACAGTTTACGCATTTTAAATGGTGAAGTTGTTTGGAGTCCTAGACTGTTTTGGATAGGCATAGTTTAAGTTTTGAAGTAAATGCCAAGATTACCACCAAGGATGCTTCTTGTTGATTAGATTAATGAGTGAATTGTGTGTTCAATGTCCAATGGATTCTTAA
This sequence comes from Alnus rubra, assembly GCA_028654335.1. Taxonomy (NCBI): domain Eukaryota; kingdom Viridiplantae; phylum Streptophyta; class Magnoliopsida; order Fagales; family Betulaceae; genus Alnus; species Alnus rubra. The sequence continues at coordinate 1,982,367 of JAJPGS010000042.1, read as the reverse complement.
CGCAGATTGTGTTGAAAGATGCTAGATATAAATTACAACTCGTCATTTAGGGTTGACAATTTTTGACATGACCCACAAATTCGATACAAATTTAACACGAAATTAGTGGGATAGAGTTGACTTATTAGCTTATAAGCTTTTAGGATAAGTAGTGATTTTACGTATTGTTTGTAATTGTGGGGGTTTCCTGTTGTTTTTGCTGGCGTTCTAGCTGTATTGCTAGAAGTGAGGTTGTACTCTTTGTTGTGATCAATGAAAATAATTCACTCATCCAAAAAATAAAATAAAAAACAGAAGTTCAATTTTTAGGTTATACCATTGCTTAAGAAAATGAGGGCTTACATTTTCTTTCCTTTCTGCCAAAGAGCTGCTCCAAATAATAAAGAAGATACAATGATGATTGACAAGCGCGCCAAGTTATATTTGGGACTTCTCCAGTAGGATAGATGTTGTTTCCAGAGGCATGCATTGAATTGTTCCCATCCTTGGAGTGAAAAGCGAGTAGAAAAACGTAGTTCCTCTGAACCATCTGCAGGAGAGCTTAGTTTTCTAGCGAGTTCTTTGTTTTCCCTACAGAGAACAGGAACATTATATCACTTGTGTTGCAGCAGTAGTGTTATAATGCTTTGTTATTATTATTGAGACAAGAGTTGTAAGAATTCAAGAGACTACAAGCACTCAAGAGACAAGAGTTACAAGAACTCAAGAGCTACAATAACTCAAAGAGTTACAAGATGATTTGTGTAAATTAAATGTATTGTTGTTAATGTAGAAGAGATAGGTAATGTTTAGACTATTTCTCTATAAATAGAGTCTTGTATACAATCAAATGGTGAAAGAAAAATGTAGCTAAGAAAAGGCTTTTGTGTCTCTCTTTCTTGTTTTCAATTGTTCTCTAGATTATGTGATCTTACAATTATATTCTTTACTTTTTCTTCCGTATGAATAGATTTTTAGATAATAATCAATACAAAACCTAGGCACCATGCTTTTTGAGTCATTGATGATAATTATGCTTACCTGCACATATTAGACTCTTTGTAAAGATTTGCGAAATCTAATCCTAGTTTAGCTTCTGAAAAAGCACTAGTGACCTCTAACATCCATGTCGCTGGGTTGTAATTTTCTTTGATCTTTGGAACCCCAGGAACACCCTGTCAAAAAAAAAGAAAAAAAGAAAAAAAGAAAAAAAAGAAGAGGGTAACATAGCAGCTTTTGAGATATTTCTCTATGGGAACATCGTTTTCTAACTAAAAGAAGTGAATAATGACCCATGATGCTAAGAATTGAGGATAAAAAGAAGTCTTACCTCCAAATAATCAATAAGCTTGCTAGAATTCTGACCCAGCTCTCCAGAATATATTATTTGCCCTCCTCTTTTTATCAACATCAACTGCAAGAGGTAACTGTTAATATATGAACCAGAAAAAAAAAAGACAGTATAAATTATAAACTTTCCCATCTTCATATAACTTCCACAAACGGGATGGATGTTAAAATTCTAGAAATGTTGGAACATACTGACACATTCTTTTGGTATGCTACAATATTATCTTCATGTAAGGAAATGGATCAGTTAATTACCTCATGAAATGCTTCAAATATGTCAGTACTTGGCTGGTGAATGGTGCACACGACTGTTCTTCCTGTACTAACTATATTCTTCACAACTCGCATAATGACTGCAGCAGCTCTGGCATCTAAACCAGAGGTGGGTTCATCCATGAATATGATGGATGGATTAGAAACAAGCTCTACTGCTATTGTAAGCCGTTTTCGTTGCTCAGTGGATATACCAGTAATGCCAGGGATGCCAACTAAAGCATCTTTGATATCATCAAGCTCAATCATCTGAAGAACTTCTGATACAAATTCCTAAAAAAAAAAGATAGGCGAATTGAATCATGCAATAATTAATATTTTTTTTTATTCAAATAGATCCCGTACGCAAATTCTAAAGGCATATTTGACCTACTTCCATATGCTTTCTTCTTCTTAATTGTCACTAGATGTACCTTCATGACAAAAATATTTAAGTGTGAAACATAGAATTGTTCATTTCATGTTCCATACTTTATACACTTTGACATTCAATTCTTAGAAGATTGCTTCCAAGAGGATCTGTTAGACTTTTGATCTGTTCATTTGAAAGTTACACTTTATGCTTTGTATCAAGTTAAGAGGCAACTCACAGTTTTTGTAGATGTTTCAATTTGAGCTGGCAAGCGCAACCAAGCTGAGTATGCCACTGATTCTTCTATTGAAAGCATTGGAGAATGTATGTCACTTTGCTCACAATAACCAGATATTCTGGAATATGTGTCCTGGACTTTAGGGTACCCTCCAATTCTTATCTCACCTTCAATAACTCCGTCAGTTTTTCTTCCTGAAAGAACATCCATCAATGTTGTTTTCCCTGCTCCACTAACTCCCATCAAAGCTGTAAGGACTCCAGGCCTGAATGCACCTGTAATATCTTGAAGAAGCTGTAGTCTTTTCTCAGCAAAACCTTGCTTTCTGAATTTCTGGGGATGGGTGGATGAAATTTGATCAATCTCAATGACATACACTCTAGGGGAATAAGGAGTCAAATCAATATGCCTTTTAAATACCTTGGGGATATCAACATAGTATTGCACATTCTCAAATGAAATTGTTATGGACTCAAAAGGTAAAACCACCCCTGCAACATATAAGTCACTGTTGATATTGTAGTGCCCCAAAACGAAACCAGCTAATCTATATTGCTGGTTAATCCTATAAAGATATGGTATCAAATACTAGAAAAATAACAAGTAAGCTTTTCACCCATTCTTTTGCTTTCTTCCACAGTTGCTGGGACATCAATGGGAGGCAATTCTTTTTTTGGAGGTAAAATACACAAATTTTCTTTTCCCTTCAAAATAGAGAGCCTTTCGTGTGAAATCAGAGTCCGGGATCTCCCTGGAGCTGCAAAAATTCCATGATTCAACAGAGAGAACAATATGATAAGAATCAAATCATAACTTTTACAATTTCTTGTTTCTTTTACTTTTGTCCACCACTATTTTTTTGTTTCTCATTTCTCAAATACGTTCATTGGAGGTATAAAATTACACTTTGAATAACTCATAGCACAGGTAATTCCAATGTTGAAAACCATCCAAAATCCAAGTAATGCTCCTACTGATATCCAGTAAAAGTAGTCACTGAAATTTAGACCACGCATTTGAAGAACTTGCTGCCCCATGGTGATGTTTGAAGATGAAACCTGCAAGTTACAACGATCATGGAATATTGACTGTAAGAAATAAATTTCAATTTCATCAACCATATTTAGTAGATTGGTTTTCACCTTCTGCCACCTTGGAGCAAGGAACTCATTTATTGAAGCACCTATTCCTGCGTATGTCAAAGGAGAAAGCCAAAAAGCCCACTGCAACCAAGTAGGTAGAGAAGCTGCATTGAGAAAATGTTTTTCACTTTGAGTGGTTTATCTGTGTCTTTTTTTTTAAGAATTTGTAGTTGAGATCCTAAAAGCCTTACACTTTGGAATCACAAAGCCACCAAATAGATATGTTACAATCATGGAGAGGAGAGCGCATGGTGCTGCAACTGATGGATTTAGGCAAACACAGGCAATTAACGTGAACAATGATACCGATATTTGATGTAAAAGGAATAGGAGGAGGAGTTGACTGATGAACCTGACACTCATTAAACAAACTGAAAATGAGCAGGGGACACAATTCATTTTCATTACATAACTGAAGTGTGAGTTAGATCTCAACTTGTCTCAAAAGCTTAACGTGATAGGAATGAGTGAAATATTCTAGTAGTTCTCTTCACGTGTGACCTCAAACTCTCTCCTAACAAGTGAGGCCCAACAAGTTGAATATTTAATTGAAATTAGAGTGAATTGTAAAGTCAGGGTTCGAATTCATGACATTTGACTCTGATACCACGTTAAATGATTAAATTTTTCCATTTCTATCAGTTTAAGCTTTTGAAATAATTGGATATTTAACGTTGTATCAAAATCATGTCTATGTAATTCACCTCCCATTTTAATTAAATATTTCATGTATTTGGCTTCACTTAGGGAAAGTTTGAGTCTACACGCGAGGAGGAGTGTTAGAATAGCAATTAAATCATTAAATCAACTATCTTCTACTAGCTTAAGCTTTTGGGATAAGTGGTAATTCAATAGTCTAAAGAGATTTTTGTCTTAAAGAACATACCTTTCCGGTTCAGGGCTGTAGCCAATGACATAATAAGTAAGACTAGTCCAAAGAAGAGCATCTAGAAATGAAAATGGAATCTTTAAAATGGCAGCTGGAATGGAATAAGTCCATGCTGGATAAAAGTATAAATCTCTTTGCTTGAAAAAGACTCCAAGCCTGGAAGCCGTCAATGACAACTCTGGAATACCAACGCTCACAAATCTAATAAGAGCGTAAAATATGGACCCCAGGTAGTAATTTGCATAAACCTCATCAATCTTCATCTGCGTGCGTAGAAACACGGTCATTGTTACAAGTGCAATGACCACAAGTTGTGCTGATTTGAACACATGAACAAATGAGTTACGCTTCATAAGCAGCCATTCTCGAGACATGCATGCTTTGAATAACTCCCATTTCCTCAATGAGTAAGTGTCAAATGACAAAGCCTTTTCATGGTACTCTGATTTATTGAGAGGCCTAGAAAGTTCCTCATCTAGCTCCTCTCCCAAGTGATATTCCTTGAATGAACTTATAAATTTGTTGATTGAGACGTAACTGTAGGATTGGTCTTCATGATGCCAATACTTTTGTTGATCCTTTTCAGATATTACCTACACAAATAGAGAATGCATAGTGAGAGATTGGTTAAGAGAAAATATACAATATCAACATGTTTTCTACTCTAATCAAAGGTGCTTACTTCTTGGAGGAAGTCCGATATGCTTTTTCGTGGTGAGCACCGAAAACCACAATGCTCAAAGAATGCTAATACATTGGTGCGAGGCCCATGGTATACAATCTTCCCTTCTGCCATTAAGATTATGTCATCAAAGAGATCAAAGGTCTCAGGTGCTGGCTGTAGAAGTGATGCCAAAATGGTGGACCCTGTTATGTGTGCTAGATGTTGCAGCCAGGTAACAATCTGAATGGCAGTGGAACTGTCTAAACCATTTGATATCTCATCCATAAATATCGCTTTTGTTGGACCAATAATCATTTCCCCTGGTGGAGGAGAGCATTAAGGAAAGTTATATTATGATGAGAGACAAAAATGTTCAAATGTATTAGAAAGAGGTCCTAGTCATACCTAATTCTGAAGTTTATTTAGACAAACAATTATTAGCAAGGCAACACAAGTACAATTTTCCATTCTATATAACCTGTTGTCAACCTTCTCTTTTGACCACCTGAAATTCCCCTTTTCATTGCATCTCCTACAAGTGTGTCAGTGCAATCATCTAGCCCGAGGATCTAAAAATCCAGTAATGATAACAAAATCACTGTCAGTTAGAGTGAGGATAGGAGCAGGATCATTGATCATTTCCTTTAGTAAATGAGATTACCTTCAATATATAGTCTGTTTGGAGATTTTTTCTTAATCCTTCAATAGAAATGGCCTATTAATCAAGTTTTCATTAGCAAGGGATGGCAATAGAAAGTACCCAGCTACCATTATTTTAGGAATATGATAGAGAAGTATACTGCTGATTTTGCAAATTGGTTACCTTCATGTAAGTGTCGATATCTGGTTCAGGGATAATTCCAGCTTGCGTCTCCCTTCTACAAAGTTCTTTCATAATACCTTCAATGGCAAAAATCTTATAAGATCAACCTAATTTCATAAGAGCGTGATTGTGGCGAGAAGATGAAGAACAAAGCCTACCTGCTCTATCCCCAATGCCCTGACAACGTGCTGAGAAGTCAAGTGTTTCTCTCACAGTCATTTCAGAAATATGCAGGTCATATTGGCTTATATAAGCTGATGTCTTTTGAGGAACAAACTCATTGAACTTATAGCCATTATAGGATATCTCCCCTGTGACCTGTAAATCATATTTGATGGCCATATTTGTTAATGTTTTTGGTGCTTGATTCATTGGTTTATGAGTAGTCATATTAGGATATGTCTCTCTATAATCCAATCAATTTGTTTCATATTCATATAAATGTAGTAAAATTCATGAATGATTTCCTATATTATTTCTCATAGGAAATGGTAAGTTATAGAGATGTTTCATGTTGTTGACAGAATTTGATGAACAAGTAGAAAACCTTGAGAGATTGATCTAATGTCCCTGAAAGTGCCCGTAACAAAGTGGTTTTCCCACAGCCTGGAGGGCCAAGCAATAAAGTCAACCTGCATGTAAAGTGAGCTTATTAAGCCACCGAAAAAAATGTTATTCCATAGAATCTAGCCTGTTTTTTTGCATATAGGATCAGTTTTTTCTCAAAGGTTACCAAATCTTTGTAGTGCTCCTTTAATCAATGAAAAAAAGATCAGAATACAAGTGTTACTTCGATGCATATGTATCAACCTTGAAGGCTTGATGATGCCACTGACATCTTTGAGAATTCTTATCTTGTTTGCTTGAGAATTGCACCCAATAGTACGTGTCACACCCTGTTCAGCATTTCAAATCTCATTTACCATCCAAGGTTAAGCAAGTCTTTGAGTACATAAAAAACTCTCATAATAACAAAGCAAAGAAAAGCTTTTCACAAATTGAACCTACAAAGATTAAGGAAGTTGGAAGTATTCTAGTAATACAACATGATGCCAGTTATGGTAATCAAATGGAAGAGAGTTTTCTGGGAAATTTTCTCTTTGCTTTTGTAACAACCCAGATGAAGAGAGTATTCTGGAAAACACTAGCCACATCCGAGATATTACTCTAAAAGGACTAGTTAAGTTGCAATTAGAGCTATTTAAAATATTTGTATAGTCCAATCTCACTTGGTAAGGAACCAACGTGAAACTTAACACTCATAAGTACCTTATAATCCATATACTCAATGCAAGCAATTTCTCTTCCCCATGTGTCTAACTTTTTGGGGTTTCACAGCTTCTTGTTTAATTTAGTCATAAAATGAAACACATAAAAAAATAGATAGACAAAAAAAATACTTACAACAATGACATGATTGAGCGTGTTCCAAATAGTAGGGATGGGTTTTCCATGAACCACCTCGCATTCTGCCTCTATAGACAAATTCTGGAATCTTACTTCCACACTCGGAAATTCCAATCCCACTCTAAAGAGCAAAAATGTTTCAGTATGCAATAGAACATGTATAAAAGCATGATTGCATGTGTATGTATGAATAAATGCATCATCTGAGTTCTCACTTGCATAAATTAATATCGATTGATGAGTTAACATCTTTTATTTGAATACAGATGTTTATTAGATAGTTTTCAAGTATATATTTTTTTTCCCAACTATTTGATTGAAGACTAATTTTGTAGAGATTGTATAGAAGGAAAGGATCACCTATTTTTTCAATGTGAGTTCTGTCAGATCATATGGAGGGGGATTTTTGAAGAAATGTGACGTGGATAACCCTAAAGTAATTTGGGAAGTGGTGGTGGAATGGGAAAGTGCTGAGCTGAGAGGTAAAAGTTTGCTAGTTATTCTGTGCAAGTTGGCTTTAGGGGCTGTGGTTTATCATATTTGGAAGCATAGAAATGATGTGAGGCATGGTAATGTGTTGAAATCAGAGGAGCAGATTCTCAAGATTATTGTTTGGGAAATTATGACTCGAATTATGGGGATTGGGAAGTTCAAGAGGTGTGAAATTAACGAAAAGATTTGCGGGAGATGAAGGCTGCAGGATAAAATACTTTGTTAGTAAAAATTGTTTGGTTTGAACAGAGGTTTTTTTTTGCTTAGTTTCTGGTTTGCTTGTCAGCATAATTTGTTTGCTGCTTAAATGTAAATATTTCATTGTAAAGTTGATGCAGTATGAGACAAGAATAAATTGGTCATTTAGTTTATTTAGATTATTAGTTTTATTTGAAATTCAATGATGGGCTTGACCCAAAGTTTTAAGTTATTTGTAATTCAATAATGGGCTTAGTCCAAAGTCAGTCACATTAGGGTTATAGTTAAAGTTAGTCTATGAGGCTATTTAAGCATAATGTTCTATTGTAATAGGGAGATGATGATTTATAGAAAAGACATTTGTTTCTTTGAGGTGTGATTCCTCTTTTCTTTTGGTGGTGAGATTCTGCCAAGGCCAGTGAGATTCTGGTTCAATCTATTATCTTTGTTATTTTTGTGAGACTCTAAATTAACATAAGATTTATATTTATTTTATGTTCTTTTCCTATCTTTCTGCTGTTTTAGCAGCGAGTCCAAGCTTAGTTTGAATTGGATTGGATTGGATTGTAATTGTTTTGTTTGGTTTAAAAAGTGAAGCTTATTTATCAAATGTGTTTTAAATCACCATTTATCAAACCCACGACGTTTGATTTGATATTATGTTAATTCACAACTTATTTCAAAAGTTTAAGTTAATAAAAAATAATTTATATAATCATTTAATTAATATTCTAACAACATCGAGTTCAAACATGCATGGATTTTGCATCTTCATGCAAATACGCATTTTGCAGGGTGTGTGTGCATCCTTGAACAAAATTGAATAGGAGATCGATTTCTTACTTGTCTATTCTTTCTTTCTGTTTCTTTAACAGCCGGAGGTTGTCTTCCTCAATTTCCTTCAAAAGTTGGTCGATGAACAAGTGCCGCTCTAGTGCTTTAACCTTGGCAACATCAACCATTGTCTTACCCTTCTGTCCATTTCCCTCATTCACATGCTCATCATTTTCACACAAAGACGTTTGAAGTCCATTGCATGTGGGTAATCTTTCAAATATTGCCGCCGACTGTAACTGATCTACTGTATCGGCATGCTGATGGAAAGAAGACTCTATGCTTCTTTCCATATCCCCCATTTCCATTCTAGCTACTTTGACTCTCTATGTATCTCCTTTGGCTCTTTCTATCTTCTTATCAAATTAAAACTGAGCCAAGTATTTTGAAAAGTATAGTTTAAGCTAGAAGATGATAAAGAGAGCTACATGCAGCACTATAGCCAAAAATATATATGAAACTCCTGTATTAGAAACCAAACAAGACATGGAATTCCATTTGAACATATGACATCACATATACACATGGGTGGAACCAAGATTTTTAGTGTGGGGGACGGATTTTTTTGTTGTTGTTGGGGAGACGGACTTACATAAATACAAAAGCATATGAATATATAAAATCTCTCTATACGTGTGTTTGTGAATGTTTATTTATATAAAATAAAAGCATAAAAGTCTTATATTTAATCTCATGGCACCACAAACACACAATAATATAAACAATTAACAAAATAGCTTAGAAAAAAAAAACTAGCAAAATAAACTAAACACGATGTAGGGTTCAATAAAAACGGTACCTTTAAGTGTGGACTATTTCTCCTAACAATTTTTTGAAGCTCCAAATACCAACAATGCTAAAAGTCAAGCCAAACAATAGTGCTCAAATCTATAAGGAAATAATGGTAGAATAAGAAGAAAGAGAAATGTGAATGGCTTCAACGGTATACCACAATAAATCCGAAGGAAAAAGCTTTGAGAAGGTGGAGGAACACTTGAGAAGGCAGTGAGCTATGAGATCTCTATGCCCTTAGTGACATTATTTGAGGTTAATTTATAGTACCATTGAAGTCTCTTTGTAAGTTGAAGATATTTATTTAGAATTTGTAAGTACGTATTTTTAAAAGTTAAAATAATATGATAGAGAGTTTAACATCATGTCAATTATTTTTTTAAAAAGAAAAACAAAGCAATCTTCTATAAACAATTATTTTTAATGCGACCTTCAACATCTTCTGTGTAACATTCTCTAGCTTTTGTTAAATTTATTTTAGTTTAATCATGTTGTCGTTTAGTTCCCTGAGGGACCAAATCATCCTTGGAAAAACAAAAGGTTATTTCATGCTCTCATTTTAATATATAAAAGAGACATTAATTATTTGAATTCCAATAATTAATGTTTTGTCAACAATATTACATTTATTATATATTTGCATGGAAAGACAAAAATGAAAGTTGGATCAACAAACGGTTAGCATTAGCATTCTTAATAGACTCATCAAAATAATTTTTTTGATTATTTTAGTGAGATAATTTGTTGAAATAATTCAAAATGAGTCTCCAACAGTCTCACCAATTTGGTGACAAAAAAATTGATGAGTGAAAGTACTCATCAACAATAGTGAGTAGTGTTCACTCACCAAAATAAGAAAAAACTATTAAATTTTTTTCTCTTCATTTTTTCTTATTTCTCTCATAAATCACACGTAACCTCCATTTTTTTTTTAAAATCATTTAAATAGAATAGTGATAGTGGATAGTTAAAATGGTAATATTACTTGGGTGCCTTAAAAAAATTGATGGCTGAAAAAAAGAAGAAGGTGATTTTTAACTATTTTGGCTAATAAAATTTGATTAAACTACTAGAAATGATCTTAGGGCTTCCATTTTTTTTTTTACCCAAAAGACGAGAAGAAAAAAGAAAAAAGATTGAACGGAATGAGCCGCATTTCTCATTTGTGAATTTCTAATGATCGCTATCTTCCTGATTTCTTGGTAACATTCTGTCATCGACCTTGTCTGTCTCTAACTCTTCTCTTTGCCAAGCGGCAGCCGGCCAATCAGTTATTGGCCGCGGGAGAGAAGTATTACTCGATGAAATAATTGACAATGCATGCATGGCTACGTACGTGTGACGTATCTTTAACATCATCATCGTCAGATTATGCTCAAATTGCATGTTCAACTTCAATTCATGCATGCATATGATAGCATAGGTACAAGATGATTAATTAATTAAATTTTTTATTACCAATATTTGAGGAAAAATAAAAAAGAAGATATTTGTCATATATATATATATATACAGATTCTAGAACAAGTTAACAATATCGCTATCTACCTTTTCAATGATTAGAATGGATCGAAACACAAATTAAAATTCAAAGGTTGAATTTCAAATTAATTAATAACACTTAGATAGGAGTGAATAGCTGTTTTCTTGACCGTCACAATAATCACGAGCAATTTTTTTTAAAAACAAAAAATCAACAACCACACACAATATCACAAAAAATAACCAAAGCATAAAATATATCAATCAAACACAATAATTTTAACTTTTTGAAGAACTATTGTGGGGTTGAGTCTACGAACCACTCAAGGTGATCAATCCACCAAACCAGAGAAATCTCTCTTGTTTTGTCGTCATAGTGAGAATATTATTTGTCTCGATACTATCTCTAGCTTAGAATATAAAGATATTTTTCATGTCCTTTTCTTTTTGTTTCCTATTTACCATTAATTGGTTGTTTTCTGTAATCAAATCCTCATTTTCCTACCCCACTTTCTTGTAAATAAGAGATTATTTGTAACACAAATATATATAAGGATGTGGCCCTATAAGACATTTTTCAGCTGCTTCCATGGTCGAGCCACCCCAAAACTCTGGGTCTCTTTCTCTCTTCCGCTTATGCTATTTTAGTATAAAATTTCTACTCTTATCATTAGAAAATTCATGCTCTGAACAGGTGGCAGAACCACATTTATTAGCATGAAACCGTGACAAACCATCAACTTCTTAGTTTTTGTATACTTCAAGGTGCATGTGGAGTAGAAAGATCCAAGGTTTATGCAATATTCTAGTAGATCGAGGTTTGAGAATTAAGGCATAAGGATACAAAAGCTTTCTCCATGAATACAAAATAGCAACATTAGGGTCTATTGAAAATTGTGACTTCTGATGCTTATATAGGCCATGAGAAAACAGATGTTTAGGATGCAAATTGGTTTAGCAAAAACGTTGTCTGAGGCCATTGCATTCAAATGGATTAATGAAGTGTTCGAACGCGTGCTAGGGTTTTATAGTTTTATCGTCGATAGCGTTCGAACGATGTTGCGATTGGGTGTCTCGGATCTAGCTTGAAAGCCTTAGCATTCAAACCTTCTTCAAACGGGCTTGCAATCAGACGTCTTTGTGGATCCTTGTGAAACACCACCATTCGAACTATCTTCGATTGAAACTACGATCAAACCTCTCAGGAGCTTGAATTTTGAAACCTTGAACACCTTCATTTGACATGTTGGGATTGGAGCTCTCGGATTCACAAAGACGTCTGACCGGACTTTTCAGATAGTCATTCTGAAACTTGAAAACTTTTCTTGTTTGAATGCCCTTCGAACAATTGCAAACAACTTATGTTCCTCAATTTTAACCGAGTCAGAACACCAATTTAAGTATCCACTTAGCCTATGAACCTAAACTTACAATCAAACTGGTTTTGACACGGAAATTGGGATTGAGATCTAGATTATTGCATATCGAGTACAACACTTATTATAGATTTGGGCAGTCCATTTAAATGAATGGTTCAGATCGTGACAACATATAAGAGAGAGAGAGAGAAGGGGTCGTGCAAGCTACCAAACCACTCAATTGTAGCCAAAGGGGGTGATTCGACCTTCTCTAATGGCTAGTTTGGGGGTCACCGACCTACATTTAATTCTTGCAAAAAAAAAAATGTGGTTTGTCCACCCCCAATGGCTGGTATGGGGGTGGCCAAACCATCCCCTTTTACCACAAGGGTGGTTCGGCAACCCCAACAACCACCCTTCTACTAATTTTTATCTCTTGTGTGTTGTCGTGATTTGAACCGCTCATTTTAAATGAACGGTCCAAATAAAAGGTATTGCATCTTGCCAGATACAATCTATTGACTTGTTTCTTTGTTATACCAAGGGAAATTCAAGGGTACCAATCAGGGCCGGGATCCCAGCCAGCATGCAGGACGTTTTAGGCTTAATTCATGTTAAGGGTCTCCAAAGTGTGAAAGCTAGCTTGGTGGAAATGCTATTTGCATGGCTCTACACACCGGACTATATCGGTGTGTACATTCTATATATATGCAAGTGATCATACTATATATATGCAAGTGACGTACTAATAAACTAATTAAACACTTAATCCTCCATTACTCAGATGCTCTAACATGCATGTAAGTGGAATGACCCAATCAATCGAGTAGGTAAAAGGCCACATAGTGGTGGTTTGAATGATTGTGTTAGTTAACAAACAAGAAAGATATGTGAGAGCTAGAAGAGGAACATGCATGTTAACTGAAATAGAGATAATTAAATTGTTTGAACTCAATAGCTTTGCTTTAATACTAGGATAAATCACTAATTATTCTAAAAATTAAACTAATAAAAATAATAAATTTAATTATTTAATTAATGTGTTAACAGAACGTAGGCATGAAACTAAGCAAAGGGCAGCTTTATTTTTCAGTAATCTCCGAAAGGGGAGGCAATCAGAAGACATAATAAGGTAGGATAAAAATTGTATAAACCGATAACAATTTTTTTTTTTTTTTTTTTTAAATTTTTTATTTTCCTCTTTTCTAACCAAAATTCCAAACAGTATATATCTGTAAGTATCTTCACAAATAAAAGAATTGCCAACCAGACCATAATTAAGCCCCAAATCAACCCGGCCAGCTAAACCAGAAACAATATTAGTACTGTCTAGCATAAGCCGGAATTACTCTCAATGAAAACATTAATAAGCATTATATTGCTCCATCCAAACAGAACACTTAGCGTAAGGCAGGGAGCGCTAGGAGTTAGTTTAAAACTGGCATTAATAAGAATGAAATTGAAAATAAAAATAAAAAATTGTGTTGTTCTTTAATTTAGAGAAAAACTTGCGTCTTCCTGTGTACTATGTGCTTAAGACTTCTGTCACATCAACAATTAGATACGCGTGAAACTCCAGCTTGTGTCCTGTGTATTGGCGCGCACCGGACACAAACCAAAGCCTTTTCTATCTATAATCTTTAAAATAACCAATTACCATTTTTTCCATTCTACACTAATAAGCATTATATTCCATCTAATCCAAGAACTAACTATATATCCTCTTCACTGAAGGGGCACTATTGGTATATATATATATATATTCTCTGGTACCAGCATATCTACCTCTCGACTGTGCATACCCTCTTCACCAATCTCTCTCTCTCTGTGTTGTTTGCTTTTGCAGTGACAGATAAAAATGAAACTCGCTAGACGGCCATTGGTAATATTCCTTCCTCTGGCCTTGGCTTTTCTGCTGTCTTTTTGTGGTTGCAGATGCAGCACTGGTGCGTTTTGGTTTACATTTATTCCTATGTACACGTCCAATATCTTTTGCATGGAGTCCTATGGTGTATGTTAGAATTTTTGTTACTTTTTCTTTTTATCTTGACAAATTTACATCTAAGTTCTGTAATTCACCAAGCAGAGTCAAGGACGCATGCTAATGGAAACAAGCTAAAGCAGGTAAATGTTCCAGCAATTCGAACGCAGTAATTAATTAATTAACAAATGCTTTTGATTTCTTTTATTTTTTATAAAATCACATTATCTAGGAAAGAGATGAAAAAAAAAAAAAAAAAGACTGAGAATTAAGGTGGTTCGATTTATGACCTACGTCCACACTTTAAAACATTTTCTTGACTATAATATATATCTTTCCTTGATGATTTGATTATATATATGGTTTTATTTATAGAGAAATAGTCTGAACATTACACATCTTTTTTACTTCTACATTAACAACAATAAGTTTAATTTACACAAACAATCTTATAACTCTTGTCTCAATAATTTTTAACGTACGGCAAATGTTTTTCTAGCCTGTAAACCAAGGCGGGAATACGTGGTGCATTGTTAAGCCTTCCACAGATACTGATAGGCTTCTTTACAACATAGACTACAGCTGCGCTCAAACTCATGTGAACTGTAGTTCCATTCAGCTTGGAGGTAGCTGTTTCCATCCAAAAAATTCAGTCTCATATGCCTCATTTTCTATGAATCTCTTCTATAAGTCTGCCGGGAAGCACCCTTGGAACTGCCATTTCAATGGAACCGGTCTCATCGTCACTCAGAACCCATGTAAGTTATATATATATATATA
Source organism: Alnus rubra (assembly GCA_028654335.1). Lineage (NCBI taxonomy): Eukaryota > Viridiplantae > Streptophyta > Magnoliopsida > Fagales > Betulaceae > Alnus > Alnus rubra. The sequence continues at coordinate 1,967,333 of JAJPGS010000042.1, read as the reverse complement.
TATAAGTTGAACAAATTAGAGGTTTTCATTAATTATCATTGTCCTGGCCGGGATTATTTTCGATCTGATTTAATTACAACTGATCAGTTATCGTTGATGATGTTTGGCTTGGCAGCTTTTGGCAATTGTCACTATCCCGGTTGATGAGGCAGCTCAGGATAGGAAGCTAAGAAGGAACATATATACCTATGTACTAGCTAGCTAGTTGAATAAATCATCAGAGGTTTTCTTAGTAGTTTCATTGTTCTGCTATGTGTTAAAAGTCGATCCCCACTCGATCTATAGCCTATAGGTGTTGTAACAGATGATAGAGACAAGCTCGGTATTGAATAAAAAGTTGCTTATATATAAACCCTTGCTGTAGTTCACATTGTACTTATTAATTAGTTTAGTATCGTGTGGATTGTTATGTTAGTTTATAAGTTCAAATGATATTTATCATGTTAATCACTAAACAATTAAATTTAATTGATGTTAACATGATGGTGTTACGTAAATTGTCTCGTTAATACGTATTTTGCTACAAATTAATTTAAGTTTCACGTGGCTTTTGAATAAACTAAGCCTCTAGTTGTCTAGATTTTCGAAAGTAATTAACGTAAGGAAAAGAAAAAGAGTTAGTCAAAATGAATGTCCGTATCAAGCTTTGTATCAAACTCTTCAAACTTTTTCTAAATTTTAGCTCAAGAATCTACCTTTTTGATTTTATCAACCACTTTGAAAAAGTTTTTTACATTAAATCTCTAAATATTTCTCTATTTTAACTAAATATTTTTTATTATTATTAGATTTAGTTGATTGAAACTAACTGCCGGCCATACGAACCCAGATTGCCTTTCCAACCAAAATTCCATCTTTTGTAGAGAAACGAAATACCCATAAACAAAATTCGTCATTACCCACAAGAAAGACAATCTATGTACAGTCAAAACACAATTGAAAGAAGAAGAAGGGGAATAACTAAACAAGCACCTGAACGATAGAGAGAGAGAGAGAGAGAGAGAGAGCTGTGAAGATTCAGGGAAAGGGAAAAAATCGGAGGAGAGAGAGAGAGCTGTGATGAGAGAGAGAGAGTAGAAAGAGAGACCATATGTACCTGGTAAACCCATACCTTTTGCTCTCAAATTCCTCCTCTCTGATGGCCTTCTCTCACCACCACCACTTCCTCCGGCACCACCACCTCTGCAAGACCACAACTTTCGTTTGTGGGCTAGATGACCCAAGGAGAGCGAGAGAGAGGGAATTGCTGGCGCCAAAGGGAGGAAGGAAACTGAGCTGAAGAGAGAGAGGCAATATAAAACTCAGAAATAAGGAATGGCGGAAACTTTTTTTCTCTCCATATTTGGGTTAAGGTTTTGACAAAAACTAAAATGGTGAAAGAGTAGAGAGCTTGATGGAGGGCTGTTTTTGTGATATTTCTCCAAATTTTATAGTCAAGAGGAAAATGACGAGTTCGATAAGGATGCTCTTAATTGTCCATATATACGTAACTGCAGACTTATGAAATCACTGAAATCGTCCCAAGTACATGATAGAAAAGGTGATGTAAATGAAGAAGATAAAAGCAAGCAAGGTCTAGGAAAATGACAGCTTTCTCGAGACACTACAAAAAAAACTGAAAATCGCCGCGTGTCTACAGTACCGGTTACTGTAGACACGCGGCCAGATGGCTGCTTGTTTTGCTAGCCACGTGGCCATATGCGGCGTAGAAACAATTGGCCGCGTGTATAAATTACACGTGGCATTCTGTTGGACACGTGTATAAAAATACATGTGGCCAACTGGTGTTTTTTGAAAAAATATTTTTGGAATTTTTTTTTTTTTTAAAAAAAAAAAAAAACAAACAAATAGTATGTACATGATAATATTACTATGTACCCTATACCAAATTAGAGTTTATAAACTAATTAGTTTTGTACAGTACTTGTATTTAATTTTTTTTGAATTTATTTATATAAAAAATTCTTATTATATACCCCAATAATAAATTTGTGCTATATTTAGTATGTATTGTACTTATGGTTATGTTTTAGGGTTTACATGCAGGTTGAGTTTCTTGAATATATATGGTTTATGCGTTAGGACTTAATTTATTGTATGTGTAGTACATACTCTCAGGGTTAGGGTTCGTAGAACATCCATCTGAATGTGTTGGCCTTGTGGTCCCGATCATTATAGCATACCTTACACAAGTATAAAATTGCATGCCTCTATCATTTGATCCAGTTCAATGTTCAAAACTTGGTCGAACTATCATTTGATCCTAGAGTTAGGGTTTATAACTATATATATAGTATATATATTTAGGGTTAGGGTTTATAGCTATATATAGTACATACACTTAAGATTAGGGTTAAGGTTAGGGTTTATGGCTTACATATAGTACATACACTTAAGATTAAGGTTAAGATTATGGGTTTTAGGGTTCAATTTTATGGTCAGGGTTTAGTATAGTATATATATATATATATACTTAGGGTTAGGATTTAGTTTTAATTTATAGTTTACGGTTTAGTTTTATGGCTTAGGGTTTAGCAATTTGTACAGTACATACACTTAGGGTTGCATGTGTTTGTGTTTGTATTTGTATTTGTATTTCAAAACTATCTTGTCATATTTGTATATACATATATATAATATATGCATGCATGCATGTAAACGGCGTGCCGAAACTATATACATTTATAGTTATTTGTATATACCCTAACATTGGGGTTTATGGCTATATATATATATATATATAGTATACTTATATAGCTATATACAGTATAGCTATATATAGTATATACACTTAGGGTTAGGGTTTATAGATATATATAATAGGTATATACACTTAGTGTTAAGGTTTATGTTTATATAGAGTACTAAATGCGTAATTAAACCAAATTTGTGCTATATATATATATATGCATAATTATACGGCGAGGAACAAAAAAAAAATGCAACATAACAAAGTACATACACTAAGGGTTAGGGTTTATGGCTATATATAGTATATAGACATAGGGTTAGAGGTTATGGGCTACGTGCAATATGTTTATAGTATATTTACGTTTTACGTGTTGAGTACTTTACATATATATGGTATACTTATAAGTAAACCCTAACTCTAATTAGGATTTGCGTTAATGGAATACTAATCTAATAAAACCCTAACCCTATATATATATAGGACCTATATATATATATATATATATATATATATATATACGAACCTTAACACAGACTTAGGGTTTAAGAATTAGTTTTAGGGTTATCGTTTAGGGTTTAGTTTTATGGGTTAGAGTTTACGTAAACCTTAACACTATATATATTACATACACTTAGGGTCGGATTAGGGTTTGTGTTTGTGTTTGCGTTTACATATATATATATATATATATATATATATATATATATAATTTTTCGTTTTTCACAAAAAAAAAAAAAAAAAAAAAAAAAACAGATAGAGACGTGTATACTAATACACGTCTCTAATTGGCCACGTGGTATTATGCCACGCGGCCAATTTTTGGCCAGGTGACCTGCGCGGGACAATTCCCGCGCGCCACCTGGCCTATTTTTTAAATAAAAAAAATTTAATAATAAAAAAAAGGGTAGCTTCCTCTGGAAGCTACCCTTTTCGATCCACTCTCTCACTCAGCTCTCTCTCTCTCTCACTCAGCTCTCTCTCTCTCTCTCCCTCTCCGTCTCCGTCGATCACGGACGTCCGCACCGACCACCGCCCTCCGCTGTCTTCTCCGGCCAGCTCCCTCTCCGGCCGTCACTGCACCACGCGTGCACCAACCTATAGGTGCATGCTCTCTCTCTCTCTCTCTCTCTCTCTCTCTGTCTCTCTCTCTATCTCTCTGTCTCTCTCTCTAGCTCTCTGTCTCTCTCTCTCTCTAACCGAACCACAGTAGGAACCCTAACCCTAGGTCCGGACCTCTCTCTCTCTACATCCGTCTCTCTGTCTCTATCTCTCTCTACATCTCTCTCTCTCTCTCTAACCGAACCACAGTAGGAACCCTAACCCTAGGTCCGGACCTCTCTCTCTCTACATCCGTCTCTCTGTCTCTATCTCTCTCTCTCTCTCTCTCTCTCTCTGTCTCTCTCTCTATCTCTCTGTCGCTCTCTCTAGCTCTCTCTCTCTCTCTCTATCTCTCTCTATCTCTCTCTCTCTAACCGAACCACAGTAGGAACCCTAACCCTAGGTCCGGACCTCTCTCTCTACATCCGTCTCTCTGTCTCTATCTCTCTCTACATGTCTCTCTCTCTCTCTCTCTGAAACCTCTCCCGGTCTGTCTCTCTCTCTCTCTCTCTCTCTCTCTCTCTCTCTCTCTCTCTGCCTTGTACGTGATTGCTATTTTGGGACTTGTTTTGGGATATTGTTTTGGGACTAATATGTTTTAATGCAGGTACATTTTGGCTAAGGAGAATAAAATACACCCAAAAAAAATATTTGTGAGTAATTTTGGCATTAATTTTTTTTCTTTATTTTTGGCTATAATAAACTTGGTGCATTTAAATTAATTTGTTTAAAATCTGTTTCTAATTGTTTTAATAGTTTCATATAATAATTGTGGATTTAGCAATTAATAATGGTCTATGCAATGCTGTTAATTTTGTTGGGTTTGAATATCTATTGTTGTGTAAGTTTATGTGTTTTGATGTAGTTGGTCGTTATGCATGGAAAATATTCGTACAGTTGTGTTATTTTTCTTTTTTGTAATATGTTTTACTGTACTACGAATTGGTGTAGGGATTATTATTTGTGGCAATTTATGCTAAAACATTTGAACAGATTAAACAATCTCACCATTATTTTATTAACTTCATCATAAAGTCAATGATGCAAACCAATAAAATATAAATAAGTATGCGGTACTATTTCAACAATTTCTGGGTTTTTTAAGAACAAAAAAAAAAAAGTTTAATTGTTCATTTTCAGGTAATTTTTTTACAAACAAAAAAAAAACATTTCAAAGTAAACTCGCCATCATTTTATAATAAAATGATCGTATCCAACAATTATTAGATAGATACAGAAAATTAAATTTGGCCACCGTCTACCATTTATAATAATTTCTTTTATTATTCAATTTATAACAAAGGTCTAAACAATAAACCCTAAACCCTAAATCAAAACCAATACAAAAATCCCTATACTCGAATCTCAAAACCAAACCCCTAAACTTTATACTCTAAAAAACAAGTAAAAACCATAAACCCTAAACCCTAACCCAAAATACCGTACACCCTAAAAACCCTAAACCCTACAAAAGAGTGAGATTTTTTTTTATTTTTTTTATTTTTATTACTTTTTTTTTTTTAGTTAAACCCTAAATCCTAACCTTAAAACCCTAACCCTAAAAATTAAACCCTAAAAACCTAAACCCTAACCCTAAAAACTAAACCCTAACAACCTAAACCCTAACCTTAAAACCCTAACCCTAAAAATTAGAACCCTAAAAACCTAAACCCTAACCTTTTTAACCCTAACCCTAAAAACCTAAACCTTAACCTTAAAACCCTAACCCTACAAACTAAACCCTAAAAATCTAAACCCTAAACCCTAAAAAAAAAAACCCAAAACCCTAACCCTACAAACTAAACCCTAAAAACCTAAAACCCTAAACCCAAAAAAAAAAAAAAAACCAAAAACCCTAAACCCTAAAAAAAGAAAGAATAATATTAAAAAAGAAAAAAGAAAAAAGAGACAGATCTTTTTTTTTTTTTATAACTTTTTTATGGTGAGGTAAATCCTAAACCCAAACCTTAAAACCCAAACCTTAAAAACTAAACTCTAACCTTAAAACCCTAACCCTAAAAACTAAACCCTAAAAACCTAAACCCTAAAACCTAAACCCTAACCTTAAAACCCTAACCCTAAAAACCTAAACCCTAACCTTTTTAACCCTAACCCTAAAAACTAAACCCTAACCTTAAAACCCTAACCCTAAAAACTAAACCCTAAAAACCTAAACCCTAACCTTTTTAACCCTAACCCTAAAAACTAAACCTTCAAAACCTAAACCCTAACATTTTTAACCCTAACCCTAAAAACTAAACCCTAAAAACCTAAACCTTAACCTTAAAACCCTAACCCTACAAACTAAACCCTAAAAATCTAAACCCTAAACCCTAAAAAAAAAAAACCCAAAACTCTAACCCTACAAACTAAACCCTAAAAACCTAAAACCCTAAACCCAAAAAAAAAAAAAAAAAAACCAAAAACCCTAAACCCTAAAAAAAGAAAGAATAATATTAAAAAACAAAAAAGAAAAAAGAGACAGATCTTTTTTTTTTTTTTTTATAACTTTTTTATGGTGAGGTAAACCCTAAACCCAAACCTTAAAACCCTAACCTTAAAAACTAAACCCTAACAACCTAAACCCTAACCTTAAAACCCTAACCCTAAAAACTAAACCCTAAAAACCTAAACCCTAACCTTAAAACCCTAAAACCTAAACCCTAACCTTAAAACCCTAACCCTAAAAACCTAAACCCTAACCTTTTTAACCCTAACCCTAAAAACTAAAGCTTCAAAACCTAAACCCTAACCTTTTTAACCCTAACCCTAAAAACTAAACCCTAACCTTAAAACCCTAACCCTAAAAACTAAACCCTAAAAACCTAAACCCTAACCTTTTTAACCCTAACCCTAAAAACTAAACCTTCAAAACCTAAACCCTAACATTTTTAACCCTAACCCTAAAAACTAAACCCTAACAACCTAAACCCTAACCTTAAAACCCTAACCCTAAAAACTAAACCTTAAAAACCTAAACCCTAACCTTAAAACCCTAAAACCTAAACCCTAAACCCTAAACCCTAAAAACTAAACCCTAAAAACCTAAACCCTAACCTTAAAACCCTAAAACCTAAACCCTAAACCCTAACCTTAAAACCCTAACCCTAAAAACTAAACCCTAACAACCTAAACCCTAACCTTAAAACCCTAACCCTAAAAACTAAACCCTAAAAACCTAAACCCTAAAACCTAAACCCTAAACCCTAAACCCTAACCTTAAAACCCTAACCCTAAAAACTAAACCCTAAAAGCCTAAACCCTAACCTTAAAACCCTAAAACCTAAACCCTAAACCCTAAACCCTAAACCCTAACCTTAAAACCCTAACCCTAAAAACCTAAACCCTAACCTTTTTAACCCTAACCCTAACCCTAAAAACTAAACCTTAAAAACCTAAACCCTAACCTTTTTAACCCTAACCCTAAAAACTAAACCCTAACAACCTAAACCCTAACCTTAAAACCCTAACCCTAAAAACTAGAACCCTGAAAACCTAAACCCTAACATTTTTAACCATAACCCTAAAAACTAAACCTTAAAAACCTAAACCCTAACATTTTTAACCCTAACCCTAAAAACTAAACCCTAACCTTAAAACCCTAACCCTAAAAACTAAACCTTAAAAACCTAAACCCTAACCTTTTTAACCCTAAACCCTAAAAAAAGAAACCTTAAAACCCTAAACCCTAAATAAAGAAAGAAGAATATTAAAAAAGAAAAAAATAAAAAAGAGAGAGATCTCTTTTTTTTTTAATTACTTTTTTATGGTGAGGTAAACCCAAACCCTAACCCTACAAACTAAACCCTAAAAACCTAAAACCCTAAACCCTAAAAAAAAAAAAATCAAAAACCCTAAACCCTAAAAAAAGAAAGAAGAATATTAAAAAATATAAAAGAAAAAGGTTCGAGATCTTTTTTTTTTTTTATTACTATTTTATTTTAGTTAAACCCTAAACCCTAAAACCCTACACCCTAAAAACCCTAAACCCTACAAATATTAAAACCTAAACCCTAAACCCTAACCCTAAAAACTAAACCCTTAAAAACCTAAACCCTAACCTTAAAACCTAAAAAAAAAAAAAAAAAAACCCTAAACCCTTAAAAACCTAAACCCTAACCTTAAAACCTAAAAAAAAAAAAAACCCTAAACCCTAAAAAAAATATGAAAAAACGATACTTTGAGTTAACTGTTTAAAACAAACATTAAACAAACAAGCACTTTATTTGCTGTAATCAAATAACATATTTCGTTTCAGACTGTTAACTCACGTACAGAGGAATATGGACAAGTCGTGGATGTCAGCACCTAGGGGTACGACACAGTATAACGACGGGTGTAGAGCGTTCGTGGCATTCGCCGTTCGTAACTGTAGGGCTGCTGATGGCAAAATTTACTGCCCATGTAAGTACTGCCGGAATAACCAGCGGCACCCCCCAGATTACGTTCTTGCCCACCTGACAGGGGGGAAGGGAATGTCCACGGGATACGGTTTCTGGTATATGCACGGTGAGACTACCCTAAACCCTGCTGCTCCTGTTCGGGGTCACGACCATCCCAGTGTCACAGATACGGCTGCCCGTGGCATTGAACATGTAGAAGTCACAGAACAAGGAGGAGACCTGGAACAAGGTGGTGACATGCACGCCATGTTGCGTGACGCCTTCGGCGTGCACGAAGTAGGTGAAACCGATCATGTTGGCTAGCCCAGAGAAGTAAATGAAGGAACTTCTGCAAGGGACACATTGAAGTACCTTGAGTTGTTGAAGACTGCGACAAGCAACTTCACCCCGGTACAAAGCACAGTAAATTGAGTGCAACTGTACATTTCTACAACTTGAAGTGCATTGGAGGTATTAGTAACAAGATTTTTTCTGATATTCTTGAGCTTGTCAGTCAGTTATTGCCTCCTTGCGATGAGGCCTTGCCGGTTAATACGTACGAGGCGAAGAAATTCCTCAGTTCCATGGGTCTCGGGTATGAGAAGATTCCGGAGTGCCGTAATGACTGTATGTTATTCTGGAAAGACAATAAAGACCTAGATACCTGCACCGTATGTGGAGAATCTAAGTGGATGGATGATATACATTTAGATTAGGATGGTGAGGTAATATCGTCGAGGAAAAAACGTCTGGTGAAGGTGTTGAGATGGTTTCCACTCATCCCACGGCTACAGAGGTTATTCATGTCGGAGCACACTGCGCACAATATGAGATTGCATGCAGAAGGCCGCACTAGGGACGGCGTATTGAGGCACCCCGCGGACGGTGAGGCATGGAGATCGTTCGACACTCTACATCCGGATTTTATGGCAGACAGTAGGAACGTGCGGCTTGGACTGACAACAGATGGATTCAATCCATTTGGGAACATGAGTACATCCCACAACACATGGCCCGTATTGCTTGTACCGTACAATTTGCCTCCTTGGATGTGCATGAAACAGACGTCGTTCATCCTGTCATTGGTTATCCCTGGACCGAGCTCACCTGGTATGGATATCGACGTCTACCTTCAGCCACTGATTGATGAGCTGTTGGAGCTGTGGGATGTAGGGGTACGAACACTAGATGCTGCGAAGATGGAGAATTTCAATATGCGAGCTCAGTTGATGTGGACAATAAACGACTTCCCGGCGTATGCAGATTTATCCGGTTGGCCTAACAAAGGTGTGAAGGCATGTCCTTGTTGCATGTATTCGACACGTTCTAAACATTTGAAGAACGGTTGTAAATTTTGTTACATGGGACACAGGAGGTACTTGCCAACTGAACATCTGTGGCACGCTGAACAGAAGAACGTTTGATGGGACTGAGGAGTTAGAATGTGCTCCTGATGTGCCTTGCGGGGACGAGATCCTCCAACAGTTGGACGGAGTTGCGTTTGGGGATGAAAACTCGGGTAAGACGAGACGGAAGAAGCGGAAGACGGGTGCACGGGGTGCTGATGATGTTGTGTGGAAGAAGAAAAGTATTTTCTTTACATTGCCATACTGGAAGGACAATTTGCTTCGGCACAATCTTGATGTCATGCACATAGAGAAAAATGTCATGGACAATATACTTGGCACTATTTTGGACATCAAAGGGAAAACGAAGGACAACTTGGCAGCTCGGCTGGATTTGCAGGAGATGGGGTTGAGACCTAAATTGCATCCGTTCACCGCCGCAAATGGTAAAACATATATACCCGCGGCTTGTCACACGATGTCCAGGGAGGATAAAGAAAGCTTTTTAAAGGTTCTTCGAAATGTGAGAGTTCCAGACGGATATGCCTCGAACATTTCACGGTGTGTTCGGATGAAAGACCGTACAATTTCAGGGTTAAAAAGTCATGACAGCCACATACTGATGCAGCAGCTTCTACCAATTGCATTGCGTCAGTCACTGCCAGACAAAGTGGTCAGACCTATCGTTAAGATGTCAGCATTTTTCAGAGGCATATGCTCGACCAAGCTAACTCAAGCTGAGATGGACCGACTGCAGGGTGACGTCTGTATCACACTATGCAAGCTGGAACAGGTATTTCCTCCTGGGTTTTTTACTAGCATGGTCCACTTGGTCGTGCATCTTGTGCGCGAGTGTAGACTCGGCGGACCCGTTCAATATAGGTGGATGTACCCGGCAGAGAGGTAAAATTTCGCAGACGAGGACAAGCCCTTAATGTTTATGTGTGTGCACCAGGAGTCTTGGGGGTTTCAAGTCGAATGTGCGCAACAAAGCGGCTCCTGAGGGGTGCATTGCGGAAGGTTACATAGCGACCGAGCTAGTAACGTTCTGTTCGAGATATCTAGAAAATGCACCAACCTTCCACAACAGACCTTTGAGAAATCCTGATGGTTCCAAGGGGGTGGGAACGCGAGTTAGCTTGAACCGGTTGGCGATGCATCAGATTCATCGTTATATTGTGTTCAACTTTGAAGAGTTTCTCAATTTGCGGATGTAAGTAGTGTTTACATATTGAACCGGATTCAAATAATATAATTGATAATAATTAGTTTTTTAATTATATCCGCTGAATGTAGGATGCACAAAGACGCTATTAGGCGATTATGAGTTAGGGGTCGCATCACGGACGCTCTAATTGAAGCCCAACATCATGAGCTGTTCTACGAGTGGTACCGCGCATATGTAAGGAAATAGTGGTATTTTGGTATATAATATTTACCTATGTTCAGTGTCATTTTAATATAGGGTTCGACAATATGCCGCTATTAACCGATGTATTCTTTTAATATATGAAATGATAACATAGGTTGATGGCCTTGACGATCAACGTAGGGAGGAATTGGGGCAGAAATTGGTTATGCGCAGTAGAGGGTTGAAGGAGACAGCAGTGAAGTATAACAGGTACGTGGTAAACGGAAAACTGTTCCGCACGCTAGCCCATGATGTGGGAAGGAGGACTCAGAACAGCGGCGTATGTGTGCCAACCGTTGAATGCGAAACCTACTACGGGCAATTAACCGATGTAGTTGAGGTCGAGTACTACGATAGGACTACGTACGTCCTATTTAAGTGCAATTGGGCGGACCCCACGATGGACAGAGGATTCAGAGTCGACGATTATGGCCTAGCGTTTGTCAACTTCACTCACCTCGTCCACAGGGGAGAACTGCTTACTGACGAGTCTTACGTGCTTACATCTCAGGTAGACCAAGTGTTTTATGTCGAGGATGGAAGGAACCCAAACTGGATTTGTGCCGTGAGGACTAAACCGCGCAACGTGTACGATGTTGGTCAGGGGGAAGGGAGTAGTGATGCAGATAATGCATATCACGAGTGTGTACCGCTCGTACTACCCACTGATGACCTGCATGATATGATTGATGAATTCGATCACGACAGGCCCGACATTGATCCGATTGAAGCTCCTGTTATACAATGATTGCTATATTTATTGTTGGTACAATTCGCTTAAACTCAAAATACTTTCTTATTTTGCATAGAGCTCATTGTATAATATGCATATTCTTTTTTAATATCAAAACTAATACGAATTTCAAATAATTTGTCTACATTTTTGTTCACAGGTTTCGATGGACCAGAGACCCCCTACTTGCGCACATCGTGTACCACGCCTACCCGTGCCTTACACGACTACATCCACACCGGCGATGTCAGCGGCACTACATACCACACCCTGGCCACACCACCCGGACGCCGTTTATAGACCATTGCCCCCGGGTACGGCGGGGATGAGCTCGTCAGATCCCGGGCAGACGAGCGCAGCTGGATATTCTCTTTCTCCATACCCGCCTACGTCCACACCGGCGATGTCAGCGGCACTACATACTACACGGTGGCCACACCACCTGGACGCCGTTTATAGACCATTTCCCCCGGGTACGGCGGGGATGAGCAGGTCAGATCCCGGCCAAACGAGCTCAGCTGGATATTCTCCTTCTCCATACCCGACGTTCTCACAGTTAGGGATCACCTCACCGGGTCATATTGATCGATGGTGGGCGTGAGAGTGTCATGATCTGAGCAGATTCCCGTTGTACTATCCATACCCCCTTACACCACCTATGCCAGTCAACCCTAATAGTGAGACTCAGGATGACAGATTCTCGCTATCACAGCGGGGGGGATGCCTATGCCGGCTATGCGGTCGGGACAGATGTCGGCACCGGCAGGGGGTCAGGGCCCGGCACCTGGGGAGAGTCAGGTGCCTGTTTATGGACAGAGCCAGTTGCCGCTTTCTAGGGAGAGTCAGGACCCAGATGTGGGGGAGAGCCAGATGCCCCATAAGGGGGACGATGTGATGTTGGGTCTTGATCAGTTGGCCCATGATGTCTCCCAGAATGCCTTCGGATGACGATCATCATGATGAGCCTCACCCGGCAGATGAGGTAGGCGAGGAGCATGCTGGCGACCCAGCGACCGAGCGCATAGCGATCGACCATATTCGGCTGATGGGTAAGTACATTTTTATACATCATTATATCTTAATTTAGTATGTTCGTATAATATTTAAATTGAATTTTTAATTTATTAATATAATTAAGTTATTTAGTGTTAATACATTAACGTTTTATATTTATTGACTTGGGTATAACCCAGACGGGAGCATCTATTTTGAGGTGATTAAGGACCTAGAGAGAAATTGGGTGCTCCCGAGGGGGAAGAAAGTTGTGTTGCAGTACAATGCTGCAACACAACCCGTGGGACGAGCATGCAATCGTTATAGACGGGCTGCGGGCAAGCTTTTACGGAGCGGGTCCCATATTCACTTACGGGACGAATGGGCAAAGGTAGATAAGCAGATTAAGCGGGCTATGTGGGATGCCATAATGGTATGTGTATGAAACTAATATATGTATTTAGTGAAATTAAAGTTAAGATTAAGTTTTTGTTGAACTGCTAAAATTAATCCTTAAATTGAATGTGCAGCAAGAATTTTATGTACCCGTATCCGTCGACCAGTGTCTGGCACAGAACGAATTCTGGGGTGATATGGGCCGTAAGCACCGTTCGTGGAAGTCGAAGTTGAGGACCCAGCTAAATATTCGAGACGGTGACACGCCATTGACAATACGTGCGAGAATGCCAGATACGTTTTTTGATAAGTATGACCAAACGGATGTGGAGGACGTACTGCACGAGTGGTGCACAAAAAGAAATCAGGTATGTAGGTCTTTGAATGTATTACTATAATGTTGTGTTTTTTTAATAAACAGTTCATTTAATCATAGCACATAAGTAATTAAGTGTGTCAATTCTTACATTTTTTTTCGGAATGTTCAATGCAAAGGCGATGTCTGAACGAATGAAGCGGCTGCGGGAGCAGAATGACATCCCCCATAGTATGAGGTCCAAAAGTTATGCCAGATTTAATCACGATGAGGTATGAAACAATATGTAAATGTTTTAATTTTTATTTGTGCGTAATTGTTCTTTCTTAACATTAAATGAATATCCAATGTTTGTTATATATTTATACTGTATGGCGACAGGCATCTACATCTGGCACGCCCCCCACTCGCGCTGAGTCGTTTGTGAAGACGCACACAAGGAAAGACGGCACTTATCTGAACGAGCGGACACGGGACCTATGCGTATGCTACTGTTCTATGTTATTAATATTTATTAGTTATGTGTGTGATAAAGTATTTATTAATTACTAGTGTATTGTATGTTGACGACGTACAGGAGCGGATGACACAGAGTTTGTCAACTGATCCTGCTGCCACGGATCCTGTTTCATCAGATACGGTGCGTTGGGCACCTGGCGACTCGTACGAGCAGGCAGTTGGGCGTCCCGAGTATGGGGGTAGGGTTCGGCAGGTTGGGTCGAACGTTACTCCTATTCGCGGGACTTGTTTCTCATATAGGGCCCGCACACGGGGGGGACCGGCCAAGGGCACGTCTCAGGATAGGGCTGCCCACAAAATTGTGGAGATGGATATCATGTTACGGGCCGAGAGAGAGAGAGGAATGACGGGTTGGAGGGCATAGTGCGGGCCGAGAGAGAGCGGGCTGACAGCATGGAGCAGCGCATGCGACAGTTTGAGGCCTTCATGTCCTCTACAGGATTATCGTTCGTATGCCCTGGTGCTCAGCAGTCTTCATCTACACACGTAGGTAGTACGTCGTCTGTTAGTAGTGCGCTTGCAGGTATAGTTCATATTATGTATACACTTAGGTTTATTTTTAATTTGTTCTCATTACTTGTTTAAATTTGCATATAATATTATATAGGTTAATTATTTTTATTACTTGCAGGTAATGCGACAACGATTGGTCCGTTGTCGCCTGTTGGACAATTGCTGAGCCAACAATCCCCTCTCGGGACTCCATCGCCCGTTACACCATCTCTTGCGGGACAATCGCCGGTTGGCGAGTTCACGCCCGGGACTGCACCTCGTGATCCGCAGCGACGTCCTCCAGATTTGTAGATATTTTGTGTATTTTTTTTTTGTTAGTAACGAATAACTTTATTAGATCAAGATTTTCAAATTTGTTAATATTGTTGTGTAAGTATTTGTTGTTAGTAACGAATACATTTATTAGTACATGGTATTCAAATTTTTAAATATGGGTAAATTACAGTTTAGCCCCCCAAATTACCACCCGTTTTGCAGATAGCCCCCTAAACTGCCAACACTCCGACTCTGGCCCCCCAAACTGCCAACGACTCCCAAAATGGCCACTCCGTTAGCTCTTCCCGTCAGAATGGATGGAAAACACATCACGTGCACGGCACATGATATTTTAGGACTCAAACCACAGAAAATGCCCATGTCCTCAGAGTTTGAATCCAAACTTAAATCGCCCGACATCTCTTCTTTACTTTACTTCAGCTTGACTAGTATTGGGTATACCTTCCACGCAGGTCGCGATCGGAAGCCAGGGAGAGATTTTGTGTCGCACTGTTGGAGACGAAAAAAACTTCGGCGTCGCCGACCCCAAAATCTTTTCTGCCCAGCCATCAACAGCTTCGGCGTCAAGGACCCAAAGTCATTCGGCCATTTTTCCACTCTGAAAATTTCCCCAACACCCAGCTGCGTTGACACCAGCACCGCCATTGTAAGTTGCCGCCATTGTCCTATTGTGGCTTTATACCAATTTTTTCATACATTAAAGTGGTTTTTGTTTTTAGGGTTTTTAACACTTTTATGGTCTGTTAGGGGATAGCAAAATGACTTTTGAGAGCTGAGTTTTGATTTTTAAGGAATGGTTGACTGGTTGCATTTGAATTAATTGGAAGATGTTTCGGGCATGTTATGGTATTGAAATTTATGGTTGCTGATGGGCGGTAATCTATGGTTGATTTTTGCTTGTTGGATTGATTGTCATAGGCTCTGGGTCATTATTGTTGATGGGTGGTAATCTATTTCAAATAATTTTGTTTTTTGTTCCATTTGTACAAATCGAGTCTTATTGTTGCTGGTTAATTTCCATGTTTGACAGTGAGTAAATGTATTCTCAATTGTCAATTTTGTTAGAGCATTACAATCCACAGCTAATCATCATGAATTATGTTAAGGAAATCTCTGTCACATATGTTTCACATTGGATCAATTGGTGTGGTCATCAAGGTTTCTTGGAATAAGGTTTCTTGGAATCACTTTGATCATTGTTTTGAAAACATTGAAGATAGATAATTATGATTAGATCAAAATAATTATGTTATGAGATGCTTGCTTGTTTGACATGCTTGGTTGGTTGGATGATTAGTTATGGGGTACAAAATGTTATGTGGTTCGTTGGATGAGGTACAAAATGAGATTTTTGCTTTTGTGGGTGGGTTGGTTGGTTGGATTCTATGTTATTAGGTACAAAATGTCTTTTGCGTAGGCACGACTAAATGTCGACAAATAGTGATGCGACAACTGTACGTCGATTATGTTATTGTGGAGTACCTGCACGTGTAAGGTACGCTTGGACTACGTCTAATAGCGCTAGGAAGTGGTATGGGTGTGAAAACTACAAGGTAATTTTTGAAATTAAGATTGTGTTATACTTTGTTCGCTTGTCTTATGCTCAATAATTTTTTGCCTTCCTTTTTTCATGTAGAGAGATGGTGATTGTGATTTTTTCGCATGGGCTAATAACGAGATGTCGCCATATGAGGTGAAAGTAATGGAACATTTCAAACGCATGGAGGATAGACACCAAGCAGATATTGATAGACTTGAGCAGTTGATTGAAATAAAATGTAATGATCAATATGTCAGACTTAGGCAGGAGCTGGGGCTGCATCAATCTAATTGGAAGATGTCTCGAGCAGTGATAGTAGTAGTCATTTTGCTTTTAGTTTTTTATCTTAGTGGCTATGGTCAACCTAGAGGTACTTACTTGATGTTAAATTGAAAGTGGTTGAATTTAATGTTTTGTAATTTTGTTGTGGCCATTAGTGGCTATGGTCAACCTAGAGGTACTTACTTGATGCTAAATTGAAAGTGGTTGAATTTAATGTTTTGTAATTTTGTTGTGGCCATTAGTGGCTATGGTCAACCTAGAGGTACTTACTTGATGTTAAACTGAAAGTGGTTGAATTTGATGTTTGTAATTTTGTTGTAGACATTAGTGTGATTTTAAAGATGGTCACACTTGTAATTGGGAGTTATGCACATTTTAGTGTGATTTTTGATATGGACTTGTAAGGGATGCATAAAATTTACAATCCAAATACAAACACAAACACAAACACAAACTCAAACTCAAACTCAAACAATTCAAATACTAAAAATAGTTGACATCAAATACCATAGCCATTCCACTTGCAATCCCGAAAATAGTTGTTCGTGAACAAAACATATCCAAAACATACTTGCCCTACACCATAGCCATTCCGCTTACAATCCCCAAAATAGTTGTACCATAGCCATTCCAATTACAATCCCTAAAATAGCTATTTGTCAGCAAAACATATCCAAAACATACTTACACAAAAAACATGTTGTGTCATCCAACAACATATAAATCACACCGCAACCCAACAAACTATTCCATATAAGTTAACAGTTGCATATGTAACACCACATAAGTTAAAAACAAAACAACATTGATGCTCAATCACTTCCAATCCGGCCTCTTTCTCTTGTTCTTCTTAGCCTCAATCATTTCCATTGCTTTCTCTACTGTTGGAACAATATTTCTAGCTCTGGTCACCGGCCTTGATGAAGACCCCACCGGCTGAGAAGAACCCGATGCCTGAGAACAACCTAATGTTTGAGAAGAGCCATGTTGTACTGTATTGACAGTACCCTGGGACTGTAAATTCAAAAGGAAATTAGTGCTCACAATGAGTAAAAAATAAATCAAAATCCAACACATAACATGGGGATTTTGAATGCTTACAATAGCATTAGTATGAGGCAGAGGCTGTGACTGATATTGGCTCCTTGTCTGCGGAGGTCCATATAGTCTTACTGTATTAACAGTACCTTGAGACTATAATTTACATTTAAACCATTAATTAGGGTACTGATTTCTATAATCTAAAAATGCAGTAACAAACTGAGTGCATCTAAAAAAAAAATGTAGATGCATGTTTTTGAGTGCTTACAATCACAGTTGTTTGAGGATGAGGCTGTGATCAAGGCTGACCGATCGTTTGGGGTCCATACCATCTTACTTTGTTCACATAACCTTCAGGCTGTAATTTATTTCAAAACAAAATCAATAGTTTGAATAAGAAATAATTAGAAATCAACACATAAGAGAGGAGTGTAGATAGATGAGTGCTTACAATGAAATTGGTTCGAGTCTGATTCTGTGACGCATACTGACGTCTTGTTCGTACATATGGCATCCCTTGTGGGGTAGGTTGACCCCTACCCCTACCCCTACCCCTACCAATACTCCTATCCTTACCCCTACCTCTACTCTGACCCATACCTCTAGATGAAGCAATAGTAGTAGGTTGGGTATTATGGGGAATTGATGGCTGCAAAATGTGCACATGTTTTCAACATTAGTGTAAATTGCAATGTAAATGGTGGGTCAAACTGTGTGTTTTGAAACTCACTGGTTCAGCGTCAATTGTAGACTGGAGATCAGATGTTTGACAGAGGGAACTTTGACCACCATCATCAACTTGTGCCTATCACAATAAAAATTGTCAATTTGAAGGGGGTGATATGCTCTTAAGCAGCCCACAAAACTGAAGAAGTAGTAACAAAGTAGAAATCAAACATGACCAAATTTCACCTGAGATGCACTCATGCCGTCTCCTCTGTAGTTCACTGCTTCTCTTCTTATCCGGGGACATGTCCTTGCATTGTGTCCAACCCCCCTGCATCTGGAGCATCTCATAGTAACCCCACCCTTCCTCATCCTGTACTGATTTTTAGGCTCGTCTGGACCCCTTGTCCTTACTTTTCTCGGCCTCCCAGGTTGTATTCTAGCCATTGGTGGGTCTACATGCTCGCCGTTTGTCTTTGTCCAGTGATCTTCTCCAGGCATTGGATAAACAATCTCATTATATGCCTTCTTAAGCATGTCCACAGTATACCAATCATCAACATAATCAAGAGGGTCAGCATCATCACTCCAAATTGCACAGATTGCATGTGCACATGGGATACCGGTCATGTCCCATTGTCTGCAACCACATGTTCTCCTCACTAGGTTCACCACATATTGTTTCTCCATGTGTGTGACTTCAAACAATCCATCGCCAGCGTATGTGCAGTAGCAGTGACCAGCATCCTGCCCGCATTCATCTAACCGTGCCCTTATTTTTGGACAAATCCGACCTTCCATGGTACTGATGCCTTCTCTCTTCTTCTGGTATCTTTTCATCAATTTCTTCCTCAACATCTCCATCATCGATATGATTGGCAAATCACGCGACTTCAAAATCCAGGCATTGAAGCACTCTGATAGATTGTTCACAATCAAATCACATTTGGTGAATGTGCTAAACCAAGCTCTAGACCACGTACTTGGATCTACCTTCGACAAGTAATCGTACGCATCCGGACTTATCCCCTTTAATTCATCCATTTCCCTCAAAAAATCAGCCTCAGTGTAGGCTGCAGCCGCGCTCCATAGCTTGTCCTTCAACGCCAAACCACGATGTCCTGAGTCTCTGTAGTTTGCGTACAAATGTCTTACGCAAACCCGATGTTCAACACCAGGAGCAACCAAATCCAAACTCGGAACTAGACCCTGCATACAATGAAATTAAAATGTCAAACATTCACAACTATGATTCAATGAATGAAAAAGTAATTGAAGTGTTACCTTCTGACGATCAGAAATGAACGTCCATCCTTCTGCAGGACCATTGCCAAGGTCCGATAACAAAGCCTCTAGAAACCAAGTCCAACTGTCTTTTACCTCAGCTTCTACAACTGCGAAGGCCACTGGATACATCTGATTGTTGGCGTCCCTCGAAACTGCAGTCAACAGTTGCCCCTTGTATGGACCTTTTAGGAAACATCCATCTAATCCAATGATTGGCCGACAACCAGACATAAAACCGATTTTCATGGCAGACAATGAGAAATACAATCTCTGGAATTTTGCAGGTAGATCAGGTATAGGTCTCTCCAATTTCATCATTATACAACTACCAATGTTAGTTCTCCTTATTGTTTCACAGTAATCCCAAAGCTTCTGGTATTGAAGATTCACTTTCCCACGAATCTTCTCTTTTGCAAGTACTCTCGCTCTATACAATCTGTTTTTTTTTTACATCCACACCCCAACGATCCTTCACCTCCCCTAGGATTGCCTTTACATGCATGTTAGGTTGTGCCCTGAACTTGTCAATCAGTTTATCTGCAATCCATGACGATTTCACAATCGAATTCTTATGATTCCTCCGGCAAGTGTGTTTAGGCTGGAATGATCGTATTTCAAACGATTCTTCCTCCTTGCATTTGCGACCATACAACCTATACTTACATTTTGGATCCCTACATACAACTATACACTTCGCGAGGTAATTCTTCTTGAATTTAATATCCTTCCCCATACTTAAATTACATTCCCTAACAGCCGTTCTAAAAATTTTAATGGATGAGAATTTCTGACCCACCACGAACTCTGGGTGCCCCAAGTCAGCCATCTGGAACTCAGATGACTTTGTAACATACTTACTCTGAGGTGCTACCTCTTCCTCCTCGTCACTGTTGGGAGGAGATATTAGAATATCACTGCGCGCCATGTCTGAGTTGGCATCATCGTCATCATCATTATCCTCAACACCATCTTCACTATCCTCACTCTCCTCACTCTCCTCACCTTCCTCACCATCCTCATTGTCTACACTGCCCTCCCCCGGGACATCTTCACCCTCTCTCATGCCCCCCCCACTAACATGTTGACCAGCTCCCATGCCACCCCCCATGGAAGTCTCAGGAATATCATTATTTTCAACAAAAAGATCAGGTTCATATACCTCATCCCAATACGGATCATCTCTCTCGATCCTAGAATACCCCCCATCATCACCATCATCATCATCGTATTCATACTCACTGTCGGGTAAAGGCTCATCAAATGAAACAATGTACAACTCTACAATTGGCAGACCTTGGTGGAGTTTAACCATTTCAATTACATCATGGTTTGATGTAATTAATGTCAAACCATTTCGAATAGTACTACCCGGCAGTAAGTAGTACATTAAATCCCCTGATTTATATCCATAAGTTTTAGCAATATTTTCAACCACTGAATATGACATCTTATCCTCCGCAATGACTTCCTTGAACACATCAACATCCCCACCCACATATGAATCCATAAGCCGCCTATCTATATGACCACCAAAATGCACTTCGAAAACAAGTTCTTGTACAGCCATCTTCACAACAAAACATAATAAATAAATTAGCATTAGACAAATCTAAAATTTAGCATTAAGGCAAATATATAAGTAAAAGACTCATATATTTAGCATTAAGGCAAATATTTACATATCGGACGAGTGCATGCATGGTGTGCATTATTAATATGCACAAGGACTCACCATGGCCCTCATATTTACATTGACAAATCTAAAAGTGCATTGCCAGAGCTGGACCACACACAATTCAACAGATATTCAATTATTAGTGGACCACATGAAATACACACTCACTCGATTAGGGGACCACCGAACACAGACTTAGTACTGTTAGTGGACCACATGAAATATACACTCACACGGTCAGGGGACCACCCAACACAGATTTTTCAACTTTATTTTAGTCACAATGCCTACCACAAAGTAAACAAAGCACCAGACAAATAACAGATTAAACATTGTCCCTACATAAGGAATCCGTCCCTACCCCCAAAAGGAGTTGTCGGGTAGGCCGACATGCAGACACAAATCATAAAAAACAACAAAACAAAAAAAAGAATCAAGTCTGGACATTATATAAGAATTGGTCATTGTTACCTTTGGTGACGGAAAAACCACCTTCTTCTCCAACCAAGCACTGCAGCGGAAATCCAGCAAAGTAGGGGAACTTACTTCGACAAGGCGACCCAAGGTAGCTCCGGCAAGGCGATTCAACTTCGGCGAGGCGACGCAACCCACACGATTTTGGGTTTCTACCAGAGACAATTTTCGGCTAGCACAACAGCACTCACACTCCGACGAAGCCCCACACTCCGGCGAAGATTTTAGGTTGGTTTTTTCACGAAAAAGGGCTAAAATCACTGCGCGCCATGTCCACGATTTTGGGTTTTTACCGGAGATGATTTCGGCTAGCACAACAGCACCCACACTCCGACGAATACCCACACTCCGGCGAATATTTCGGCCGAACCCTAAACACCCACACTCGAACAGCAGCTCCGGATACTTCTAGGTGTAAAATGGTTCTAGGTTAAAAACGAAATGCCCATCTATTTACCTGAATGGCATTTTCGTAAAATCATTTTACCAAATACCAAGGGTAAGTGCTTGTTTTGTTTACAAGGATAATTTCGTAATTTAAACTCTGAGGACAGGGGCATTTTCGGTGGTTTGAGTCCTAAAATATCACGTGCCGTGCACGTGATGTGTTTTCCATCCATTCTGACGGGAAGAGCTAACGGAGTGGCCATTTTGGGAGTCGTTGGCAGTTTGGGGGGCCAGAGTCGGAGTGTTGGCAGTTTAGGGGGCTATCCGCAAAACGGGTGGTAATTTGGGGGGCTAAACTGTAATTTACCCTTTAAATATTGTTGTTTTGATTAATTTGTGTAATTTGATTTTGTGATATTTTTAGATAAAATAATTTTGGAGAATTTTAGTAAATATATATATATATATATTAAATAAAAAGAAATTAAAAAACAGAATTAAATATTAAGAAAAAAATTTCACAGTTGGCTTCGTGTATAATAATACACGCGCGGCCAATTGTGCAATTAGTGTCACCCGGATTCACCACGTGTATTTGCGTGGCCACTTGCACGTGGCTAACAGTTCGCCACGTGTACAGTGACCGTACACGTGGCGAATTGCAAGTGGCAAAAAACATTTTTTTTTGTAGTGAGAACATGAGAGGCCATGCAGCTCCATTCATGATCTTTCTATATATATATTGAAAGAAAATACTGGTGAATTACTATTTATTTCAAAAACTTAAGTGAATAGTATTAGATTACCTACTTCAAATCCTTATGTTCCACAAAATAAGGCATCAGCTTAAAATCATTAGAAGACCAAGTCCAAGATTACCGATTATAGAATTTTAAGATATCAATTAATAAACTGATAACCGGTTTATATATATATATAACAAATAAAAAAAATGTAAATAATTAAAAATATATAACATAATTCTAAGTTTCTTGTGTAATTTTCTTCTCATTCTCTCTCAGTGCTCACTCACGCCGCTCAGTGCTGTCTCTCACGCCCTCCCTCCCTGCTTTCTCTTCTACCACATGATTAGCAGGCGTGATGCTCAAGGCCATAAATTACTCTTGGATATTAAAAATATAAAGATTCTGTAGTTTTATTATTTATATGGATACGTAATACAAATTACTATGGCGTGCTGTCGCGAGTACCCAAAAATAAAAACCTTACTTCTAAAATATATGTAGTAGTGCAAGTAAGGGTCGATCCCACAGAGAGTAATTAGCCGAGTTTTATGCTACGTGAACAAGGATGGGGGTGGGTTTTGAATATGAAAATAATTTTAAGAAAAATAACAAAGAAACAATTTAAAATATTAATCAAGTAAGGAAACATTGGTCTAAGTCAACTTTCACCATCGGAATTTTACAACTGATCATCGATGCAAATATATATCAATTCATACTTTGAATATTCACCGTTGGAACTATTTTCCTATCTCTCCTTAGTCGTAGTTAATTAGAAGACAAGCGCTCTAATTAACCCTAACTACTAAACAACCTAAGACAAGCGCTATAGGTTTAATCTAGTAGCAGCATTAAGAATTAAAGAGATCGATGAAGCGAAACAACACAAGCACAAGCGGTTGCATTTAATTTCGTCGGATGTTCTTCCTAAGATTTAATAATCACTGAGAAGCAGCAAATCATTAAATCTTAGTTGCTTCACAGATTGGAGGGATCAAACAATTACGGATTTGATATCCAACCTAGCAATAGATTGCAACGAATAACAAACTAGTAGACTTCTTAGGATTTAATGATCGCCAGCACAGAAACTCAGTCAAATCATTAAATAAACTAGTTGGCCTCCTAGGATTTAATAATCGCCAGCGCAGAAACTCAGTCAAATCATTAAATCTTAGTCGTTAAACGAGACAATCATAAAAATAAGTATAGAAGAACATCTGATACTCAAAGCATAAATCGAACAATGAAAACAAATTAGATCTCACAGTTTTATTGATTCCGAGGCTTCCGTTTCCTTCGACCAATTATGAAAGTTTAGCCACGCAGGACCATGACTAAAACTTAGAGAAGAGGGGAGAAGATGGAAGAAGATAGAAGATGTAAGGTAGAAGGTGTGTGTTGTGTGTCATGGTTCCCCCCTTTTATACACGTTTCATCCCATATGCTAGAAACCTAGGAAATCTCCTAAAGAAAGATATTGTAAATACTATCCTAAAATAACAATACACAAATCTACTAATTAAGGAAAATATTAAACATAAAATAAAGGCTAGGATAACTAGGAAGGTGATGATTTCAATGGGGACTTTTGTTGCCATATGCTTTATCTATTCTTTCCTTGTTTAAGTCCCCATAAATCAGCCAAGTATGGAGAGAAAATCAATTTGCCTTGTCATGGAAAGAGATGCTCCTTTCATATTGTCTTCTTCCGCGTGGTCCCCACAAATCTCTTCTTTATTTCCATGGTCCTCCACGCATCTTTTCTCTCATTCCTTTTGCTTTAACTTTTTAATTATTACTTGGCTTGGCTGGAATTGATTGGATGATTATGAAAAGGCTCAAAATAAAGAAATTTTCATATCTGAAAACTTCCTAAAATAAATCGCATCAGATCCACATCAGAACGTCAACTTTAAGCCCTATTTCGACCTTGATACATTCAGTATCTCTCAAAACGCCAAACATAAAAGTTGTAGATCGTTTTCTTGGCGTTCCACAGCATCTTGAATCATCTCAATCGGAGCTTTTATGAGAGAGTTATACCCAGATTACGAACTGATGTCGAAACTGTCCAAAATCGCCCAATTAGCTTTGCTTTGCATTTAATGCCTCCATTTGTATCCTAAATCAAAATATAAGAATAATGAGTGTATTTAGGCATTAAATAAGTATAAGAGATTAAATATAAAGGGGAAAAATATAACATTTCACATTCTCATCACTATAGTTTTATTATTTATATGGATACGTAATACAAATTACTATCAGATCTCACTAAATATTGCAATTTATTGATATATGGTTGGATACTTTCACAGCTAGGAGAATATATGTTCTGAATGGACGAAGAATAAATTCCATAAATTGAAACATGGTAAAAAAAAATTAAAAAAAATAAAAATAAATAAGAAGTTCTCAACCATATTTTGTTGTGTGAATTATGATATTAGCGAGAAATTAGAGCTAGGTGGTGTTGGTGATATGTGGGGCAAATAGTTACTGTTGTGCAATCAAGAATAGAGTTGCTGCTAATATTGTTTTTTTTTTTTTTTTTTTTTTTTTAAAAAAAAAAAACATTTTATTTAATCTATGAACTTGATTGAGATGAATGAATAGTAAATGATAAATGAAATTATGCCCGTCCAGTAGCATTTATTATTTAACATTGAATATTGTATTAAAAAAAATTAAAAAATTAAATAATGTGTGAAAACTGGTTACCCGGTTAATAACCGGATAACTGACGATTGCGATTATTTAAATGGAAATAATCGGGTATCTTGGTTACATTCTCCTAACCACAATCATAACCGGTCGTGTACATTTCATTTGAAAGCACATTTTTAAACTTAAACTTGAAAAATAAAAAAAAATAAAAAATAAAAAAACTCTTCATAATATGATAATAATGGACAAAATAGTGCTTTCGGCAGAAAAACGACACCGTCTCCGTTCGAAGTACTGTAAAGGGCTCAAAGCTTGGAAGTTGGAACAGCGAGCGAAACAGAAGTAGATGGACGCACTAACAGGAACGGACATGGAGAGGAACCGCTGCCAGTTCTGGCTTCCCAAGAAAATCAGATTCTGCTCCAACACCCCTCTCAACGATTCCTTGTATCCTCAACATCTCTCTCCCTCTGTGTTTCTCAAATTCCTTACGGGTTGTTCTGTCTTTGATTTATCAAATTTTTCGCTTAATCAAAATCTTGCTGTAGGTTCTGTGGCAACCACAGCCCCAGGTCCAATGGCCAGTGGATCCCCTGCCCACTAGACCCTTCTCAGTATTCTTTCTTCTACTTTTCACTTTCTGGGTTTTAAGTTTTTCACTGTAAGCATAAGCTCCATGTCTAATGTGATATTAATTCTTGTGTGTTCTTTTGGTGGATTGATTCTATAGCTCCGTACTCAAGGATAATCTTGAAGGGCATGTTAAGAGATGCCCATTACTCAAACAAGTTCAATCCTTGACTCTCCAACCCTTTTACCAAAAGGGCGTCAATGCTGGCAGAGATGAAGAAGAAGAGGATGTGGATAATGTATCTTCAGAAACGAAGAGGGCTGCTCTTTATAGTATGAGTGTGCCTGAATTCTTTGAATTGATTGAAAAGATTGAATCTGTTCATGGGTTGATATGTAAGGATATCCGTGACTCGTATAAGATGCCTGAAGCTTGCAATATGTGGATTAAGGGAGAAGTAGATGGGTAAACATGTTGGCATTAATGAGTTTTTCGTTTGTCGTGTTGGTGTGGTTTTATAAAAGACGAGTTTTTGTTTGCAGGAAATTGCCATTTCAGGAGAAACATGTTATGCAACAGGCATCGATTCTTGGGAACTTGGAAGAATTTGGGGTGTTGAGGAATGATGTTGGGAGGGAACAATGTGGCTCTGAGGGTGAAAAAAATGGTGTCCCTGCAGTGGTTGAGTTTGGAGCAGGGAGAGGATACTTGACACAAATGCTTGCAGACTGTTATGGGATCGAAAGGGTTTTTCTAGTTGAGAGAAAGTCATACAAGCTGAAGGTTAGTTGGTTGGACTTGAGATTGCTCTTAAATTTAGGCTAATGTTACTTGTGCTTTCTTATAACCTGATTTGAAGATGTTCATGACCTCTTTGACTTAGATTTATCAAATTATTAATATTATGTCATGCCAATGCTACTTCTAGGCTGATCGATCTTTGCGACAGAAAGAGAGCTTGATATTAGAGCGTTTGAGAATTGACAGTAAGGGTCCTTGTAAATTTGTAATCCTTTTGTTGTAAAACATATTCTCTACTTCCATTATTAGATATCTGCTGTCTTACTTATCAAAAAAAAGATATCTGCTGTCTTTTATTAAAACTTTGATAACTACATTTAGTAAATTAATTTTCCATTCTAATATTTTCCTGAGACATTTAAAAAACATTATAAAGATGTTATGCCTAAGCAAGAGTCTCTCAAATTTGTGAAAAGTTGTATTCTTTGATAACCCAAGTATCAAGGTAAATGCTGGGCATTTAGTGTTAAAGTGTCCCACATTGCTAAGAGATCCTTGTCTTGTAGACTTTATAAGCCATGGATACCCCTCCTCTCTAAAGGCGTCTTTTGAGAGTGAGTAAAGCCCATGAACTTTTACATGGTATTAGAGCAGATTCATTTGACAATGATGGGCCTTTCCCTCCCGTTGTTAAACACGTGTTTGGCCAAAGATGCCACACGTGAGGGGGCGTGTTAAAGTGTCCCACATTACTAAGAGATCCTTGTCTTGTAGACTTTATAAGCCATAGTGTCCCATCCTTTCTAAAGGCGTCTTTTGAGAGTGAGTAAGGCCTATGAACTTTTACATGGTATCAGAGCAGGTTCCTTTGACAATGATGAGACTTTCCCTCCCGTTGTTAAACACGTGTTTGGCCAAAGATGCCACACGTGAGGGGACGTGTTAAAGTGTCCCACATTGCTAAGAGATCCTTGTCTTGTAGACTTTATAAGCCATAGTGTCCCCTCCTCTCTAAAAGGCGTCTTTTGAGAGTAAGGCTTATGGACTTTTACATGGTATCAGAGCAGGTTCCTTTGACAATGATGGGCCTTTCCCTCCCGTTGTTGAACGCGTGTTTGGCCAAAGATGCCACACGTGAGGAGGCGTGTTAAAGTGTCCTACATTGCTAAGAGATCCTTGTCTTGTAGACTTTATAAGCCATGGACACCCCTCCTCTCTCAATGCGTCTTTTGAGAGTGAGTAAGGCCCATGGACTTTTACATTTAGAATCCAACACTCTCCAGTGACTTTAACCAAACTCGCAAAACATGGGTACTTGCTTGAACACAAACATGTATATACACGGTAAAATTTTGAAGGCTGATTTTATTTCATTAATTATGAATGTTAGCACTAGCTTCTTTTAATGCAACTAGGTTCGTTCAATTACACGACTAAAGAGAGGGAGTGTTGAGGTTATGGTGACAACTATATTTTAGGTGGTGGTTTGGTGTGGATAGCATGTATAATTTGAATGACAACTTATTCATCAAAAAAAAAAAAATTGAATGACAACTTTACCGTCGGTGGTATAGTTAGCAATGAAGGCGGCGGTGTTTTAGTGATGCTGGTAGCAGATATCCCTTACCCCTGCCAAGAGTACTTCCATCTGAAAGTTGCTTTCAAGGAGCATTAGGGAATTATGACATGTAAAATTTGGTTGGAAGAACAGTATAAAATGTTTTGTTTGCGTGGTATTTAGGTTATCGTGTAACTTTCATATCACTGTTTGATACCTATTTGCACTGTTTAAGGATTCTTAGTTATATCCAACTATATTCTCTCAGCGGCAATTATTTTGCTTTGAACTTCCACTCAATCCAGGGTGATGCATGTTATATTCACCAGCAAGAACAGCCTAAGTATCATAATTTACTCTGTATTTAAGTTCTTCTGTAAGTGTTATATTACATAGTGATGGAATCTCTGCATGCAGGAAGGATTCTCGCTATATAGGAGATAGAACTAGATAACAATTGATTACGTATTCATACCTTGCTACATTGTGAAATTTAACTGTTGCAGTTGAGGATTTAAACTTGAATGCTGTTGAGTCTTTGCAAGGAGTTCCTTACCTGGCTATTGGTAAACATCTCTGCGGACCTGCTACAGGTAATTCTACTACTTTTGCAGTTTCCATACAACCTTGACTATGAAATCTGTGGTACATCTCATCATTTTACGTAAGTAGCTATCATTGATGAAAGATTGTGTCGCTAAATAAGTTTGTTTTACAAACATTTTGGCTGCAGATTTGACTCTAAGATGTTGCCTTGCTGAACATTCTAGCCCAGATAATGTTGAACACTACAGTAGTAATCAAAATCTGAGAGGTCTAGCTGTAGCAACATGTTGCCATCATCTTTGCCAGTGGAAGCACTACATAAGTAATCAATTTATCCGCCTCAAAAATAACTCTCTACTTCCCACAATAGATGAAAAATATAGAAATCACAAGCATTTCAATAAATAAAACGCCCTTATTATGAGCTGACTAGCTTTGTGACTCTGGCCACCCTGCAGATAAAAAATATTTATCAAATTTGGGAATCACCAAGGAAGAATTCCATGCAATTACATGGTTTACCAGCTGGGCAGTAGATGCTGATCATGGTTCAGATCTTCCTGATGTTATTGATGCCAAATTGCATCTAGAATTGATGTAATCATTTTGAACTTGTCGCTATGTGAATGCCTTCTTCTAGTTTTTCTCTTAAGAATTTTAGTGGAAAGGATCTGATATTTTCTTTCCTCCTTTTGTTTTTGGAGCAACTGGCATAGTTACTTTTTCATGTTGTGACAGTCAAAAGGAAGCATGCAGTGGGGATGCAAACGGAGTTGAAGACATTACGAGGAACATGAAAGCAGTTGAAAGGGCGGTCTTAGGGTTTATGTGCAAGCAGATTATCGACATGGGGAGATTAACGTGGGTCAAGGAATGTGGTTTTGAAACACAACTTGTTAGATATGTTCCTTCTACTATCTCTCCGGAAAACCATTTACTGATTGCCAGACATGCTAATAATTTTTGAGATGCCTTGGGGTTTTTCTTCTATTCGAGGTTGTATGATTTCCATAAATATTACATTCTTTTGCACTCTCATTCCAGTTTTTAAGGGGCAGAGTTTAGAGAATAGCAGTTCTTTGGCAGGTGAATGAGATACATGCAGGCAATCTCATATTCATTTCTTCCATTTGGACTAGCCCATATTTTCACTGCTGAAATTTTGGCTCAGTTTGTCTATGCTTTTTAGAATGTGTTTTTTGTTTGAAGAAAGTATTCTGATGTGACATAAAGGTGAAAATAGTTTTGAGTTTTTTGTATTTTAAGGTATTTGTTAATGTTTTTGTTTTAAAAAAAAAAAAAACAACAACAAAAGGGTGAAGGAAAAAGTTTTTTTAAACCAAGCCTAAGTATTACAAAAATTTAGCAGACCAGGATCCGGTACAATCTGCTTGGGCAGACTACATACTCTCCACAGGAACTACTTGGACCGGATCTGGTACAAAAATTTAGCCTCCAAAGAAGCTCAGGAGGAAAAGCATAAATTTTATTTTTTTGTCTCTCATCTTATCTCTCACAACATATTTTTGACTGGTTATAGAACCCCAGTGAAATATTTTTTTACTCTATATTGTACACTTCCCTCTTTATTCTTGATTATCAATATGCTGTAGAAAACAGCTCTAATTTTGGAGATTAATCTAGTAATTTGCCAGCAATAATTAGTTTCCCGTGCAGATATCTCACTTTATCAAAGGTTAGGGGTACTTGCGCGGCCACCCTCAGGTTAGGGGTCACTAAACGGCCACCCCTCTCCGCTGTTGAGGGTGACTGCATAGTCGCTCTCTTTTCATTGTAGTTTTTATTTTTTTATCTGAGAAAGTCAACTCCGGCACCTGAAAAAATAAACCGGTGTTGTTTGCATGTTCAATGTTTGTTTCCTTGAAAATACAAAACACTTTAAAAAGTTTATCAAGCTATTTTCTTAAATGAACCCCATAAACAACACTCTTCAAATGTGCATCTTACCAAAAACGTTTCTTAATTTTCTGACCATAAAAAACAAATAAAAAACGTTTTACAAACAGTCTTATGTATATAAGGCATCTCAGTATCATATGTTCAATGGTAACAAAATGAATGGTGCCAAAACTTCTTTAATTAAATTAATCATCTATTAACTTATCAAAATCTAATTTTATATTTGTAATAGCTATTAGCTATGGGTCTATGGCCTACAGAGTTAGATCATGTACCATGTCCGTTTCCTTCCTTTCCTTGCAGTAAAGAATAACAGCCAACCAACTAAAAGAGAAGGATCCTGCTGGAATGTTGACAACCATAATACTTCATCATGACTAAAAGAAAAAAGGAAAACCACATTTTATTATTAATAATTCTAATACTGCATAATTACTAGTATTTTAAAAGAAAATCCTAAGATTATGAAGGGTAAGAATAGAGAAATTTAGTTATTTTTAAAAAATAATGGATTAATGAATTTTGTTGATGCAGATTTTTGTGTAGGTAAATTGAGCGATAGGTGCCTGGAAAATAAGGAAAGACCATCAAAGTGACACCGGCCGAGGGAGAGAGCCTCCGATGATTAAGCCAATAAATGATTCTAAGTGGGAAGCTGAATAGGAAAAGTGTTTGGTTTCTAGATGCCATAACTTTTTTTTCTTTTTACTTTTTATGCAGGACTCCTTTGAGGTGGTCCTTTGTGGTTGTTGCTCTTAGCCATGCAACAATTGTCTTAGAAGCAGGTCCTTTACAACCTTCCTATTAAGTGGGCCTTTTTGTCGATTGAGCCCTAGGGTATTTATTCTCATCTCAAATTTAATGAACTTTTCTTTTCTTTTCTTTTTTTCAACGCCCAAATCAGTAGGATTATTTGAACGATAGAAGTCACATTTTTATTTTATAATATTATTGAGTTGCAATCCCACCCAATCCCCCACCCCCCCCTCACCACCCTTTTTTTTTTTTTTTTTTTTTTGTTTCTAACATTATTCATTTATAAAGAACTTGTTATTTATACTCTTGGAAAAATGTTATAATATACCACATTTTTATTTCTTTTTTTATATATTTTGTTGATGTGACACTGACAATTAATCATTGTTTAAAAATAAAAAAAAATAAAAAACAAAAGAAAAAGATAATGGTAGCGCCAGATCAACAAAATATAATAAAAGAAAGGTGTGTAGCATTCATTTATTTCTTTTTCTAAACTTTTCCTTTTTTCTTTCTTTTCTTTTTTGCCACTTTAACCCATGGCATATGCTTTATAGTCAAAAGTTTCCATATTTTGAACTTTCTAAAAAGAGTTCAAACTCATCAGATGTTTTACCTTTGGTAATTGAAGTGAGAGAGACAGATGCGATATTTGAACAAGGAACAAAAGTTAAAAAGGTACCAGTGGTTTCGTGATTTGTTTTTCTTATAATTGTTTCACAATACAAATTTGGATGAAAAGTCTTTTTCAATTCAATCTGTTAAATTAATATATATATATATATATATATATATATATATATATATGTAAGGATGCGATTTGAAACAAATTTTTTCAATTCAGTCTATTATACTAATATATGCCCTTATAATATGCAAACCCAGATATTTATTTAATAAATTATAATTTTCTCCAACTCAATTAATTTGAAGAAAAACTTTGAGATGCAATACCATTATATTATTTTGGATGGATCATTTAAAATGAATGGTGTAGATCATGACAACAATGCAAAATAAGAGGTATAAAAAAAAAAAAAATAAATAAATAAATTTGAAGGTGGCCCTTTTGGTGCCCGTTGAACACTCTCAAAAGAGGGGATATCGATTTGCAATAATTTTACTGTCAGATTGCAACAAATTGCTAGATATCCGGGATCCGAAGCGGATAGGGTTCCCTCAGTTTCGTACCATTAAATGCATGTGAGAATTTGGTTAGCTGTCAGTCAGCAAACCGAAGTGCCCACCGACAAACTTAAGCAGACAGAAGGTTCCACTGGTTTCAGCTAAATGCAAAGCAGCTGGCCCCAACCAAGAGAAACAGGAGTTCTCTCCAATATGCCAAATCATAGTGCAAGCATCAACTGACAGCGTTATGCTGAAATGTACATAAGAGAATTTGGTTTTGCCAAAGAACACTAATAAAATTTGGTACAGCCCCGGTGCTATATTCTGCAAGAAATCACAAAGTTTGACAGCTCTTTCCTAATACCAGTGCCATCAATTTGGTAAAATTCTGAGATATTTTTCATTATACCAACACTGGTAACAAGATTACATAAAAATGAAATATAGAAGAAAAAAAAAAGAACAAGAAACAAAAAGCCAAAAAAGAAAGAAAGAAAAAGAAATCTTAGGTAAGGGATTAGAGGGCATTAGCAATAGCTGCAGAATATTGAGCAGCACCAGCAAGCAAACGTGCAAATTATTCATCAAGTACCGATAAAAACAAGCATTGAACAGCAGAGGATGGGATGAATCGATCTTAAGATTGGGGCTTCTCCCACTTGAGGGGCTTCACAACCTCCCAGGTGAAGTCTGGGTCATCCCTTCCGAAGTGTCCATAGGCAGCAGTCTTCAAGAATCTACCATTGCCACCCCTCTTGAGGTCCAGGTTAATAGTGATCATTCCAGGCCTGAAGTCGAAGCTCTCTTTCACAATTTTGAGGATCTCCTTGTCAGGAATCTTTCCAGTTCCATATGAATCAACAAAGACCGACAAGGGCTCAGGCACACCAATGGCATAAGAGACCTGCACGAGGCACCTGCGAGCAAGCCCACCTGCTACAATACTCTTGGCAGCCTGCCTGACAATGTAGGCACCACTCCTATCCACCTTGGTTGGGTCCTTTCCAGAGAAAGCACCACCGCCATGGGCTCCCCAGCCACCATAAGTGTCGATGATGATTTTACGCCCGGTGAGACCTGCATCACCATGAGGGCCACCAATCACAAAGCGGCCTGAGGGGTTAAGGTGGAAGATGGTCTTCTCATCAAGGTACTTCTCAGGGACGACAGGCTTGATAACATGCTCCTTAAGGTCGGCAGCAATCTCGTCGTTTGTGACGGTCTCGTCATGCTGGGTGGAGATGAGGACGGTGTGGACACGGACTGGAACCATGGCACCATTATCATTGTAGTACTCAACAGTCACTTGGGTCTTACCATCAGGTCTCAACCAGGGGCAGGTGCCATTCTTCCTGACCTCAGTGAGGCGAGCTCCGAGCTTGGTCGCAAGGACATGGCTAAGAGGCATAAGCTCAGGGGTCTCATCAGTAGCATAACCAAACATGTGACCCTGATCACCAGCACCAATCTCCTCAGGGCGCTTGGTGAAGTGTCCGTGGACACCCTGGGCAATATCAGGGCTCTGCTGCTCGATGTTGACCAGGACCTTGCAGTTGTCGGCATCAAGACCCACATCATCAGAAACAAATCCAATAACACGGCATGTGTCACGGACAATCTTCTCATAGTCTATGTTGGCCTTGGTAGTGATCTCTCCAAAGACCATGACCATGTTGGTCTTGGTACATGTCTCACATGCAACCTTGCTGTCGGGGTCCTGGGCAAGGCAGGCATCGAGCACCGCATCAGAGATCTGGTCGCACAGCTTGTCGGGGTGACCCTCGTTGACGGATTCAGATGTGAATAGAAAGGTCTCCATTCTCTCAAGCTACACATCACAACAACAGAAAGACATCTTAATATAACAACAAGCAGTACTTTTCTCATAGAACAAGTTCATTTAATAATATTTAAGAATATAGAATTGAGAACAAAAGAACAAGCATATCCTTAAAATTTGATAAAAGTTCATCATACTTTATAGTTTATACGAACAGGTAACAATTGCGTAGAATCCTAATCCAGTTTTATCTTCATGATTTCTAGATAAGCTTAGATTCGCCAAAAAAAAAAAACAATTATAAAAGAACCAAAGAAGTACCAGATTCCTCAAGCACCAGATATAAAGTCTTAAAAGAATCTAAAACCCAAAGAACAACACTGACAACATACCCAACAACATGTTAGAAAGCATAACATATCAATATATAGTCTGCTACATATCTATTTTCTGTTACATGATTGCGTAACTGTAAATTTCACGACCTGACTGGTCTCTTTCCAGGGATTGCTCCAATCCCACAAGAAATGGAGACCCAATTGACAGATCTCGTAAATAAGGTAAAAGCACCAGAGACTGACACAGCCCAAAAGTAGTCACAATAGAAATACCTATAAAAAAAACAGAACATCCCAAAAGGACCCAAATCATAGCAACTACGGACAAGCCTAACAACCAGATCTACTACAAAGTTTACAATGTTGCGTGTCTCTGAGATCCTTAAAAAATAAAAAAATCCCCAACCCAAGACTACATTGAAAATCTCCAACGCATATATGCACGACAAACTATCAAAAACAGAAAACGATAGCCGTAAATCTCTACAAACACTAGTAAACACCCAGATCTGTACACCTTAACAGTCAAAATAAGTCTACGCAAATCTAAATGCGCTTTCAGTAGCATAAGAAAAGCGTACCTGTAGATAGTGAGTGCAAGCAGATCTGGAGCTCAAAAGGGTTGTGCCTGCTGAGCCTAAATTAGCGGAACTCAACGACTGGACGACTCTGAACCTTAGAACGCTCGCTATTTATAGGGACAACGGCACTTGTGACCGGTTACCGGGCTCTACGGTTTGGATTCCTTTTTCTTGTGGGTGGGGGAATCCCAGATCTAACAGGTCCCGTGTTTAGGTTGCGTGTCAAAGTCGTTATTTCTTACCGTATGCTGTTGTTCTACCGGTAAATTACGTGGAGATAAAATCAAATTATTTAAAAATTAAACAAATTATTAAAATCGAACAAAATCTTACTCCAAATTCAATCTGCTAAATTCATGTCACATGAAAGTGTAGAGAAAAACTTCATCCATTAAAATTTAAAATTAATTTAAGGGATTTTCATTGTACTTGTAACCTCTCTCTAAATTTAGAGATAATTTAATAGAAAAAATTGATTAAGGTTATATGTAAAATTAGATTGATGCTTAACCAAAAAAGAAATAGTAATATTAATATTAGATTGATAAAATATATTTATGGCAAAAAATTGATGATGTTTTAAGTTTTATTAAAACATTGTTAAATCATCCACCATTTCAATTCAAAAGCTTTAAATTAAGTGTTAAATACGTTCCATTCCCTTGTGGTTTAACTCCTTCATTTTTTATCTTCTGTGGTTTATTTTGTATCGCAGATGTTATTTTTGTTTTGGTGAAAGACAAAGATGATATTTCCGTTCAAAAATTAACTATAATTTATGTAAGTGCCACTAAACACCCTATAAAAATTGACACATATCCCAGATACCTCATAAGTGTCATGTCTTATGTTGGATTGCCAAGGCCTAATAACAAAGAGCCAAATTGGCCAAGAGGGTGGCTAAACTACCCCTCATTTTGTTTTGTTTTTTTTTTTTTTTTTTTCATTTATGAACGCTTTTAATTTTTTTTTTAAAAAGCACATCGTTTGACATGGCACTGATGTGGCATGTACACATCATAGCCGCAGCCGAGAGCGCAAACTTATATAGCATCTGGAACATGTGTTGACTTTTAAAATGTACTGTTTAGTGGCACTAACGCGGACTATCGTTAATTTTTGGACGGAAGTACTATCTTCGTCTTTTACCAAAACTAAGGTACTATATGTGATACAAAATGAACCACAGGGAGTAAAAAATAAATCTGTTAAACCACATGAGATAAAAACGTATTTAACCCTTAAATTAATATAGATGGTTAATTTAATGATTCTTTTTAATAAGTGTCGTCCACCATATCAAATAGTTGACTTAAATAAGAAGTATATTATGGAATTAAGATTTGGATTTATAATTGCTATGATATCATTTGAAAGGGTCACTTGTCTTAAAAATTTAAATTAATAGAAACTTTTCAATTTAATGGTTTAATTATTATTCTAATAGAATTAATTATTTAAGCACATAATCAAATAGTATTTCCTTAAAAATTTAAATTATGTCATATTTCCTTATACATGTAATTAGATTGGATTGGGCTAAAATCATGTTTGTTTGATAAAGAGGAAACAAGTTGATGGCAATCATGGCATGGTGTCTTATGGGTTTTTTTTTTTTTTTTTTATGAGATGAAGCTTTTTGATCATGTTCACACATAACATGATGATCTAAACAATGGAATAATACATACATGCATGCGGCATGCTTTTACATTGCTTCTAAAAGTCCATGTGAGAGAGCCTGGCTCTGAAAACTGAGAGCTGTCGGATGTCATAGATTTTTGTGGATGCGATTGGTTGGGGTTGGTGAGAGAGATGACACTTTGCCTGATTTTGATGGCATCTTGCTACTGCTAATTGCGCAATAATTTTACGATTTTGGGGCTTGTGGTCAACCGGGCAATGCCGGTCATTCACCAACCCTAACCGGTCTTCCGAGCGGCAGCCTTACCAACGGCTGAGGCTTTTATGGTATTGTCCATATTCTTTTATTATTTTGATTTCTTTAAAAAAAATTGGGCCGTTCCATTTATACAACAAAGCTAAAAATAAATAAATAGATAAAAGGTTGTGAGGTAATTTTTTGGGGAGATGTTTGGTAGACCAACAACTTAAGTAGAGTCGGTTTAAGCTGGCCGAACTACCTTTTAGACAAAGAGAGTGATTCGGCTCGTTCGAAGGTGATCGAATCACTCTGAGAATAGTTTGCCACTCCACTAAACTCTTTTTTAAGCATTTTGGCATTGTTAGCAAGATTTGGACCATTCATTATATTTAATGCACCATACTTAATACCTAAGATATTGCATGAGATCTAAATCCGAGACCGTAAAAGATTGTAACAAACTTGAAAATGAGGAGTCTAAAGTTCTACGTGCACGTTGGTGGCGCGCGTAGAAAACTCTCTCGTCCCCTTTTCCTAAGCAAGATTCGCAATGTAATAGTTATAGCTTTCATGAACTTTCTTTTTACATATGTCCGTTTAAGGAAAAATACATGGTTATTATAGTTTTTATTATAATTTTCTTACAAATTTACATAGCTATTCACAATTTATCAAAAAATTAATGTCACGCGAATTGTTGTGTGATTGTTTGTATTTTAATAATTAACGTGGTAAGTACCACATGAACTGCAAACATGATCAGTATTATGTGAACTGTCACACGACAATCCATGTTTTAGCAGTCGATGTGATAAGTACAGCATGGACTCCCATATTAATTTTTAAGGAACTTATAATAAAATTGCAGTACCCATAGCAGCACTCTCTTTTTAAGTCCTAAATATAAGTCAACAGGAAAATATAAAATTATTTGATGAGAGAGGTCAATATAACTTCAAATAAAAGAAATTGAAACTAGAGATAGACTATGAATATTAAATCTCATCTTAATACCTAATATTAATTGATAAAGCTATCAAATTATAACAATCTAATTTAAAAACAATAATTGAAATTTGAGAAAGTCCATATGATAGGATATTATAAAAATTGTAAATATTGAAATGGTTTTGCTTATATTACTACCCCCATGCATGCACAATGCTTATTTGGTTCCTTTTCAAGTTCTTTGGTAGAAAGTTCTAATTTGGTTTGGTGCCACCAAAACTGACATTAAGATTCAACCAACTTCACTTCATTTAGTCATTCTTGCGTAGCCTTTAAGATTAAAACAAGTGATCAAATAAAAATCATTTTAGGATTAAAACAAGTTAAGATTAAATCATTTTTTAACTGTAGTTTTTTTTT
Source organism: Alnus rubra (assembly GCA_028654335.1). Classification (NCBI taxonomy): domain Eukaryota; kingdom Viridiplantae; phylum Streptophyta; class Magnoliopsida; order Fagales; family Betulaceae; genus Alnus; species Alnus rubra. The sequence goes on along the minus strand of JAJPGS010000042.1, from coordinate 1,928,718 downwards.
TTAAAAAAAATAAAAATTATAAGAATATATTTGTCTTATTGAAACATTTTAGGATTATTTTTATCTTTTTATTGACATATTTTAATGATTTTAAAAAAAGTATTTATACAATTAATAATTTGGAGGCACCTGAAACAATAATTTGAAGATTACGTGCACTTCTCCCTGTAATAAAAGTATGCACTAATATTCAATAAAGGCATTACCCTTTGGTAGCGACGTATACCCATCTCATTGGTCTTCACTGTGCCGCCGACACTACACTTTAGCATCTAAAAGGTCAAAAGCATTAACTTCAATTATGTATTACTGAAAAAGAAAAGCACCCGTTAATTATTATTATTATTATTATTAATAATAATAATAATAAGGGATTAAAAAAGATTTTCCTACTATTAACTATTTGCTTTAACGGAGAAACAGTAGAATTTAGTGTCACGTTTTTAATCATTGCGTTTTTTAGCCACATGACTCTCGTTTTCAAGCAAACTTGCGAGGAGATTTCCTCCAGTCTCCCCAAAAAAAAAAAAAAAAAAAGTTTGATTTTGATTATTCAGCCGCCACCTTTTTGGGCAATTCAATAAGAGGACATTGACTAGACAATATTCCGAAATAAACACTTTTTTTTTTCTTTTTTTTTTTTCCAAAATGAATGGGAGAATATTATATGTGCTCTTATTTTTGGTATTTGTTATGAAAAAATTCTTCACAAAAAAAAAAAAAAAAAAATGTGACATGGGCTGTGAATGATTTGTTAGATAGTCCACTTTTGGAGGTTTTTTTTTTTTTTTTTTTTTTTGTTTAGACCACTCATCTAAGATAAGTACTTTACAGGAGACTGAAATTTGGAATGACAATAGAATTTGACAAGATAACATGTGTTTTCCTTAAAATTCTCAGAAGGTGTGATTCTTCTAGAATTGAATACTGAATGGTCGGGATCTATGACTTAATTTTATCTTAATTAGTTGCTTGACAATGCAATTGCTCACTTGGGTTTATATTGTGTTAATTATTGTGTCTCTAGGAAATTTAAAAACTCCACATTGTTACTCATAAACTTTATCTATTTTGCACTCTTTGGTTACTTTTTTCGGTGTAATTTGGTGAGGGAGACTTGGATGCCTCAAGGGTAAATTAATATTACTTGTACGTGTCATTCTTGGTCTTATTATTATTATTATTATTATTGAATTTAATCTCGCATTTTGTTCATTCAAGAAAAATTATGTAGCAGAATGCTCATCGCAGACAATATCGAGAATAAAATGATTTGTCTCTTCTAACCCACGGTTGGCCTTCTACCTTTTTTTGTACTTCCAAAAAAAGGGAGGGTATTTTTGAGATTTTGACATCTAGGTGCCATTGCAAAATTTTGAAACATAAAAACCCAATATTGTAACTTTTTAAAATTTAAGAATATGGGGATAATTAAAAGTAATAAAATATTAAGAAAGTAAGTAAGTGAAGTTACTCCGTTTAATCAATATTCAGTCCCAAGGAGAAGAATGATGTATCTAGTTCAAGTTATGGTTCCGGTTCAAACCCGGCACAGTTACGGCGTTACAGATGATCATAATCTTCAAACGTGTTTGTTCAATGAGGTTGACGTTTGGAGGTGGGATGGGGTTGGGTCAGTCCTCCTCAACAACAACTAGGAGCCTAGCAACCTCTGAAAGGTCATTTTTACATGTCAAAATCAGATGTTGTATTTCTTTCTATGGGCTTCAGCTTTTGGCTAGCTTTGGTGTTTGTTCACCAACCAAATGAACAGGATCGATCCTTTTGAACAACCTGTTATATAATCGGAAAGCGTTAAGTTAGTTGATGATAAAATACACAAACGGTTCGAGCGGACGTTAAAAGTAGGGCTAAGCAAGGAAGACAGCGAGTAAGGAATCGAAATGGAGGCTTGGACTCTAAAAGAGTTTGGTGTTGATCGTATGTTATATAGAAGATGCGTACTTATAAATCTGATCGTATTAGAGCTTGCCGAGAAGCACTTGATTCTATGATGAGTGGAACAACAATACCTAAGCATGAGGATGCTAATTTCAATTGATTAGCAGGACCAAACGGGCTAAGCAAATCGATTGGGTTTTGGCTCCACAAGTGAGATGGCAACAACTAGGCACTAGGCAAGATAACATGGAAGACAAAGTGGGGGCAGTAGGGATTTGATTTAGGTGCGGTACGGTTCCCACAAACACAAAGAAAAGAAAGACCAATGTATTGATCACGAACAGCATTCCCACGAGGTTGGGGGGGGGGGACGGCTCGTAGCGGCCGTATGTGGTTGGTTGGGTGGCTTGTCAGAGGACACCCTCTCTAAACCTTGTGCTACTCACCCAAAATAATAATAATAATAGTAATAGTAATAGTAATTAAAAAAAAAAAAAGGATATTGTAGGAAGGTTGGTTATAATAATTAAGGATTTCGTGCAATGAAATTGTTTATTGTACAATGTAATTAATGGCTCGGTTGCTCGAACATATATTTAAACAGTCTGAAGATGTGATTTTGAATTGTTTGAACACCACCTAATCGAGTAGATTAGGGCTTAAAAGCCTTTTTCAAATGCTGACAATGGGCAACCTCAACCTATCCAATATCCTCATCTAATTGAAGAGGTTGGTAGGAGAATATATATATATATATATATATATATATATATATATATATATATATATATATATATATATATATATATATATATATTTTAGTTTAGGTGTGCTTTCGTTTGGAGAGGTTGTTTTTATTGTTGTGGTAGTTGCTCACTTTGTCCAAGGTTGATGGTACTGATAATAGGGGTTGGGAATTTTTTGGTCATAGGAAAAGAAGGAAAGCAAAGGAAATGATGTTGAATTGATTGGATTTTTATATTTTTTTAATAAAAAAAAAAAAAAAAATTGTTTCGTTTTTCTCTCCATGGTCTATTTAGATATCTATTTTTTATTTGTCGGGGGGTTCTATAATTCAAAATGAAGACTATATTTCATTGACTTTGAAAAATATGAATCCACACATAAATCATATGTAAATCCCGGAGATTTTTTTTTTGTTTTTTCCACAAAACAAAGCCTGATGAGGATGAGGATGACGCGTGCATAGATGTCTCCTTGTTTTTGTCTATGGCTTTTATTATGGAGTGCTAATCCATCTACACCCATTTGGATTTGTGCGTCTCCATCTTGCTTAAAAAAAATTGAAACAATTTAAGAGTTGTGCAACTCCTGGTCCCACATTGTAGGATATCTTAGAGACAATTAGTCAACTTAATCAGAGATTGTTTATTTTAAAAAAAAAAAAAAAAAAAAAATCAGAGGTTGTTTAACCTAACAAAGCAACCCGAAATTTTTACTAGTCTACATGGATTTGGTTGAGAACATGGAGAATACAAAAGCCAATGAGAAGATGGATGGTGGCTAGCACGTTTAAGTGTTGTTAATTTTCTCAAAGGTTATATCAGTACACTAACTAGTCACCTTCTTACTCTTGAGCATCTCAGCTCTTTCCCCATGCAAATAGTCTAATAGGCTTCTACTTTTTTGATTGACCAATTTAACACACATATTTCACACCAGCAACCGTGGCTCACTCATCAGTCGCACTTTCATGTGCTCCATGCTCGGGTTTCTTGTGCAGGCCATTGTAACCGGAAAAGGGCCTTTGGAGAGCCTCACTGATCATCTTGCTGACACTCTGAACAATAATTCCTGGGCTTCTGCAAAGTGTGGACACCAATTCATGAACAAAAATTGCAGTAGCTACTTAATCTTTTGCCTATACATAACATAAGCTCGTACAAATATTTAATCAATTTATTAGCCTCTAATCATCCAAAATTGACATACAAATTACTCTTACAGAGAAACATATATCAAGCTGTGCGGCTTAGATTTGCACAAGTCAATCTAGTATCCCAAAATTGATAACCAATACATAATTTGAGGTGTGAGTGCTAGGAGATGAGGCCTTGTTGCTTCCTAGATGGGCTAGTGTTCACTTGTAATCAAGAGAGAAGTTTCGTAAGGGGTAGGAAACTTGTATCTTAGCAGCAGATTTTAAAACTAACCAAGATGGCTGTTGAAGACCCTTCTCACTCTAGATTGTCATTCTGTCAGTCATGAGTAATGAACGTTTGCTGTAACAAGGTAATGCTGAAAAGATCAGCTCTCCTGTCAAAAGCTTTCATCTAAACCAGTAAACAAAATCACAAAAAAACAAAGAAAAAAAAGCGCTTCATTCTCCCCCGACCATTTCACAGATTCCAGTGAACTCAAGGATTTGCATCCCTCTTCCAGCTACAGCAATCTGATAATGGTTTCTGGATAAGAGATGAAAAACATCATGTGAATGAACAACAAAATAATTTATCAGAATAATAATTGCAGAATGTCAAATGATTCCCTAAAGGGACTCACCTGCCACAGACTCTAGCATCCAACGCTTCTGGCTCTGGCACACTAATGACTAGATACGCATGCTCAGTTAGTTTACCATGTTTTCCGAGAAGCCAGCATCTAACACACTGATCAAGACCCGTAGAGAACACCCAAGAGCCATCCGTCCAAACACCTTCATGAAATCAAACCCAATTTTGATATTTTAGTAGTGAGAATTCCTCAACAAAAGACATGCCCAGAAGTTCAAAAAGGTTCATATTTTTCCTTGGCAATCACCGAATACCAATCGCCATAAAAGATATTTGGTACTGAAATATTTCTGAATATGAAGTTATCAGTCAATAAGGCATTAAAGAAATCACCAGCAACTAAAAGGAAGAAACAAATGTTCATGGCGATTTATAATGATAAAAAAGTTTTTTGAACGATTCTTAGCAAGGATAGGTTAAGGAAGCATGATTTCAAACAAATACATTCAACACTTTGCTCACTTCTAACAGAAGAACCTACAACAGAATTGGAAATTCAAGTTCAAGAAATCATTGGTTTACCTTTTATGGCAGAGCTGTGAGCTGATGCAATTTTCTCATGATATAAGAATTCGATACTAAAATTCTCATTCTTGTTTTCTCCATGAGTAACAAGGTTCCTTATCCTTTCAAGGCCACTAAATGAACTTCTGATGCTTGGTGTCATAAAATCATTACCCACGACTTTTGCTATCGGAGAAATTTCAAATCTGAGATAGTTAAGTGCTTGATCATCACCCCCGCTTATTATGTTGAACAGAAAACCACTGGGAGGACTTTGACAATCTCTTATATCTGAAACATGAAGACAATTGACGCCAGATTGATGTACATTATTTAGAACATGTAAAGGCCTTATTTCACATATATCGGGTGAGTACTCATCTATATTCACTTCTGACTTAACGGAAGCAGTCCTTATAGCATTTGAACAAGCTGCGGGACTACTTTCAGAATCATTTATTAACAATTCTGCTCCATTTGTAACATGGTTCAGCATATTGTGATTTGTTCCATCTCCAGCTTTTGCGGTGACTGAACCACTGCCTGGTCTTCTCTTAGATAGACTACTGCTTAATGATCTCCACCATCGCCCTCCCTGACTTCCCCTACCTGTGCGTGGCCGTCTCTGACAATCAATGAAATTTTCTACCTTAAGAGTTGAAAGCCGCTGCATAAAAGCTTCAACAGCTCCAGTCAGATCCCAGAAGGCAATACTACCATCAGTAGCTCCACTAAACACAATATACGCACTTCCTTTCTGAATGTTCTCTGTGAATCAATGAGTCCGGACATTAGCGGAAGCATCAGGATGCTGAAATTCAGTACACCTATAAAAAATATTCTCTAAAGCACAGACAAAATCTCTGACTACATACTTGTATATAAGGATTTAGCATTGCAATTAAAATTTAAGTTACTGAGAGACTGACCACCTAGATCCTACATCCTACAGTTATAGGAGTCATCCACATTCAAACTGGTGACGGAAATTGTAACATTGATAACTATAATTCTCAACTATAATGGTAAAGGAGTGTGTTGTTTACAGTTTTATAGTTCTTTATGAATGAAATAGTAGTAGGTTTTAGAATACATATCTATAGTCCCCTCGTCTCAAAGAGAACATGTTTACATTCACTCCAAAACTCATTATTACAGTCGTTGATTAGTACTACTCTTTCATTAAGTTCATTATAACCGTGAAAAGAAAAGGCTAACAAAAGTAGAATATGCTAAATCGGACACTTTCATAATGTATTTTTATCAGAAAAATTGACAGACGATTTCCACAGAATTTCTGCTAAATTTTAGATCCAAACAGAGTCCAATAACAGACTAACCTTCAGAAGGAAGACATAATGGAACGATAACATGCTGCAATGCCAAAACTGGTGATGATAGAGGAACCAACAAAGCAACATCAAACCTGCAATAATGTGAACGCAAAAAATGACTGGTAGGACATGAAGAGAGAAGTGACACGAGGGGGTAAAAAGAATCATTAAGTAAACAAGATTGTTCAATATTGGTGCCTTCATAAATACCATAAACGACAGGGCAAAATTAAAGCCCGTAGTACAAGTGTGGCATCTGAACAAGCAACCACAACAAAGCAGACAGTTAACCTGAAACGAAGATAAAGTAAATCTTTTTATCAACGTCAAAAGTAAAAAATAATTCAGAAAAACAAATAGTAGTAATCTCCTCTCACCTGGAACCAGCACATTTAACAAGAAAAGCTGTGACAGCCAGGTATCTCCAGTCATCTTCATATTTACTTCCAAGGCAAGATTTTATGTCCATCTTCTCCTTTTCTGCAAAATGTGATCTTGCACCAACTTTTGTACTAGAAACATCTTCTGTTGCACCAAATATTTTCTCAATGTCTTCTGGAAATTTATGAGAACTTGAATACTTGGCCGGCATGTCAGTAGAAAGCCACTGGAATGACATTGATGAGGACACTCCTGATGAAAGCTTATTACTATTTCCAGTTTCACGATAGTTCTGATCAACAAGTGTTTCTTCCTTGTCTAGCCCTCTATTTCTTAGTAGCCAAGAAGTCAAGACCCGCTTTGCACCAACTGAAATCAGCAAAAATGGATCCTCTCTGTTCTCTGTGTCAGCAGTTTGTCTGTTCCTCCCATCATGAATGTCGGTCGCTTCTGATGCAACTATGTGTATCTCTGACACAGGGCATATTGATCTTACAGCTGATCCACCAACATGCTCGCCAAGCAATTTTGATGCAGACCAATTCTCAACACCTGGTGCATATCTAAGCAACCATCACATGGTTAGCCGAGTGCCTGGCTAGCTAAATCGACCAAATCAATTGCTAAGTTTTGCAATGAGAGTTAATGATAGGGGCTGATGTATATTCTTTTCTTTTCTTTTGGAGGGGGGGGGGGGTACATTCCATATTTTGCACTTAGACCCATCAATCCCAGCAATACTACCAGAATTAAACATGCTCAATGCTATTTCATAATAGCATTGATTCCTTATCCATGGTTAAGTCATAGTCTAAAAATGAAATGAGCATCGTCATACCTAGTCAACCTGACAGTTCCATCTTCACAGCCAGTTGCAATCCAACTAGATCTAGAGAAGATATCATGCTTTCCATTAGCTCTGACTTGCAAATTTTCTGAGACAAAGCATAAGGAATGCATTTCTCTCCCATGGAATTGCACATGCAAATTCCGGGGGATTATCTTCCTCTCACTATCCAGTATCCAATTTCTCTGAATGTAGATCGTTTCATCCTGAAAAAAAAATAGAATATATAAGAAAGAAACACCGGATATGTCCAATGGAATGATAGGAAATTGGTGCTAGGCTCATGGTTTAACATGTTAGTCTCCAGTACAGGCTTTGATACATAAAAAATTAAGCTTACTGCAAACTATATCGTGCAAAATCAAAAGGAAATTTTTTTGAGAAGAGAAAAGGAAGAAGATACGAGAAGACAATAGATAGTAGCAAACTAGTATATTAAAGCTCTATATTAAATTGTAGCAGAAGATATATCTGACTCAAGCATCCAAAGCATATATGCCTGTGTTCTTTTGGTCTCAATTAGGTGTCAAAGTAAAGAGAGCAACCAGTTGCAACACCTTCCCAAATTATTCTTTTAGAAGTGGGGCAAGACAAAAGGATGTGAGCTAAAGAAGATTCCCAACTCTTGATTTGAAAACGCGGCAAAGTTGATCAGAAATCATACTGAAGCACCAAATCAACCCCCAAAATCAATTTGATTATTCTTGGTTGGATTCCACCTAGTTTTTCACTCTTCCTTCAAGATCTGGACACAGGTCTAAACCAACACGACATATGTGGGTCCCACATAGTTCATATTCAACCTCATTAGAATCCTAACTATATAGTAGTTTGTGAAATATATGTTCATGATCCAAGAGAATAAAATATCTAATACATAGACCACTGGTCAGGATTATTTACTTGCATTGATTCTCTAAATGCAAATAGTCCCAATTGCATGGGCGTAACATGGCAATATAGAAGACCATGCCTCCACTTATGGTTTGTTTATAGAAAAATTTCTCTGAGAAGTATTCATACTGACAACCTTTACATATGCAAAGCAGTTCTGCATATCTGGTATATCACCAAGATAATAAGAATGAGGGCGCCGCCATCCACCACATGGTATTTGCACAACCTGCACGATTATGCACTCTCAGCCATCAAATAGAATAAACAAGCAAAATTGTATTACTTTGCAGTGGGACCAGAGAGTACCTTTGTCTCAGTTATTAAATTCCATATTATAAAATCTACTGATGCAAAACCAGCTGCATAGCAGCCACTTGCTAAATCGTCAATAGAGTCATTCTCAGCAGATACAGACTGAATCAAACTCAATTCCTTCACTTGTTTCATCCCTATAAATTCCAAAGTTTTCCGATCTCTGTCATATTCCACATAACAAATGCACCCATCCCCACCGGTCTGAACAAGAAAGAAAATAGCAAAAGAACAAAATAAATAAAATCCTCAAACACGCACATAATAATTTTTTTTTGCATAAAAGCTTGAAGTCTGGCCATACCGAACATATTTCAGTCAGATTGGAACTTAATCTACCAAAGGAAACACTGGAAACACTAGATATCCCATGAACTCCTTTAAAATAATTTAGTGGAGACACTTTCACATCAGATGCAACAGATGTATTCAGCAACAGGCCCTTCAACAATGGGAATAGGATCAAATTACCACGTAAGTCCCCACACACCAGAACCTACAAAATAAAAATGAACACCAACGTGAATCAAGACAATAGATGAGATACAATATCGATATTCAGAATCCACTTTTAGCTTGAGAAGTTCATATTACTATATCTGGGAAAAACTAAGAAAAAAAAAAGCCTCTATTTTCTCAGTATATTTCAGAAACAGCTATTTACTTTTATTTTATCAATCAAGATGTATTAATTTTTCCAAATAGGTGTGTGTGTGTGTGTGTGTGTGAGAGAGAGAGAGAGAGAGAGAGAGAGAGGGAGTAGAAAATATGGATAACAGTATGGTAGCAAAAACTGAATAAAGCTTTGAGAAATTAGGACCAGACCAACAAAAAAGTCTGGCCACTGTGTTAAAATGTTTTCCACTTTAAGCCCGCCAAGATCATGTCAAATCTGATAAATAATTCTAGAAGTCCCTCATGTGTCACTCTTGTGACCCTCTAAAAGTAAGGTGGTTTTAAAATCATCATTTGATCAAAATTCAATAGTGATCAATCACAAGCTTAATGGTGATTTTAAAAGCCACCTCATTTTTAGAGGGACACAAGAGTGACACACGAGGGATTTCTAGCATTACTCCAAATCCGACTGATCACTTTGACAAATATTTACTTTATCTTAGTAAAAAGTTGTGAATCCAGTTTGAATGGGATATCAACTAATTCATAGTATTTGAGTAAAAAAACTCATTATAGAACCATGGACAAAGATCCTTATCCAAACAACATTAGAAAGGAGAAGAAATTATGTGAAACAAATACCTCTTTCTCAAAAGATGCATCCAGACACAGTATCCTATTTCCAAAACATGATGCAAACTCCCCTATTAGAGACACATTGTAACTCCTTGCAGAATTGCAAGAAACTGATGGGGAAGGATCACATAAACTCCACAGCTTCAACATCCCTTTAGGATCAGCAGTAAAGATGTACCTGAAAAAGTAGACAACAGAGATTGATGATCTTTACTAAGCACAGAGCAATCTGGCCTGAGACATGTCATTTGACAGTCCAACATGGAAAGCTTGGCCAGATGAACCACTTAGATAATCGTACTACCTACTTTATGATGTTTTTTTGCCTCATTAGAGAAAGATTTAAAAAATAAAAGAAAAAACAAAAGAAACAAAAAACTAAACCACATCATTTTCTAACAAACAATCATTTCAACATTAAGCTTATTATGTGGTTCCAGATTTCATCATCGTGCACGAGGATGTGGTCTTGCACAGCCCAGACAAAGAAAATCTAACAGATAGTCTAGACATCATTATAGAAGGAATGCATTACCTATATCCCAATGACTTGCACCAATAAGTTCCTAGGAGCTGTCTCTCGATTCCAGCTGACCAAGTAAATGTGAGGCCCACTTTAGCACTAGAAGTGTCACATAAAACTCTGACAATCGTTATGTACCCTTTACCATCTCCCACAGCAATCCAGTCCTCAACACCACCACAAACCTCAGATGGTTTTATGGATAACACATCCATACAAACAATTGGAACCTCTTTACTGACACAGACAAGTTCAGTCCATTTTAAATTCCTGGTATTCGGTAATTTAGTATGGTAGAGATAACCACGGTTTGTGGCGACATAAAGAGTATCTTCAGATGTGAAACATAAACAGCGAACATATTCACTTTTGCTGCAACACATAAGAAGGGCCAACAATGCCAGTAGTTTAGACAGTGAAGAAAATGATAAAAACAGAAAACAGTATGAAAACATAAAGAAGGTGGTTAAAGACACCAAAGTATGTTGGGTGTCTGAAGTTTTGTGAACCACCACTTATTAGGTCCAACATGGAGATGTCTTATTGACCCATCCAGTTGACTGTTCATCATCATCACGATTATGACACATCCACATTTTCCTGAAGGAACATGGACATCAGATGGCAAGAACTAGCAAATTAAGGTAACCCTCCCCGACCAATGCCCATGGGTTGTTCACGTGACAAAAGTATAGTTCTGGTGCAAAACCACATTTCCAATTACTTTACACAAGGTTATCTCTAGACCAAGACATTATTATCCCTTGTCTATAGTAAAAAATCAAGTATTTTTAGAGTATTTAAGGCATCCTAAGCAAATACAGATATCAAGCAATGCTACCTGTCCATGAGTCCATTATGCTCTGATGAATTAGGGATGCGAACAGTGAATATCTCTGTTCTTTCAGTAACCTCTTTTACCTCAGCAAGTCCATCCAAGCCCCCAGACAAAGAACCATGCAGCTGATGCACTTTAATTGCAGAATCAAAGCCAGCAGTAATGACAAGTGAAGATTTTGCATCATACAAACATCGCCAAATGCCCCTTCCCCTGTACAATAACCAAAGAGAGGTACTATATTTTTTTATTGCAACACAAATGAATATAATGTAGATTTGTTAGATATAGATTCATATTCTCCATGACAGTTACATATTGGAGTCAAGAAGGTACGGGTACTATTTTTGCTACAGTCATGCCAACCTAGAATTGTAAGGAGATCCTACGGAATCACAACAATGGTGTTGGGTGTCACTCAAAATTCACTTTACAACTCCATGTTTGACCCACATGATGCACTCTTTATTGTTCTCACCCATTGGAAAAGAATGGTGGCAACAATGTTTTTCTGAAAATCAGACATGGATTAGTCCTTATTTCATTTTCAAGTTGAATTTAAAACTCAACTAGGAAAAAAGAATATTTTAGCTGGAATAATCAATCAAGAAGTATCACATCTGGAAGTTAGAAAATGAAGGTCCGCTATAAGGTTTGAATCAAGGTTGTCATCAGCAAGTTCAGAGGATCCTAGAACAAATCATTTTACTTTTATGTCAAGCACTTGGATCATCAATTATCAATATTAACAAATAGTTACAGTTTTAAGTCATAGAACATCAAACTTTTTTTTTTATTGGCAAGATACACACCCACCCAGTGGAACTTGAACCCACGACTTAACCCTCCACCTTGCTACAAAGGGAGGAAGTACCATGTGAGCTAAAGCTCATTGGTTAGAACATCAATACTAAGAAACTAATTCTTCTCAATGCAAAAAAAAAAAAAAAAAAAAAAAAAAAAAAAAGAAGAAGAAGAAGAAGAAAAAAGAAAGAAACACATAAGCGACTTACGCGTGCTCCTTAATCATCTGAACCTGCTTACCATCCAATCCCCACATTCGACATGTACAATCCTCGCCCACAGTGACTATCAACTGAGAGAACTCAGGGAAGGTGGAATCAAATCCCAGCAGTTCATGTGTTATTGAAAAAACAAGAATACAATAAAATTCATACATAAGTCAGAAATTGCATTTTAGCATTTCTGAAAATGAAGAAAAATGAGTGTGGAATATTCATCAAGAACAAGAAAAATGAGTGGGGATCAATGATGGATCAATACCCCCTGCACCCAGTTATAGTACAGAGATAAAGTTGATCCCTGCCCAGAATAACAAAGATAAGACATTGCAAAAATCAGCAAAATATGACTGCTTATGGTTCACAGATAGGCTATATTTCTGAACAGCAAAAGCAATTTTTTTTTTTTAAAAAAAAAAACTTTAAATTTTTCCTGGAAAATGAGTGATCCTGGTTCTTGTTGGTTTTAATATGACATTGCCCAGTATAACATTTTTTTTATAAAAAAAATAAAAAATACTATGAAATAACAATAAAGAAAGGATGAAGAAGCTGTTCTCATATACAGATATGCTATATTGCTTTGAACTTTAACTGAACCATTGAAAGTAATCTATCTATCCCTGATTACCAGTTTTGATTTGTCAATGTATCTGAAGTCTAAACCCAGTATGGTGATGAAAATAAATTCCATTATGAACACATGCAGAAGTTTAACATGATAAACAGAAACGGGAATAAAAAAAAAAAAAAATCTAATCCATTAAACAATTTCACTGAAATTTAAATAATTTGCATTCTGAGAAAAAGGATTAAGAACCCACTTAAAACAAAAATTTTGCTCCAGAAATTTAAACTGCATTCAATAATCTGTTTTCTTTACTCCTAAGTTTAAAAAGAAGAAGAATTAATAACTGCACAAGGATTTTGTCAAGCTTACAGAATTACTAATACAGCAATCCCATACTCTGGCATTGTGACCAAACAGCACAAGGCCAACAAGGTCAGGGCCAATAGAATTTCCATCCTTATCAGATCCATTCCTTTCAGTATGAACTGTCCAGACACGAGCACTGCACAAATCAAGAAACCAGTTATTGCATGGAATGGCTCCTCTAGAAAAAGGACACTATAAACGATTAGAATGGTAGGACGTAAGAAACTAATTCACCTACGATCATCAGAGACAGACACCAGTTTGGATCCGTCAGAGGACCATGCTATGCGAAAGATTGAACCTTCATGGCCAGCAAGTTTACATATATGAACAGCTTCAAACTGCTGACAACCAAACCAGACATGGTTGGAGAATGGACTGCTCTGGTCAATACGGTCTTCCACAGGATTTGTCAAAGATGGAGCATCATACTGAGGAACCACTTTCCAAACAAGAATCTGGCAAAACCCAATTTTATTTTTTTTCATAGAGTTCAGAATAAAAGAACTTATCAAAAAAGGAGTTCAGAATAAAAGGAACACCGAGGCCAGAACACACTGATACTAAAAACTATAATGATTGTGGTGATAAGAAGATAAGCAAGGTCGTCCCAAGTAGAACACAAACCAGCTTCATTAACAGCATAGGACTAAAATCAGGCCAAGGACTCCTTCCCTGTCCTTGTATTCTTCCTTGGAATGGGAGGGGGATGTTTAATAATAATAATATTATAAAAATTACAATGCTTGACATAAAGAGGTTCTCATATCCTATATGAGAAAGTACGTTATCTATCATTACCCATAATTACTGAGATGAACCAAGACTCATCTATAATGTCCATGTGTGTGTATGTGAGCTTATTCAATGGAACCAAAACGTCAACTACAATTATAAAATCATAAAAAACTAGAATCCAGTAACAGAAAGTAATGAAATAGAGAGGAATGCATCATAAGAAGAGATTAGCCACCTCATTAAAAATAGTACCAGATGCAATATGGAGAGCCTCAACATTGTCACCCCATAGCCGCATGGAATAAAGAAGGCACCTCTCTACATTTCAGCGAAAGATTAAACAAGAAAAGAAGAATTAAACAAAAAATAAAATAAAATTCACTCAACCAAAAGAAATATGACAAAAATGGGGGTCCTATACAATTATTATAGCCAGTTTTATCAAGCAGGCAATCCAGTATATAATTCAGCAATACAAGAAATACGAAAGTTGGAATTCCAACAAGGAGGGTGAAGCAACCTGGAGACCGAACTTGAAGGAGCACACTAGAATTTGACATATCCCAAACATGAACAGAGTTGTCACTACACCCTATTGCAAGACAATGCCACCCCTCATTGAAAGAACTTACAAATCCCTGCAACCAATCCAAAAGCAAAGCAAGAACAGAGTAAGAACAATCAAGCATGAGTTCCTAAATGTATCTTAAGCATAAAAATAAAAATTTTATACCTTCAAAAAACAAACATCCAAAACCCAATTACTAAACTTGGGCAACAAGTGCAGCAGGTCCAAATCCACGCAAACCCCGGACCCATTTTTGGGTCCCAAAGCGAATTCAATCACCAAGCTAAACACTTTGACACGCCTTTCACCAAACACAGCGAGTTCAAAAGCAAGCTTAGAGGAAACAGTTCCTTCCGTGCACCGAACGAATTCACTACAAGCAATACCGTGCACGCGAATCCCTTGGAAGACATGGAAGAACCTTATCGCTTTCCCCGAGTCCAAATCATAAAGCAGGATTTGCGATCCCGAACCTGTTCAAATAACAAAATCTTACCAAAAAAAATATGTGATCTTGAAGATGAGGAATTAGGGTTTTGAGAATGTGGAGAGCGTACCAGCGAGGAGGTAAGGGAGAGGAGAGAGGTGGGAGGGGAGGTGGAGGAAACATAGTGCTGAGATTTCCCCAAGGTATTGGCCGGTCTGTAAGCGCCATTGAGTTGGAGGCTCCGCCATGGCTCTGAAGCTCTGTCGTCAGCAAAACGACAGTGATTTGCCGCTACTGCGCGGGGTTTGAAGTCTCTGGCTGAGGTTTTTGAGCTCAGTGAGAACAAGAATTGAGAAAGAAAAGGGTTTAGATTAACGGCATGTCGTGCAGGGACATAATGAGTGCCGTCAAGATATATAAACGTCATGCCGCTTTATTGGAGTGAAAGTGGAGGAAAAAAGGTAGTGAGATTGCGGTGAGCGTGGATCGAACACGCGACCTTCAGATCTTCAGTCTGACGCTCTCCCAACTGAGCTATCCCCGCTTCGTTGATATTTGTCGGTATTTGTATTAAACTATCCTTCAAAGTCACTTTTCTTTCTCTACAACCTCTTATTCTTTTTATCTGTTCACGTTTTCCTCCTCATCTTTCTGTTGCTCTGCGAGAAAGAGGCACACGGAAACGGAGATGGGGAAGAGCATGTCTTTCAAGGACGAGTTCATTTTCGGTCTGTTTCCAATTCTTTATTGGGTTCTCTTCTAAACCTTCTATCTCTTGGTTTTGTGTGTATTCGTTCAGTCTGAAAAGATTCTTTCTTTCTTTCTTTGGAATCCACTTGCAGAGCAAAGATGCGAGGAATCGCGTGACATCCTCACCAAGTACCCCGGCCGAGTTCCCGTATGTATAGGGCCCAACATAGACTGTTTTTGTTTTGTTTTGTTTTTCTTTTCAGCTACTTAAGGGGGTGGATATTTTATGGATTACTCGTTGCAGGTAATTGTGGAAAGGTATTCAGAAAGTGATCTTCCTGAGATGGAAAAGAAAAAGTAAGTCAAGTTGATGAGTTTTTTTTTTGTATTGAACATGAGTTTATTTGAATCCACTCTTCATAATAAATCTCCTTGTTAAAATATTTGCCTATCTAAAGTCCTTATCTGCCTTCTGCTTTGTTGTGAAACAAAAAAATTACCTTTCTTCCTCCTTCTGTTATCTGGGTATCTCAAATCCTTTGCCCTGTTTCCAGGACTGGGTTTTAATGATTCTCGGCTTTCAGTATTTTCTTCTTTTTCGATGGGGGAACAATGGTTTCTTTTTCCTACTCTCTAGTACTCTCTAGTGCAGAAACTGGAGGCATTGGCTATTCTATATATATGAGCTGTCCAAGACACGCGAAAGGAGTCAAACATATACTATATAATATACACATTCGCCATCGATCGGAATACTGCACTCGGATAATACAAAATTCAAAGAGTTGGATCGATGATACTTCGATAGGCAGTTCTAATATTGAGTTTAGCATCTTTGTGATAGATATTCATTTTCTCTTTGGTGATAGATACCTTGTTCCTCGAGATATGTCGGTGGGGCTATTCATTCACATTTTGAGCAGCAGACTTCATTTGGGCCCTGGAAAAGCTCTCTTTGTATTTGTGAAGAATACCTTACCTCAAACCGGTATAATATTTGCGCCATTAAATCCTGTCTTGCTCGTCTTTAGTCGATTTTATTGCAAGAAGTCTTTATTTGTGTTTGTGTTCTGATTTGCTCTCTTTATGATTTTGATCTGCAGCTACTTTGATGGACACTGTTTATGAATCTTTCAAGGATGAGGATGGATTTCTATACATGTGTTACAGCACCGAGAAAACCTTCGGTTATGCTACAAAATCATATTTGTGAACACTGAATTTGTACGTACGTTGTCGTAAATAGTCCTTGTCTCCTCGGTGGCCGGGATTGTTCTTTTAATCTAGGTCTGATATATCATATATGTTTGCCAAGCTGCTGTAAGTTTTCGATTAGACCTTGAATACTGTCCTAAAAAAAAGAGAAATGCTAGATATTTTAAATTTTTTTTTATTAAAAGTTGGTTCTCAAATAATGTGTCACAATTTCATGAGATTGTAGAACATTTTTCTAAATGATAAATCACATGAGATTATGACCCATCATTTAGGAACCAACTTTTAAGAAAAAAAATTGAGATGTCTAGCATTCCCCTAAAAAAAAATCATGATTAATTCTATGCCAGTTTAGAACCGAAGTTGATTCCTCATTTCCTAAATCCTGAGTATCATATTATGGGAGTTGCTCCAAGTTTCAACTCCCACAGTAGGATAAAGGCACACTTCCAACGGTTTAATTAGTATTCGTTTGGGTTTGCGATTTCAAAAAAGTGCGATTTAAATTAACGATTTTAAAATGTGCGATTTAAAAAATTTGATTTTTAAAAACACAATTAAGTGTTAGGTAAAATTGCAGTTTACCCTTTAAAATCGCAAATTAGCTTTTAAAATTCTGAGCTTTCAAAAAAATATCATCTTACATGCGATTTGAAAAAAACAGATTTTTTATATTTTTAAATCGTAATTTTTAAAAATTCAGTTCCCAAACGATTTATGTTTTGTGATTTAATTTAAAATCACACTTATTGTTTACGAAATCCAAACAACTAAAACCGGATCAAATTGAATCCACGGATTTTGTTACCAAGCTTTGTAAATGTAGGAAAAGCCTCCATCGGAGCTTTCTACCAGTTTAAGCTAATTGTACAGAGGTCGGCAAACTTCCATTGACCCCCGCCAGATACATGACATGATGACAACAACCTCAGGCCAAAAATTAAAATTCAACAATATAGATGGATGAAAAATGCAATGTAATTTTCCATGCTGTTATTTTAAAATTAAGGCTCCATTTGTTTTGACGTAAAATTTTTCTTCTCTATATTTTCCAATATTTGATACGATTAAAAATTTTGGTCAACCTAAAAATATTTTCGGTTGACCAAAAAAACCTCTTTTAAACAGCATAAAATGGTTTCTAATTTTTTTTTTTCGCAAATCATTTTTCATGCTTGAAATCTCCGTCATCGTCAATTTTTCGTACAAGCCACACGCCGAAAAATGCTTTCAACTGAAATCGTTTTCCTGCAATTTCACTAAAAACATTTTTCAACAAAAATATTTTTCAGCAAAAATATTTTTCAGCGAGACAAACAGAAACTGATTGCACTTATTATACTGGATAGCAAGAATCACAATTGCATTCATTTTATTATAATTTTCGAAACAAAATAAAAATCAACTACAAATCAAAATATGTCAAGGCATATTGTAGAGTCGTAGACTTCAACCTTTGCACTATATATATTCAAGAAAAGTGTCGTATATGAACATTTGTGGTAACCAAGATACACCTATATAGGTCGAAAATAAAAAATAAAAAAACCCCTTTCAGGCAACATTCTGTCTTTCAAAAATACCATGCCACAAAATCATATAGTCTAATGGCCGAACTAGACAATCCATCTCAACTTGAAAAACACATGACAATCAAGGCAAGAAATAGAATCCTTTTCTTTGTTTGCCAGATCAATTGTGATTCTGATACTGTGTAATTCTTGTACTCCACAGAAACTACTACTGGAATTCAGAGTTATAGGCTCTCCTGGAAAAGCGGCTTAGGAGAAGAGTTTATGGCCGCCTCCACTTCGCCAAACACCGCGCACAGGCAACCCTCCAGTGGTGTTCTGGTTACCATCCAACCTCTCATCCGTTGCTTCCAGATCTGAATCATTTTTGGGATCTAAAAGTGATGCCACGGATCCATCACCCAATCGAGCTCTGAGGAACTTCGGAGTCTTCTTTCGTTGCTTACTCCCTCCACCACCATCCCCTATATTTTGATCAGATACACTACCAGCTGATAGGGAATCGTTTTTACCCCTCAGCTTCATTAAGGGCTGACTACCAGTACTTGGCTCCATATGCTGCTCATCCATCGGTATGCTTGATTGGCCTTTGGAAGCACGGTACCCCTCCTTAGATAACCCCTCCTGTTCTTCAGAGGGCTTGTAGCTCGACTGCAGTTGCTGTACGGTGCTTAAAAAGTTCTTTGCTAATCTATCCTTTGAATTACTGTCTTCAGCTACTACAGACTTCCCCTTACCTTTCTTAGGGCCTTTGCCAGTGCCCCAACCATTAGCTTGTGAAACATTGCTCTGCAAACTAGTATTATAGGTCTCAACAAGATCTTTCTGTTTCTGCGGATCAGGACAGAGCCGAGCCATCTCAGGAATGAGATGTGACAAGCCAAATTGCCGCACATAATACAGATATCTTCCAGTGTCAATTAAACCCTGGCGAAATTGTCCAGATATGTCTTTAAAAGCAGCGTATTTGTCTTCGTCAAATTCAAGAGCAGCACGAATCCTTTCCACCAAAGACCTGTTTGCAGTCTGAACATCCTCCACATTTAACAAAGCCTGGCTACTTGTGGGCAACTTGTGCATTTGTGCTGCAGAAACTGGAGGGAAATCAGAAATTGAAGGTTCCACAGACCCACTCTTCACAAGATCTGGGGCTGATGCAGAGTGGCTGATCCTACCAGTATTACCCAAGTCCCTTGAAGAGCCAACTGATAGAAGTGCATGAGTTGGCCGACCCTGAGCCATACTCGCAAAACTAGATGCTGCTGGTCCCTTACCAGTGTCCATTTTAGGCTGCCCAGAACTACGTGACATCACAGGCGCTGTATTTGTTGTAGGTCTAGATTGGTTTGAAGCACTTGAGGGTAGCAGTGGTCCACGACTTGCTGCTGGCCAACCCTGAGCTGAATTAACAATAGTCACATTTCTTTGTCGGCGGAGATGTGCTGCCATAGAGTTAATAGGAAAAACTTCTGAGTCTTGTTTTGGTTTTCGTCGACTGCTTTTGGGTGCCATGGGGAGGGGTGGAAAGGAAGATTCTTCCAAAGGAGCATTCCCTGCCCTTCCCAAGGCTTGCCGGTACCTCGAAGATGATTCAGAATCTGTTGCAGCTAATGATTCAAAGGGCTGAATGATTGGATCAATATCACTTGCATCCCCAGGATCAGGAGTAACTTGCAGACTGGATGATGATGACGGATCATGAAATGTACGATCTGCATTCGCTGTCTCCAAACTTGCTTCAATGGCCATAGAAAGTTGATTTTCAGAAGAATCAAGTTGAAATGTCCGTCCTCTTCCACGACGACGATCTTGTTCATTACTTCGTCGATATCGAAAGCTAGTTGGTATCTGTGAGGGAAAAAAACAAACAAAGAAAATAGCCAGAGAAAAAGAACTCTTCAAAAAATATTTATGATTAATTTAAACAAAAAGCAGTAACACATGATTTCATGATCCAAGATCGGAAAGAAGAAATTAAATAAAATGAAGGCAGTCTTAACAATTGAGAGATTTTACATGCCTGCAGAGCAGCATTACGCTGCGAACGTGACATTCGTCCTCCATGTTCAAGAGCATTATGTCTCTGGAATACAAAAAATCAAATAGTCAATACATGACGTAACTCCAGAATACTGCAATTAATAACCTACAGCAATACAGTTAAGCCATGAGTAATAAAAATTCAAAATAAAGAACAGGAACACACGCACTCATGCACACTACATTCACATGCTATATAATATCACCTTCAAGTCTGCTTCAGATAGAAATACAATAAACTTTTTGGCAAGGCAGGCCTCATCTTCACACAAGAAATGCTCTTGACGAAAGTGGATCTGTCACAGAAAACAGCCAGTTGTTTGACAAATATTCTCAGCTAAAAAAAATGAAATGTGAACTTCACAAAGTTATTGTGGATCTTTGCAATTTTGTTACTAAAAGAAGGGAAAGAAAGGACAAGTATCTTGCCTCTAAGTCATCATAATTCTTATAATACTCATAGTGTCCTGGATGCTGCCTGTGTTCAGCAGAGTGAAAAATCATGAACACTACTAGTCTTTATTGCAATCAAAGTAGAGGGTTGTGCTTCTATATAGCAGATTTCTTCTTTACCTTTGGCATATATGACAGGTGTAATGTTCAGTAGACATATGTGAGTACAGTTCATTTTCCCCATAGAATGGAGTTCTGCAAAATTCACACATAGGATGCCCCGTAAAACCACCTCTTTCACCCTCACTTCCATCCACCTCGGTGTCCCCTGTGCTTATATGCTGATTCAGTTGTGCTCTAGTATATAGCTTTTGTTCACAAATAAATACCTGTATCACACAAACGAAGCTAGTGAGTTCCTCATGCAAACCATAAAAAGGAGGCTTTCATCACCAAGAATCATAGAAGAAGTGAGGCATATGCATTTCACCTTCCTTCCTTCCAAACAAAGACTGCACATAACCAACTTATGTTGATGGAACAAATGACCCTTCAACTGTTCAATGTTCCTAATATTTGCTCGACGCTTTGAGCCATCCTGTGGCTGCCCCTCCATTTTATCACATATACTGCATGAAAGCCTGCACATTGCCTTGATCATCTTGTAGTGGTCCATGTCATCAAAAAAAGCTTGTGTATCCTCATGGTACCAGTATGATCCCACTCTACCCTCCCTTACATTCGATGGCAGGACTGAAAAGTCATTAATCATTCTTGTATAATCTCCTAAGGCCTGCAACAACGCAGAAGCACATGGATTTAAAATTAATAGATCAACAGGGGAATAATAACTAAAAAAAAGGACAAAGAGTACCAATTCAAGCTCAGTCTAGATGTGTACAAGTATTTTAACACTTCTAATAATTATTAAACATCAATGTCAAATCATAAATATTATTGAAAACACCCAACCCTCAAAATACTTTCAATAGTGCAAGCTTTAGAACTTCGCTGATTAGCACATATTTAAACATTCATAAGCTTTCTGAATCCCGAAACTATGACCCTCTAATGATTACCTATAGTAAACAAGACCAATGGAAGCCTCTTGTCATCAACAGATGAACCTAACTTATAAGAAACCAAACTGAACACATTGCACAGAAGTGCAGAGAAAAGTATGAAGGCTATGCTTAAAAAGCTGCAAAGTTCAACATTCAGCACTAACTTCATAACTGAGTCACTATAGTTAACACACACACATGCGCAATGCAGATTACCATCCTGCCTTAGCAGTAACATATCTATATATATATATATATATATATATATATGGAGAGAGAGAGAGAGAGAGAGAGAGAGAGAGAGAGAGAGAGAGAGAGAGAGAGAGAATATATGCCTGGTTGTATATTTGACAAGCAAATAAGAAGAAAATTGTCCCAGAAAGCCGAAGAGTTTAATTCCAAACAATTGAATCAAAACAGCAAATTGACAGCAACCGAAAAGGCTGCGAACTATTTCCATCTAGCTGCAGCACACACCCAAATTCTATTTCAGCCCTAATCTCACATTTCACATACAAACACATACCTATGGGATACTAAGTAACCTAAATCAAAATTGAAGCACAAAGCAATTGAAAAAAAACGTTAAATACCCTGAATTGAAACCAAAACCAGCACCTACTATAAGAAAATCGAAAAATTATGAGATTAAAATATGAAGGAAGAGCGGAAGTTGAAACCTTGGTGACGAAAACAACGTCGGACTGGGTCTTGCAGATGCAGCAACTGGTATCTTCGCAGATGAAGCGGAGGCGAGCGACGCAGGTGGAGCAGACCTCCCGGTGGCCGCAGGGGCCGTAGGCCACCCATTCCAGAGACTCGGCGCACACCGCACAGCTATCGTCCATGGCTTCCTCTGTATTTCTCCCTCTGTCTCCGTTTTTGCTTGATTGTTTGTGACTCAGAACGAAAATAAAAACCCTAATAGAAGCGAGGGAGGGAGAGAGCGGAGAAGAAGAGGGAGATCTATCGACGGTTCTCAAAAGGCGACGAGGGGCTTCCAATATTCTTGTGTTTATTATAATAAACTTTATGAAAAGAAAAATAAAAAAAGGCCAAAAAATTGACTTTGGTAATATATTTATACGTTCCGCCAAGGGATTTAGTATTGATTAGGCTCTAAAAATGATTTGCATATAATATGATTTGAGAAAAAAATAATATACTAAAGATAGTAGGTTCCTGTTTTTTACCCGGGTTTAGTATATACCAGCCAACCCACGTGTAATTGGTATTGGCGTTATAATGCCTCATATTTTAATTATGAAAAAAAATCATATTTAGTCTTTAAATTTTTATTTTATTTGAAATTAGACTTTGGAGTTTTAATTTCAAGAATATGGTCCTTTGATTTTTCACAAATTTTAGATAGGTCCCTTTGTTACTTTTTTCATTAAGATTAATAGTTTGTCATATTTCATGTGTGTTTCAATTGACAAATCAACGTCCATATCAGCACCTAATACCAATGCCACATCATTAGGCGTCAAGTCATCTATAAAAAAAAAAAAAAGAAAAAAAAAAAAAAGAAGAAGACCTAACTTTAGAAACAAAAACCATCTTCTTCTTCATCTTAATTTTTTAGATTTGTAACATTAGATGGAAAACTGTTAAATTTGATGCTGATATAGACATTGACATTGTATTAGGTGCTAACATGAACTCTATAGTGTCAAATGAAACATATGTGACAAATGAAAAATCGTTAACTTTGACATTAAATTAATAAAGAGATCAATTTGAAACTTGGGCAAAACATAAGGACTTTATTTTTTAAATTGAAAACCTAAGGACTAAATTCAAATCAAATAAAAATTTATGAACTAAATATGATTTTTCTCTTTTAATTATTATTGACACAATATTATAATAATGTTGTCAGTGATATGATATTATTGGGTTAATAATATTTGTAATAAAATGAACTAGACTCTAATTTTACAAAATTAATTACTAATTTGTGTATGAAAATATGTGAGAATAATAATATATAAAAAATTAATTTAAGATATTTTGTAGATTAAATCTTATAATAATAATAATAATACAAAACTTATCAATTAAGTTAACTTAACTTAATTAACAAGCAGTTAAAAAAGAAAAAAAAAAAAAAGTACAACTTGCACAGCAAGTTGTCTTCTTCTTTTATTATTTCTTCTTCTCGTTTCTCTTCTCCGTCTTCTTCCTTCTTCTTTTTCGTTCTTTCTTCTTATATCTGAAGCAGGGAGAGAGAGAAGTAGAGAGACCGAGAGAGTGAGATTAGAGATGAGAGAGAGATCTATTGAGGAGAGATGCAGATGAGAGGGAGTGAACCCGAGAGAGAGAGAGAGAGAGAGAGATCGAGCGGAAGAGAGACGAAACAGGAGTAGAGGTCGTGACCCGTCGACCCAGGTGGTGCGATTTCCGGCGAGACAATGGGGTTTTCTGGCGGGTCAAGACTGGGCTTTTCGGTGGAATATTTTTCCGGCGTTTGGAGGCCGCTCTCCAGTGGGTCTTCGGTAAGAGAGGATCCGGCGAGGCAGGGGGCGATTTCCGGCAGTTTTTGGGTGATTTTTTCCGGTGGATTTCTGTGGAAATCCTTGTGGTAAGTGAACCATGTATTTTCAGTTGATTTAACTGATTGTTAATTAGTTTGATTTATGGGCTTGTTGTTGATGAATTTTTGGGTAAAAATTCGTGGTTGTGTTGGCCGTGTGTGAGTGGTTTTGGTTGAGTTGGATTTGATGGATTTTGGAGATGGGTATCCCTTGTTCTTAACCGGCTGTTAATTGGTAGGATGAATGGATGTTGTAATTTTGTGGATTTCCCTTATCTATTAATGACCGAATAAAGTAGACATTGGGTTTTAGGTACTGTTAAAATAATTATGGGTTGTATTGTGGAGATTTTCTGTGGGAATGGATTGAATGGGTATGGAAGATTTTTTATATAAATTTCTGTTTGGATATTAGTCCTGTAAATTATTTATTTTCTTTGATTAATTTAAGAATAAATTTTGATATTTTGATTTGTAGTCTTGGCCAAATTGGTACTGGATTTATAGATAACCAGATTCAGCTAACATGAGTTGTTTCATGTTGATAATTTCTATGAATAGGAATTTGGAATCATGTTGAATATCGTTCGGGTTAACCTGGTTGTTAGATGAATTTTCTAGGATATTAAAGATTTTGGACATTAACTTTTGTCGTGATTTCTTTCAAATTATTGATCTCTTTTGGTTAAATCGAAGTATAAATTATGGGTTCATTTTATGATTTCTTGTAAGATAGACTGAGTGGGTTTATATTTCCTGTATAAGGTTGAGATGTTGGGTGCCTTGTTGTTCATTTTCTTGGTATTGCCTCGGTGGTGAATGATCGTAGTTTGATGATTTAATGGTAGATATTGCTGTGAATTATGATTTTTAATAGCAGAAGAATTATTCTTAATAATTAAGTTGTTATGTTGCGGATTATTTCTGAAGTTATTTTTGTAGAGAATTTTATGAGGAATACCGAATAGATGTAATAATTGGGTAATTATGATTCTTTGATTGTTTTTCTAGAATTTTGTTGATTTTTTCAAATTATAGTAAGATTGATTTTATAGAGAAAATTGTGAATGATGGGTGTTCTTAAGGTAATAACTGAGTAGTGTTTAGTGTAATTTGGGATATTGATTTCATAGTTGGAAAATGACATTAGTAAATGATTTTGGTATAAGTTACAAATTGGTGATTTAAGATTTGTTGCAGTTGAGATTTTATGAATGTTTTGTCGAATTAAGTGTTAATATAATTAGTACTTGCTGGACTTGATTGGCATTAGTTGGTTTAATATTAGGTTGTTTGGGTCATGGACTCTTGGACTAAGGATTAGGTATTAAAGGGGGTTGCTATTTTTGGAAGATTTTATGTGGTTTAGACCGAATAAGTTCATATTGAAATTTATAAAGCGTTGATGATTTAGTCACTAAGAAGTAATGTGGACTTATGAATATTGATGGGTAGTACAATTTGGAGACTTTTTGTTATGTGTTATTTTATTTTAGTTTAAATTTTAGGCTTGAAATTCCAAAATATTTTTCTAAGCGGCTTCTTTCAATTTATTTAGGTAAAAGTTGGACCTCGATGTTAATGGTCAGACCAGGTAAGGGAACACAACTTTGAAACCCCAGCGAAATTTTTAAATAAAACACTTTCAAAAGAAAAACGTCGGAAATTTTTCAAAAGACTCTTTCACCTAAATATTATTATTCTATTATCTCAAGTATGAAATAATGAATATGTTACATGTGAATCACATAGATGAATGAAGCTGTGATTATATGTTACATGTGCACTATATGAATGAAGCTGATGATTATATGTTACATGCGCAGTATATGAATAAAGATTATGATTCTCAATATAGATATGTTATATGTGCACTATATGAACAAGATGATGAAACTAGGTTGAATGCATGTTCCTCACACAAAGTTTTGTCCCACAGTACCATAATGCTATGATCTGGATCTTATGCTGCTGATGATGGGTAGCGGGGCAACCACACCAGAAGCGTGGTGCTATCGGCCGGGGGGTCCTCACCTAAGGAGCTTCCTAACCCGGCAGCTCTCCCCTGTAACGACAAGATGAGCCTATGGGTCTTTCGGGATCAGTCCTATGGACGAGTCCAACGTCCCACGCTTATAGTAAAAATGTGGAAGTGGGCCAGTGGTAGACAAAACTTACACATTATGAATGATGATTTCATATGCATATTTCTTATTGATGCTGATATTTCTATATGTGGACTCTGAAAATTCTAAAATACCAAACTGTGATTTTTGTACTTCCATATGTTTTGTTGTGTCACTTACTGAGTTGTCAAACTCACCCCTTACCCCTACAACCTTTTCAGGATACAGTAAGCCGAAGTCACTTTTTGATAATGGTATAAACCTCGCTAAGAGTAATAGAATGTTGGAGGACTGATGTAATCTTTGTATTGTATAGTATGTTTTCCTTTTGGAATTTATAGCATTGTAAAGAGCTACTCTTATGTACATATAAATAAAATAGATGGTTAAGATCTATATCTATTAGAGGTGTGTCTTTTTTGTAAATGTTTTTTTTTAGGCTCAAGTTCGTGTTCTCCTTATATCCCAAAATGGGGGCGTGACAGGCGTGGCATGTTAATAGTTTCTATCAACTTTTATAATGATAGAAACTTATCTATTTATTTATTTATTACTTATCACAGAGATCGGGACAAATACGATTAGAGTCCAGCTCCTTGTAGACTGGCAGACGGATCCTGAAAAACCATCCCGATGGCAAAAATGGGGTGAGGTAAACCTAAAATTTACCTGTAAGGGGCGGTGCTCAAGCCTAATATTCAACAAATGTCTTAATTTTCTGGTCCTTATGGCTCAAGATTCAAATGCTATCGTTTGTAATAGAATTAAGTATTACATATAATGTTTATTAATTATGCGTTTAAGATTGCGATTTTAAGTCAAATTGTAAAAAATGAACTATTTAAGAATTATGTTTTTAAAAAATTTAAGATTTGAAAAAGTAAAACAGTTTGCTTTTTCAAATCGCAAGTGATGAAGTGTATTTTTGAAAACGTAGAATTTTAAAAAATTAACTTGAGATTTTAAAGGTCAAACGCTTAACTACGTTTTTAAAAATCGTTTTTTTAAATAGCACATTTTAAAATAATTATTTTAAATCGTACCTTTTGAAATCGTAATGTGTTGAATGTGTTAAATTCACAATGATTTAATAATTTAATAATCACGTAAATTTATTGTGCTTTTTTATTATTATAAACTCTGTAATTTCATAACGATTTATTCCTACTCGGAATAGATCTTATTCATTCACAAATATAAGGAAAGGGAAAGTAGATTGATTGCACACGCATCGCACAATTAAGACTCAACTCCTTTACTAGAGATCCACAACGGTTCATCAAACCGCCCTCTCAGCTTATCTCCAACCTCACTTCCCAAGCACAAGCGCCCCATGTCCAGCTCATCCCCCGAGTGCCACGCTGGCGTGCCATTCTCGAACCCATTCCATGTCAGTCTCTTCAGCCCACTCCCGTCCAACCTCACCACGTACAAATCCCCATATGGCTGAAACTGATTGGGCCACGACACCGGCTCAGCCGTCACACCGCCCAAGTTACCCGTGAACAACAGCCACTCCCCGTCCGCGCTAAAGCACACGTGGTTAATCCTCTCCCTATCCACATCACCCGAACCCTCCGATCCCGCCACGTGGATCCTCCGCAGATCAGAGCCGTCAGGTTTGATTACGTAAATGCTGAACGCCTCAACTTTATCCGGATTGTGCCTAGTGGATGAGAATGCAATGAGATCTCCGTTAGGTGACCAGCTGGGCATGGTATCGATCCACGGGCCCTCCGTTAACCGCCGTATACCGCCATTTAACTCGCCGTTAACGGCGTCCACTATGTACAAATTCTTGTGCCCAGACCTTCCAGACCGGAACACGACGGACTTGCCGTCTGGCGAGCAGGAGGGGAAGGCGTTATTCCCCGTCTCCTCTCTCGTCAAAATCTTCACGTCGCACTGGATCTCCTCGCGATCACTGTCCAGTTCTGCCGGGTCGAACTTGATCCTCGCGATCTGGACCGTGGCACTCACTGACTCAAATATCGGGCCCACCGAGGTGTACAGAACGTGTTTCTCTGTGGCACTCCACGAGTTGTAAAACGTTGGACGGCCCTTCAGTACAGTCCACCGCTTAGAACCGTCCGATTTCACGACCTTCAGACCGGAGTTGCCTTCGAAGTCGTGATTGAACGCAATAAACTCACCGTTGGGAGAAAATGAAGGAAAAAAACCATTTACTCTAAGGATTCGGAGTTGTTCAACCGGAGACATTACTGGGTCAAGATGCTGAATCGTCGACTCGCCTTGGATCGACTCGCCCCGGAACCGATGGAACCCGAGGAACCGGGAACCCGGAGAGACAAACGGGTTGTAGTGGTGGAAATTCGGGTTCACCGACTCGGTCACCGGGTGGAACGTCTTCGACTCGGTGTCGAAGATCTCGATGTGCCGGAAATTCTTTTCGCGCCGCCTAGTGGCGATGGCGATTCGTTTACCGTCGTGCATGGCCGCAGGAGTGAAGCAATGGAGCCCGGGCGGAGTGACCCGAATGGCACTGTTTGGAAGACCGGAAAGAAGCTCGAGATTTTCCGGGAAATCAACCCGGAAAATGCTCCACCAACCGTCTTCGGCTTGGTGGTGAAAGTAGATGACCGAATCACCTGACCAGGTGGGCCAACCACCTCGTTCGCACACAGTGACCCGGTTATTCGGGTCGGATTCATGAAACACAACAATATCGGTGTGGAGCTCGTGGAACTCACCGTCCCAAGGACGAGACCCATACGACGCGACGGCTATGAAATTCCCGGACTGAGAAACAGCGGGACTGTAATCAACGGCACCGTACGGGGTGAGCCGGGTAAGATCCAAATCGTCGACCCGGGTGGAGTAGAGAGCGGACCAGCTCTTGAAAGGCAGGTCGGGTTGTTCGTGGGCTGAGATGAAGTAGAGCTGGTTGTTCTTGACAACGGGGCGGTCGTGGAAGAGGCTGGCGGGGATAGAAGGAAGCGGTTTGGGGCTGGGGAGTCCAGGTCGGGTTAGGTAGATACGGGAAGATCCGGTACGCTCGGAGACGAAGACGAGGGTTTCATCGTCGTCGAGGAACTGGGCGTTGAAGTTGATGGAGATGCCATCAGTGAGACGGTGGTCAGAGCCGAGAGTGGCGGTGGGGTCGAGCTCAACAGAGAAGAGATCGAAGCCGTAGTGGGGCCTACCCACGGTGGAGAAGACGATGGTTCCGGTGGGATTCATGAGCATGTGAGAGAGTAAGATCGAGTGAGATTAGAGCGAGCGATGAAGAAGCTGGGAAGGGTTTAATATTTAAAGGAGAATTGAAAAAGGTGGTGGGCTATTTTTGTCTTGGAAAGGCTAGGTTGCGCATGAGGTGACGTAGTTTGAACTTTCTAGCATGCACGTGCAAGTTGGAGTATAGCCTGAAACTTACATTTATAGGCTATTTTTTATTATTTTTATTATTACTTTTTTTTTTTTTTTGAAAAAATATAAAATATTTTTCACAAACTACCACTCAATTGTTAATGTCTAATTGTATCGAAAAATGATTAAAACACTCACACTACACAACAATGACACAATACCGAGGCACAATGGAGTGAGACTCACACATGGGCTCCACTCCATTATGCCTTGGTGTTGTGTCATTGTTGTGCATTGTGAGTGTAAGGATCACTCCCCTTCTCTCTATAGCATTACTCAAGTTCTATAATATATTTAAATAGCAAAATTAATGAGATATTTGTCCATAGTTGTAAGATATGGTATCCAATAAAAAGGGTATAGTTTAAGGAAAATGTTAGATTTACAACACCAATACAACAACTGCACAACAACCCCTCACGTGATGGTGGGTTGGTAAGTGTGAATGCTTAGGGGTCATATATATTCGGATAGGGTTCAAGACTTGTTCCCAAGTATTTGGCTCCAACAACTTGCTCTTTTGTTGACAAACAATATCAGTCCACGTTTGAAGATAGATCGAAAGAATCAATTTATCAACCTTCTAGATAACTAATAAGGGTCACATATATGCAGGTACTGTCTGGAACACACAAATTATTAGATAATTAATTATCTCCAAAATTAATTATCTTAAAATTTAATTATTTAATTACTACTTTAACCCTAAATTTTAGGGTTTGATAGCAAAGTCTCTTTTGTTTTATCCATATTCTATTTTGGGCGCGCAGCCCATGCATGATGATTGTTCCCAAGAACTAGTACGTTGATCATGGTGGGCTGAAAAAGACTAGCTTGTTCACAAACTATGCCCAAAGTATAGATTCTTCGCCTGAATGCCACTTAAAGTGCATTATGGGTTGGTATTTAATCCATGTCTTGAAGCATATTCAAAGTTGGCTCTTTGATCTTTCTATTTTATTGTCACACCTTATACGGTTATACCCACCAATGTTTGAAATCTTAAAGAAGTTCAAGGTTGTGTGGTCCAACCAAATTCATAGGATCAGAAATCGTGGCTGAAAAAGCGAATGCCAAAGAGCCCATTAATTTGTAAAACATGGTGTTAAATCACACCACAAATTAGTAATTGAACACTCTTTTTTGACCGATCAAATGTTTAATTGAAATTAGAGTAAATTGTGTAGTCATGATTCGAACTCATGATATTTGTTTTGGTATCATGTTAAATTATCATTTATCTTAAAAGCTTAACCTAATATGAAATTATGGACTCAATTATAATTCTCGAGACAATTAAAAGCCAAAGAAATTAGGAAAAATAAAGCGATAAATTAAGTATGTATTTTGATGCCATACAGAACTAGGAATGTCCTGGTAAGCATATGATAATAAATAGAAACTTAAGATTAAAAGTATATTGAAATTGACAGAGTTTTCCTTCAAACTAGGTCGAAAAAACTTAATTCTTCCAAATTGGGTTAACCCAATTTCAAGGAAATCTTTATCCAAAAGAAATTTAAGATAAAAAAAAAAATAGGGAAAAGTGAACCCTATCTGCCCTAGAGAAAACGATTATTTCCTAAAAAATGGCAAATTAAGATAACTTAAAATAGTAATTCAGAGTGAAAAATAGTGGATTTTGGGCCCGAAAATGGCATTCATTGAGCAAAGCTTGATGGTCACTGAGCAAAGATATTTATGAATTGGAGTCATATGCGCGATTCTGATACTTGTAGTGAAAGTTATCCCTGATTTATCGTCATGTGCGTAATGGTGCTCAATTAGGCTTTGGATCAATTAATTAAGGGTTAAAACCTAAGTTGAAAAACTTAGAAAATTTCCAAAATTTCCCGAACTAGAACGTCATGTTCGAACGAGACACTATGCCACGTGTCAATTAACGGCAAGCACGAGAAAACGAACAACCAAGTTCAAATATGAGTTGACTACGTTCGAACGGAGAAACACCTCCATGTGCCAAAATTTGTGCGGTTAGACGTGACACTAATGTGATGTATATTTAATACGTCTGACTTAGCGTCGATCAAAAAGATGAATATTCCATTTGAATGTCAATGTACAATGTCAAAAAAATTGTCTACTTAAAGATATTGAAAATAAGGAAAAAAAAATCACATTTTTGCTTTCAGTGTTCTATCGAATGAGGGAGGGTTGTGAGTGATTTTTCTTGAAAATGTGTTTGAGAGAGAAAGTAAGATAGTAGTTGGAGAATGAAGGAAAAGCTTAAAGAAAGCCTAGAGGTATAATTTTATTACACTTTCTTTACTCAATCTCGTTTCAATTTGCTTGGATTTGTGATCGATGGTTTATTGATCAATGGAGTGGATTAAAAACTTATTAATGTAACAAGTTGGGGTTTTGCTATGCATGTTTAATTAGTTGTATAAGGCTATATGGTGTAAATAAAGGTTTTAGAGTGTTAAAGATCAAGTTTAAATACATGTTCGCATCACGGTGCAGTTCCTGCATGTTGCCGTTCGAGTGGTACGTACTAGTGCTATTCAAACAAGGCATTAATTACTTGAGAGCCTTGGTCGAAGCAACATTTGAACGAGCTAGGTCCAAAGAGCCCCGTTCGCAACTAGCTACCTTCACGATCCGTTTGAACGAGATTATTTAGGAAAAAAGAGCCAAACCCTTCTTCTAATTACATATTTTTCAGCCGCCGGCCACTTTTATCCACTTCATCCTCATGCAATTTGACGTACGTCTCCTTTGATTAGAAGCCATTCTTCCCTTGGTTTGAATGTCTGTAACAAGTCACAATTACCTTGTCTGTTTGGGATTTGGGGTACGTATCACATTATTAATCAACCAAAAGTTTGAACTATTTTCATGCAAAAACTTTTGTCTGATCTGTACGTAACCTTATAATCGGTACAAAGAGATTGAAGGCTATGTATACATTTTTCTACTAAAAAATCAAACAATTTATGATTTTGGTGCAATCTTTCTAAAAGAGTATATTCAACAAACAAACCTAGGTAATTGGGAGTTTTAATCATATGAAAGGAAAGTTACTATTAAGGACAAATTCTTATGAGTAATCCCAATATATATGCATGCATAGAATTTTTCATACGTACTTATGTAGTTGATTGAACACTAACTTGCAAGAAAATTTTTATTTCTTTCGAAATTTTCAGGAGTAAGAATATCATGATTAATTCAGGACCAGCACCATTGGTACTATATATATATATATATATATATGCTTTTAACTTCAGGAGCTTTCTTCTTTCTTCTCCTGGATAAAAAAATGGCTCTGTACGTCAGCACTGGCATTATAGGAAGCATGTACCGGAGCAATTACTTCTGTTGTTGTGACTATCACCAAAAAGTTGTTCGGGACGAAGGGATTTTCTACGAATAATTATAATTTGGTAATTGCCAATATTCCACTGGGATCCTTCGCTTTTGGTTATGTGGCTGCTCGTCTTTACAGCAAGGAAGGAAAGGGTGCATGCATGGGAATGGAGTGCTACAGAACCATGCACTTTCATCATTTGGAGTTCTCTTTGTGCTGTTGGGACTTTCCTTGCTTTAATCCTAGATCCTGTTGGTCCCGTTAATAGTTCCAATTATAGAACTGATCGTCAGAGAAGTAGGAAAGACGGATCCAGGCACAGGTACAAGATCTAGAGTGTCTGATTCTGCTAATTTAGATCAAGAGAGTGGTTGCAGTGTGGATAGAACGGAGAACGGGCTGAAGGAGGGGGATCAGGTTGGTGTTAAAGATGAGGAGATCATCGGAGTGAAGTTATTGCTACAGATGTTTGATTTTTGGTTATTTTTTTTCGTGTATCTTTTCGGGGTAACGCTGGGCATTGTGTTTTTGAACAACTTGGGACAAATAGCAGAATCCCGTGGGTACTCTGGAACTACTCATGATTTCGTGTCTTTGTGTTCTTCGTTTGTGTTCTTTGGCCGTCTCATCCCATCCCTTATGGACTACTGCTTCTCAAGGTAACTCTCTTTCACTGTCTGCTCTCTGTCTCAACTTTTCATATATGACAACTAACTAGTAATTATTATAATGGATCTGAAAGTATTAATTAGCAAAATTATTTGTCATGCCCCAAATGATCATCCTAAACGGGCATGGACCGCGCGCATGGTAATCATTTTTCAGCATCCTTCTAGTTAGAGCGTTGGAGGAATTAATTGCACACTAACTTAATTGCAAGAATTTTTATTAATTTTCTTTTGAAATTTTCAGGAGTAAGAATATCATGATTCATTCAGGACCAGCGTCATTGGTACTATGCATGCCTTTAATTTCGGGAGCTTTCTTCTTTCTTCTCCTGGATAAAAAAATGGCTCTGTACATCAGCACCGCCAATATTATAGGAGCATGTACCGGAGCAATTACTTCTGTTGCTGTGACCATCACCAAAGAGTTGTTTGGGACGAAGGGATTTGCTACGAATTATAATCTATTAATTGCCAATATTCCACTGGGATCCTTGGCCTTTGGTTACGCGCGTGGTTGCTCGTCTTTACAGCAAGAAAGGAAAGGGTGCATGCATGGGAATGGAGTGCTACAGAACCAGTTTCATTATTTGGGGTTCTTTTTGTGCCGTTGGAACTTTCCTTGCTTTAATCCTCTTTGCTCGAACAAGAGAGTTTTATTCCAAGAAGTTGCAGAATATGAATTCTCAGTAGCCGAATGGTAATCTAAGCTACAGTGATTCTCATATTTCATGTGATACTTCATATATATATATATATATATATATATATATATATATAGTGTACATTATGGTTTGTACTCTTCTTTTTTTGGATTGTGTTTATCTGATGTATTGAACATTAATGGGGTTTAGTTTCAAACAAACCGTTGGTTTGTGTTCTTAGTATCCCAGTAATGTGTTGTGTTTTCTCCAGGAAAACAATTTTCTTGTCGCTGGGTACGGTGTATATATAAGTATTGTTGGGATCTTGTGGGGCAAGTGGTTAGAAACTTAATTAGATGGGTTTGTTTCCGTCTGTAGTTCCGGCCATGTGTGTTTCAGCTATTTAATTTGCTGGAGTTTTGTATTTTTTTTTTGTTTTTTGGGATGCAGGGTATCCTTTCCAGTCAGGATCTACAGACAGCTCATCACGCACGTACCTATATATCTACACCGGTTAGGCATTGAAACGTAGGCTATGCCTTGAAACGGTGGATAAATGATAAATATACAACCCGATCACAATTCTGGCACAACCTCTACTCGATCACAATGAGGTGAAGCTCACGTATATGGGTCCCACCTCATTGTGAGTGGGTTGTGCCAAAGTTGTACAAATGGGTTGTACCTGAATCATCTCCCGAAATGGTGACCCTCTCATCCTTTTAATAATAAAAAAATTAATTTTAATTAAAAATAAAAACAAAAAGAGTATAATTTTACTTTTGATTTTGATTTTGATTTTTTTATTATTATTAAAATGAGGAGAGGGGACGATTGCCGATTCTCCCCGTAAGGATACAAAGTGGTAACCTTATAGGAATTATCCCCTAAAAGCCCCCAACACTGACCAACGGAGCTACCCTTGGGGTTCTAATATTGTATTTGTTTCGCTAAAATTAAAGTATTAATTAATTAAGACTTTTCTTCGGGTTAATTGGTAGTTGGCATCCGGATAGGGTATTGATTGAGTGTTACGATTATATTGTAATTAATTAATTAGAGTTATATATATATATATATATATATATATAGAGAGAGAGAGAGAGAGAGAGAGAGAGAGATGACATGCATCGATCCTGTTTAAATGATCCATGCATGACCTCCAAGAATTAATGGTATGTTGCGATATTAATTACAATATAAATACTGATTTTTTAAACTTTTCCTTATAGTTAATTATTTCTTATTTCAGTATAGATGAATCTAATACAATCCTCTCTTATATAGAAAAATGCTATAATATGTGTACGTATTGATTGTTGACCCGGCCGCTTGATAAGTGGTTTTTTTTTTTTAGATTACTGGATAAGGTTCGACTCACAAATAAGTCCTTTGATTAGATCTTATTTTTTCTGACACCTTGCAAAATGTTTGATCCAACTTTGCTAATTAGTTTTTCTAGCTACTACGTACTCAAGCTTAATTAAGCTTGCAATTCCTTCGTCCTTGAACCCCTTTTGATAGCATCTTCTTTTCTTTTCTTTTTTTTCTTTTTTCTTTTTGGTTTTAGGCCGGGGATTTCATGATGATTTTTAGCTACTACCCCCAACAAATAAAAGAGATTTTACCATGTGTTTCATGGTTTTCTAAAGAAAACCCACATTAAATAAAAACCTAAACTAGATGTTTTTTTAATATTCTTTTCCCTAACGTTTTCATGAATAAATTTTTGAAATTAAATTATAATGAAAAATATCACCCTATGCGAGTTATAGGCTAGTTCTATATATATATATATATATATACACCTTAGAGCATTCTCAATGATTTATGTAAATTTTTAGGCAAAATAGCTAATTAAAACTCGATTTTACTAGTTTAACTAACTACTTTTCAACACCTCCATCTAACTATTAGCTTATCTAAAATTTCACATTACACGCTCATTACATGATCCCACTTGCACGGGTGGAACTCATGTGATGGTGGGTTTTATCCATATGAGAAAAGAGTATGTAATTAATGTGTAATTGGTGTTTTTTATCATCCCAAAAATGAAAATGACTAATTCATATGAGCAACCACTTAAAAAGCAAGAAAGTTAATTAAAAAAAAAAAAAAAAAAAGCAAGATAGTGATGCTACAAGGAAAGGTCTTTCAAGTAGATGACGTACGTCTATGTGATGGTGGCAGATGAGGTGGCCAAATTAACCACAAGAGAGCCGCAATGAGTCAACAAAAAGGAAAGCAAAAAAAGCACGACTTGCGTGGCCCCTTATTTGTTGGGGGCACATCCGCACAACTTGGCACAAGTCACGTTTCAAGATTCATCCATATATAAATATTCTATAAAAAAAAAAAAATTAAAATATATAAGAGCATTCCTAGTAGCCTCACCAAATTGTACTCACCAAAATAGCTAAAAACCACTTTTTTCTATTCTGGTGAGCTACTTTATTAAAATTCCCCCAGCAGCCTCACCAAATTTTACTAGTCAAATGGAATTTCCATTTAAATAATAATTTTTCAAATTTTTTTATTATTTATCTATTTAATATTTTTTGAATGTTTGTCTTACGGTCATATTTTTTA
This sequence comes from Alnus rubra, assembly GCA_028654335.1. Classification (NCBI taxonomy): domain Eukaryota; kingdom Viridiplantae; phylum Streptophyta; class Magnoliopsida; order Fagales; family Betulaceae; genus Alnus; species Alnus rubra. The sequence goes on along the minus strand of JAJPGS010000042.1, from coordinate 1,891,485 downwards.
ATATCTTATTCTAATGGTCATTTTTTAAAAAAATTGTCTTATGCTAACGATCATATTTGTGAATATTTGTTTTATCCTAACGGTCATATTTTTTAAAATTTGTTTTTTCCTAACGGTTATATTTTTGACAATTAGTTGTATTTCCTAACGGTCATATTTTTGATAATTTTATTACTCTTTTACTATTATTATTATTGTTTTTCTTTTTTTCTTTTTTCTAACGGCCATATTTTGGCAAAAAAATATGTCGTATGCTTTACATAAATAAGACCATTTCCTCCACAATTATCATTTACCCCAACTAATACTTATTTCCATTCAATCTCTATTTTTATTGTATGGCTCGTTTTTTCTTTAAGAGTCGTTCTTTTCTTCCCAAAATCCTTCATGATGACTCTGATGATGATTTAGAGATAATTACGAGGGCGTTGGAAGAAGAAGGATCAACATCACATCGTGGTGGTACCAAACGTCGTAGGCACATCGTGCGTAATCGGTTGCAAGGCCACGAAAGGCTTGTGCTCGATTATTTTGCAGAGTCACCAATATACCCTCCTAGGCAATTTCGAAGGAGGTTCCGTATGAGGCGTCCTCTTTTTCTTCGTATTGTATCCGAGGTTGAAGATTACGAGCCATACTTTGTCCAAGAAAGAAATGCAGCTGGAATACTTGGTTTTTCTTCCCTTCAAAAGATTACCGCCGCACTCAGGATGCTAGCATATGGAGTAACTGGTGATTATGTGGATGAATATCTAAGGCTCTCTGAAAGCACAGCAATGGATAGTCTAAAACTGTTTGCTCAAGCAGTGGTTTCTCTTTACTCCGATGTGTACTTGAGGTCACCAACAAATCATGATATTGCGAGATTGCTAGCGGAGGGCCAAAGTCGTGGTTTTCCTGGGATGTTGGGGAGCATCGACTGCATGCACTGGAAGTGGAAAAATTGCCCGACATCATGGAGAGGTATGTATTCTGGCCATAAACGTGAAGCAACTATTATCTTGGAAGCAGTTGCTTCATATGATCTTTGGATATGGCATGCATTTTTTGGTTTACCTGGGTCTAACAATGACATCAACGTGTTGGATAAATCTTTTATATTTACTAAGCTTGCTCAAGGGCGTGGTCCTCGAGTCAATTACTCTATTAATGGTCATGACTACACGATGGGATATTACCTTGCCGATGGTATATACCCGCAATGGTCGACATTTGTAAAAACAATCTCAGCCCCACTAGGAGCTAAGAAGAAACATTTTGCTGCAGCACAAGAGTCTGCAAGAAAGGACGTAGAGCGTGCATTTGGAGTGTTGCAAGCACGATTTGCAATTGTGCGTCAGCCTGCACGATTTTTCAAAATACCTGAGCTCAAACAAATTATGAAAGCATGCATAATTCTCCATAACATGATTATTGAAGATGAACAAGATGAACAAGACACTTTGGACTTCGATTATGAACAACTCAATGCAAATCCTCTTGAACCAGTGTCGCACAATGACACAGATATGCTTTCGAAGTTTATTTCTAATCGTCAACGTATTAGAGACCGAGGAAATCATTGTCAACTCCAATCAGACCTCGTTGAGCACTTATGGCAACTACATGGCCAATCGTAGGAGCTTCAAATGAATGCTAAATTTAATATGTATTATTTAAATTAAGTTAGTCTTTATTTATAATTTATTAAGTTAGTACTTATTTATAGTTGGAAATAAAAGCCACTTTCGTAAAAACTAAAATTTTGGTTTACTTCTAGCTAACAAAAGTGTAGTATTGGTTTGTTTGTTTATTTTTAATGAAAATGGAAACTTTCATTCAACAACTATGACTAATACAAGCAATCAGCCAATTTCAAAGTTGTGGGGAAAACAACAAAGCTGTTGACTTGCTAAACGTTAGTGGAGATGAGATTTTGACATTTATATATTGACGTAAATTTGTAAAACACTGAGCAATCAGTATTTCTGTTTCCATATCCCCCTAAAATCGTAACAAAGTCTCAATAAAAACTGCTATGTACGTACTTATAAACATATCAGATGATCATCCGAATCCACTAGTAACATTTGAATTCAAAATTTCACAAAATTCGATTCAAACTTGAAATTGGTTGTAGAAATATCTGGAAGAGAAACAAAGACGCAAATAGACACTACGTTAATGTTGATTTGGTCAAATGAGAGACATATAGAGGATATGTTGTCTCTAGGACTCCACTGACGTGTTCAACTAATTTTTGTTACAAAAGGATATATTTGATTTTTTTTATAAGGATATATTTGATTTTAAAAAAAATTCAGATAACATTTTAATAGTGAGTAAAAGCACATGTGTGAATTTGATATTTGTTGCACTCAAACGGTGGCACGCCATCCAACTTAGTGAGACTCCTAGAAGGTCTTTTTAGTGAGATTCCGAGGTGTCTTTATTTTTTTCTTCTCATTTTTCTACATCCAGCAAGCAGGGTACCCCATGCATGCATGAACATTAGGCTTCATTGGCATTGTTTGAATGAAATTGTGTGCCTCATCCAACAGTCCAGCCCGACAGAGAAGATGAATCATGCATATGTAATGGTCAATCCTTGGTATAATGTTGGAATCTGAACTCATGGCATAATTAAACCAGTGTTTTCCTTCTGTGACGTACACTTTGAGAGTACATATCTATAAGCGCATTGCAAACAGAGGTCTCATTGACAAAGCCATGAACAAGCGAGCAAACATGGCAGCAGGCCCCACGCTGGAGAGCATCTAAATGTGAACAAGCTGGCAGGACGCATAACATGTTTGCCACATCTGGGAGGACCCCATACAATTGCATCCAGTGAAAAATAAGTAAAACCTCTTCTGCATAACCATTCTGCATGCATCCAGACATTATATATCTTTAAGAAATTATATCAAGTATGACTACAAGAGTTATTGGAGTTGTTATCACAGTTTTGAGCACCATCTCATCATATAATGACATACATCATACGCTCCAATCATGGCACTCCAACAAACCTCATTCTTGACACCCATCATGTCAAATATTCTCCCCGCATAAGATATGCAAAGACATTTACCATACACTGCCAGTGCCATGGACCCTGCCACCACAACACACACCACTGCTAAGCCAAGTTCCTTGCACCTTTTCTTGTCAAATGCCACAGTCACACCAACAAAGAGTACAACAAAGGTGCAAGAAAATTCCAGAATCAATGCAGTCTCTCTGACAATCTCCAGAGATCTAACTTTTTAAGGGCTTGACAATGGTTTTTGCAGCTAGGACAGTACCTAACATTACACAGAAGATAAATTGACAAAAAAAAAGAGTGCAATAACAAGCTGTAGTTCACACAAGGAAAGTAAGAAACAGATTGTTAAGATCAGAGTGTTAAAACCAGAAACTACACAGCCAGAAGTGTGCATACAGGGACTAAACATTAAAGCGCAATAAGAGAATTACAACACAACAAAGAGAGTACAAGAGCAAATCATGTCGACTTTCTTGATTCTTGACACTCAATAATTTCATTTTGGCGTGCCTTCCAATATTGTTGTTGTAGTTCGGTCATCTTGCTTGTATCAAGACTCATTGTTCTCTCTTCGCGATCAAATTGTTCTGATTGTAGCTTTTTCCTTTCAATATCCATCTTCTCTTCCTGCTCCAAGCCTTGCAAATGAAGCCTTTTCCTTTCAAAATCCATTATCTTCTCGCGATCCATTTGTTCCGCTTGAAGCTTTTGCCTTTCCATATCCATTTTCTGTTGCCACTCCAACTCTTGCAAATGAAGTTTTTTCAATTCAATATCCATTATCTTCTCACGATCCAATTGTTCCAATTGAAGTTTTTCTTTTTCCAAGCGAATTATCTCTTCTCCTTGAACACGCGCTTCCTCAAGACATTCTGTTTTTTTCTTCATGAATTCCACAACATCTTCGGAGGGACGCTCTTTCCTCTTTCTGTTTGCCTTTTCGGCTTTTCTGCCTATTGGTCTCTCAAAGTCTACATTGTTACCATGCGACACATTGTCCCCCTCACCTTCATTTATCGAATCTGGAGTATGAGTGATATTAGCAGATGTTTCCATAGATGATCTTCTTCTTCGTTTGTCCTTGTTGCCATGGTGCAACCACTTCTGTTCCCCCTTTAATAAATTCCAACAATGTTCATATGGAAAAGCTACATCATTATTCTCTGAGCGATACACACACTTTGCCTTTTGAATCTAAAAATTAAAGTAAATAGAAAAATAATTAGTATCTTGTAACTAAAAATAATTGAATGTATTGAATACATGCTTGGGGTTTAAGTTATACCTTGTCATGCTCAGTAGTACCACTTTGGTTAAGATGTTCAATCTGAGATAGGCACGCAGTAAACTTAGTAACTGATTTTTGAATAATTGACCACCTATTCATTAGGGAGCCATAATTTCGGTCAGAAGGGAACTCCTTATGTTCATGGAAATATTTGTGAACTCTTTCCCAAAATTGGCGATGTTTTTGATCAGCCCCTTGCACTGCATCCATGCCAACATTTAGCCACGACGATACCAATAGCTTGTCTTCCTCCGTAGAGAAGTTGGTACCCCGTTGTGGTTTCTTAGTGCGAGCTATAACAACTTGGGGTTGAGAGTGATCAATGGACATTGAAGCTTGTTGAGATTCATCCAAAAATGAGTTGTCCATTTCAGCATCTCCTTGTAAAAGATCTATGAATGACACATCTCCTTGTACTTGAGAATCCATCTTAAAATCACATATCAAGTATATCATGCCTAATTACATATCAAGTATGCAAAATAATGATTTTAGGATAATTCAGTCATTAACATAAACAAAAACACAAAACAAAATGATTACACAAAAAACTAAAACAAAGTTCTGCAGCAAGTCTTTAATTATAATCAACTCCCTACTGTCTCAACGTCTCAAGGGTATTGTCTTACTTAGAATCATGATTAAGCACGTGTTGATATCTAGAATGATTAATTAGCATGAAATTAATAAACAGTAGGTTGGAATTGTTTTGTGAATGCAAGTTGGCATGTTTTTGTTTTGTTTGATAAAACAAATCAAAGCAATCGTGTGAAATTTTCTAAATTGAGATGCAAATTCTACGCATTGCAGATATTCAAGCATAAAATGCTGAAGATCAATGTCAAAACTCAAAAGATAACAACTGATTTAAGAGGATATAAAGCTGATTCGTCCCCAAAAAAAAGAAAAGAAAATAAAGCTGAGAAAGGAAAAGGCAGGAGCTTGTCACAATGTCCAGCAAAAACACCTAAGGTCCTGGATACCTAAGAAAAAAATAAAAAAGACCCAATTATATAAATAATACGAATGGACAAGGGCATGATATTTGCAGAATTGGATGATGCAGAAGAAATTCAATTGCCATAGAAAACTACAATAAATAATACAGAAGAAACATATATAGGGATTCACATTCAGTGTGTAGAAAACAAGAAGGGCAGGTAGGGAAACGTGATCTTAGGTTGACAAATGAGATTCACTATATATCTTGCATTCTTTCCTCCCACATAAACCATGCATCAACTAAACGTGGTCCTACGAGCAGTGCCTTTTTTTTTTTTTTTAATTTTGAAAACAATGAGACATGTAGGCAAAATTTCGAAGAGCAAACATAGCTAATTATATCAAAATGTTGGTAGTATTTTGTCTAGAAAGTGCAAGAAAACTCCAACTACTGGTCAAAGTTACGAAGTGGCTAGTGATTACTAAACATGATCTGCTAGTGATGCAATTATATGTTAATAAGCAAGCCAAAGAGTTAATTGAAGATGTGATATTATGGTTGGAGAAACAGAGGATACCAAGAGATCACATTCAGGCCTTTCATCAAACACTTTCGGTGGGTTCATCAAACACTTTCTGTGGGTTCATCTCCTTGGGCCATTCTATTCAGACAAATTGTTTTAAAAAACCACAATGGAGCATTGAAGCTCTTATTCAGACAATCATTCTAAAATAACCCACAACTCTAAGAATTGTTTCAAGGAGAAACGGTAATGGGTCTTCCCTGAGCTCAAAATTTTTCTTCTTTTCTTCTTTTCAATGATCAGAAATAGAGACTAGGAATTATATATAATAAGGACTTGATATGGCACACAAAGAGGTTAGATTTGCAAAGAAATATGAACATTGAGAGAGAGAGAGAGAGCTCACTGAGATGGGGCGGAGAGGAATCCAAATAGAGGAAGGAGGCTTGATGGAGAGATGGCCGGTGTGGGACTGGACGGACGGGAAGGATCTGGCGTGGGCTCGTTGGACTGCGACGCTGGGGGGACGACAGGCTTGTGGTGATGAGCTCAGGTATGCTGTGCGTGAAGATGGGAGAAAAATGAAAGAAGAAAGATGAAAAAGTGGATTGCGATCGTGGGAGAGAGAAAATAGAAATAGAGTTGCTGAGTGAAAATGCCTGGTCTAATTTGACTAGTAATTTCAGTCATCAATTTTTTTTGGTTAAAATGGTGAGGCTGCTGGGAGTGATTTTTAAGAGTTTTCATCAAATTGGCTCACCAAAATAGCTAAAAAATTAATTTGGTGAGGCTACTAAAAATGCTCTAACGAACTAAAGAAAAGGAATTTGAAATAGCAATCTATTTTTTATTTTTGTTTAGAATTTTGAGTTCAATTCTATTCTATTATTAGAAATTGATATTCTAAACGGAAATACAATATTTTTTTTTAATATTTTAATATTAATATTATATGATTATATATATATATTTTTTATTTATTTATTATTATATTGGGTTTTGGACACTCTCAGGGGTCAGGTCTCAATCAGCCGACTTGTAAAAATATATATATAGGTGCTTTCATATATTGCGGCTTGGCAAGCTGTACAATTTTGTTGTGATCTAAGTCTTCAACATGTGGCTCTGTTTTCTTTGACGGTGGTATCTGCGTTAAGGCGGTGGAATTGTCGCCGGAGTGGTTTTGCTCAATTGATAGAAGATAGTAGATACTCTCCGATAGGGGTGTAAACGAGCTGAGCTACTCGTGAGCTTACTCGGGATCGACTCGAATAAACTCGACTCGTGTTTGAATCGATTATTAAATGAGCTATTCGTGAACACGAAAATCAAACTCGATTATTAAACAATGCAAACTCGTATAAACTCGGCTCGACTCGATTAAAGCTTGTGAACCCGCTCGTATAAGGATCGACTCGTTTATTAAGGCTCGACTCGTATATATATATATATATATATATATATATATATATATATATGTTAAAAATAAGTTTTAATTTGTTAATATATAACTTATTTGTACAATATACTATATATAAGCATGAATTAAGTAACAAATAAAAATGGTCAATAAATATTAATTGGTTATAATTATTGGTTGTATCAATATGTATATAAAATAGTAAAGGTGAATAATATTAATATTTAATTGTTAATCATATAATCATATGATATAATGACAATTCAGATACTTAATCATATAATTCATATTATATTATTTATGTAATATAATATGACTATATGATCATATAATAATATAACATTGTGGCATATAATATGTAATTATTGATTCACTATATTCAATGTTATAACTTATAAGTATTATTATTAGATACTTATGAATCATTACATCATCGTCATCACGTGATTCAAAATCTAAGATCATATGAGCATACAAATAAAATGATTAAGTATTTAGATACTTAGATACACTGATTAAGTATGATGTAAGATTTTAAGTATCTAATAATTATTAATAATACTTAAAGTCTTAGATACAATGATTAGGTATATAGATTATATACATAAGTATGAATTCATATTAATTATACGAATTATAATAACACTTTTTAAATTTAATCATATTATTCATATATAATGACAATGTAATTCATATAATCCCAAATTAAGTTATTAGGATTGGTCGATTGGTTCAATTGGAATTACTAATGTGTTAATTATGATAATAATTTAGGTGTTATCATTAGAATTTAGATTATATGATTTAACATTGTGCATTTGTGCTACATAACCATTAGATATGAATCATATGATCTAATAATTATCATTAGACTTTAAAAAAAGAAGAAGGTATTATTATCATTAGATATATAGAACCATATGAAAATATAATAATTATAATTATTAATGTTTTAACTTAATATTTATATTGACTATTGTTACATTTTTTTTTATTTATAATTAAATGACATAAATTTCCTACAAACCAATAGGTAGGAAATTTAATACAACTCACATATAAGATTAACATGTGTCCCCTAACATGTGAGAATCACATGTTATTTTAATAACAAGTTTTTTTGAAAGAATTCAATGTCCCACATGACCTGACACATAAGACAACTTATTAGACTCAATCTTAATGTGGTTAATTAATCCTCCTTTATTAATTGTTGCTTAATGGTTAATTAATACACCTTAATAAAGTGTTGGTTAATTAACTACGAGAAGTTAATGTTTCTTATTAATTAATTCTAACTTTGATGGAAAGTAGAATTAATGGTAATAAAAGAACAAATGTTAAACTCATATAAACTCGGCTCGACTCGACTTGAGCTTAATTGTTACCGCTCGAGCTCGTGATGAATGAGCTCGAGCTCGTAATGAATGAGCTCGAGCTCGGTTCTCAGCACTGGCTCGCTCGAGTTCGGCTCATTTACACCCCTACTCTCCAGCGACTCCGTAGGTTTTCCGTGTTACACATATTCGTGGGAACGTTAACCAAGCATCCCATCGATTAGCTAAAACAACTATTTTTCTGGATATTGTATTTTGTTGAGCAAGAGTTTTTTCATGATTAATGATAAAAATAATAATAAGGAAAAACTTTATTTTTAACTTTTTGATTTTTTATCACTTTTTTTTTTAAAATAAAAAAACTCAAAATTTAAAAAGTATCAATTTAGAATATCTATTTATTTTTTCAATTTTTCAATTTTAATCCTTCATTAAAATTTTTTGTTAAATTATTTAAAAAGTGCCAATTTAATATAGGGTATTTGGACGGGCTTAGAAGTTGGAAATTTTTTTTCATCAACAGAGTCTCTTTCGGTCTCCTTGTGTGACGCTTCCAAGCCCATCTAGCTACCAATCTGCTCCTCTGGAAAACTAGGTTTTTCAGCCTCTGGGGTGGAGATGGTGGTGAGTAAGGTAGTCGGACTGGCGTGGAGAAGCATATCTAGGTTTGGAGAAACCAAATCTAAAAAGCCCAACAAATCTAACCGCGGTCAACGAGGAAGGGGCGGAGGGGAGGCTGCTTCCGATGGAGACAAGGAGAAGGGCTGAGGACCCAAGAGTGCTGCGGTTGGGGAAAACAAAAAACTGAGTAGGGAAAAGAAAAAATGAGCAAAGAAAAGGAAAGTGGAGGAGGATGGGAATGGTTCCTCCCCAAGAAAAAAAACTACTAGAGGGAGGAGAAGCCTCCAAACAGAGGCCAGAAAACCTAGTTTTCCAGCGGAGCAAATTGGCATGTTGTAATTGAATGGGCTTGGAAGCGTCACGGAAGGAGACCGAAAGAGAGGGTGTAGATAAAAAAAAAAAAAAAAAAACTTTACCAACTTGCAAGCCCATTCAAATACTCTAAATACTTTTTAAAGGATTTAATAGAAAATTTTAATGGAGTGGTGAAATTGAAAAAATTGAAAGATGCATACATGAAATTGAGAGTTTTTGAAGTTTCAAAGAATAATTACAAAAGCGTCGACGATTCAAGAGGGTTAAGTGAAGTTTTTCATAATTATTTAAATTAATAATCCAACTCTCTCCCTCAACATGTGAGTTCTAACATGTAGAATAATTACTTAAAATGAGAAAAGCTTAAATTAATAAAAAATGGTAGACTTAGTGATTTAAATTAATGTTCTATCACATGAGATAATGGATTAAAAAAATGAAATAACCAATGTTAATTCCTTTCAGTTTTATGAAAAAAAGATGAATAAATTAGTTCAAAACGATGTTGATTAGAGAGAGAATACCAATGATGTTAAATGTCTGAAATTAATGTTGATAATAGTCTTTCCATAATTTTAGATTAGAGGTAATTCAAGGATGTCCTATTTCCACACGTATGTATATATAACTTTCACTTTCTCAAGTATGAGAAAGTCTTTTCCAAATTTGAAAAAAACTTTCCTTTTCAACAAGTTATATATAATTATTCATTTCCTCAAGTATGAGAAAGTGAAAGTGAAGACTTTCTCAGATTTTTTTTTTTTTTTAATGAATAATTATATATAACTTATTGAGAAGGTGGAAAGTATGAGAAAGTTTTCTTCAAATTTGGAAAAGACTTTCTCATACTTGAGAAAGTGAAAGTTATATATAATTATTCATTAATATGCCAATATGGTAGACCGGTCTCTCTCAGGCTCAGCTGAGTAATCGATCCTAAAAGCACATTTTCTTTGCCTATATTTTATATGATCGGCCTTTCTCCTTTCATAGCAAGATAAACTTAATTATTAATTACAACAATCTCTCGATCGAACACTTGCATGCATGGATTGGTGAGTAAGCAAGTTAGTTATTAATTAAGCTTATTGTTGTCCATAAATATATTTCTCTCATGTAATTTTCATTCATTCAATCAATAGAAGATTAATCAATTCATTCTTCATCCCAAAACTCTCTCGGTTACTTTCAGCCTTACGCTACCTCTTCTGTAAACTTGGTAAATTCTTAGCCATGTCTTCCGGCCTTCTTCTATGGCTTAGCCTTGATTCGATCATTTGGCTTCAGTCATTGAATGGGACAAACACCAATTTCTCTTCCTACTCGTCTCAACTCAAGCAGCAGCTCTCTATTTCCCAATTACAACTTAACAACCTTGCCTTCGCCTCTGATGCCGGAAAACTCTTGGGTTTCTTGTCTGGGATTGCTGCTTCAGGTTATATACCCCTTTGGGTTGTCCTCCTATTTGGATCTTTTCTGGGGTTTATTGGTTATGGATTGCAATATCTCTTCTTAGCAAACCACCTTAAGCTATCATACGTGGATATCTGTGTTCTCAATGTTATTGCAGGCAATAGCATCTGTTGGATCAACACTGTCTGTTATGCCGTCGTCATACGAAACTTTCCGTCTGATCTCCAGGTGGCCGTGGGGATAACAACTAGCTACCAAGGATTAAGCCCAAAGATCTACACAGATATTGTTCATGCTGTTTTTTCCTCTAAACCACATGAAACAGCTAAAGCCTATCTACTTCTCAACTCTATCTCGCCTGTAATAGTTAGTTTTATAGCTGCACTAGTACTACTAATTGAAAAAACTGAAGTTGGAAGTCCAAGAAGCAAGCAATTGGAAAAAATTGATGTTGGAAGTCCTAGAAGCAAGAAATTTGGCTTCATTCTTCTGTTTGTGATTGCATCAGTGACTGGAATCTATTCGGTGATGAGCAGTTTTGGTTTGATATCAAGTAAAATATCGCCTTCGGGCCGTGCCATTTTTACTGCAGTGCTCCTGTTGGTCCCGTTAATAGTTCCAATTATAGAACTGATCATCGGAGAAGTAGGAAAGACGGATCAAGGCACAGGCACAAGATCTTGTGTGTGTGATTCTGCTAATTTAGATCAAGAGAGTGGTTGCAGTGTGGATAGAACGGAGAACAGGCTGAAGGAGGGGGCTTTTTGGTTATTTTTTTCCGGAGTGAAGTTATTGCTACAGATGTTGGATTTTTGGTTGTTTTTTTTCGTGTATCTTTTCGGGGCAACGGTGGGCATGGTGTTTTTGAACAACTTGGGACAAATAGCAGAATCCCGTGGGTACTCTGGAACAACTCATGATTTCGTGTCTTTGTGTTCTTCGTTTCTGTTCTTTGGCCGTCTCATCCCATCCCTTATGGACTACTGCTTCTCAAGGTATGGTGATGATCATTTTTCAGCATCGATCCTTCTAGTTAGAGCATTTGAGGATCGAATTAATTGCACACTAATTAAACTTAATTGCAAGAATTTTTATTAATTTTCTTTTGAAATTTTCAGGAGTAAGAATATCATGATTCATTCAGGACCAGCGTCATTGGTACTATATATGCCTTTAATTTCAGGAGCTTTCTTCTTTCTTCTCCTGGATAAAAAAATGGCTCTGTACATCAGCACTGGCATTATTGGAGCATGTACCGGAGCAATTACTTCTGTTGCTCTGACCATCACCAAAGAGTTGTTCGGGACGAAAGGATTTGCTATGAATTATAATCTGTTAATTGCCAATATTCCACTAGGATCCTTCGCTTTTGGTTACGGGGCTGCTAGTCTTTACCGTAAGGAAGGAAAGGGTGCATGCATGGGAATAGAGTGCTACAGAACCAGTTTCATCATTTGGGGTTCGCTTTGTGCCGTTGGATCTTTCCTTGCTTTAATACTCTTTGCTCGAACAAGAGAGTTTTATTCAAACAAGTTGCAGAATCTGAATTCTCAGTAGCCGAATGGCCCGTTTGTCAATTCCTTCTATTCATATTTGAGGTGATTATTATTATTATTATTATTTTTTGAGTGGTTATAAAAAGTGATTTATGTGATATAAGTAGAAAGAATTTATAAAAAAAAAAAAAAAGTAGATAAAAAAGTTGTATATTGAGTTTTTTATTTAAATATAAAAAATTGTTGATGTCATATAAGAAATGAAAAAAAAAAAAAAATTATAATGTTTTCAAGGTAATATTTTTTTTTTTTTAGAAATGCAAAAATAAAATAAGTGGAAGGAGTTACCAAAATCAGGCGGACAAGGGAAGAAGCCTTTGACTTCAAAAAAAGAAAGAAAGAAGGCCTTTCAAGTAAGTGACGTACGTCTACGTTATGGTGGCAGATGAGGGAACCAAATAAACCTCTGCAAGAGAGCCGTGGGAACTATAAATAAACTAAAATATATAAAGAACTAAAATATGGGAAAGGAATTTGAAATAGCATACTATTTTTATTTTATTTTTTAATTTTGAGTTCAATTCTATTCTATTATTAGAAATTGATATTCCAAACGGGAATTACAATATTTTTTTAATATTTTAATATTAATATTATATGATTATGTATTTTATTTTTTATTTTTTTATTTATTATTATTAGATTGGGTTTCTTAGGTCTCATCAACTGACTTATAACTCTTTCTTCACTTTAAAAAAATATTTAAATTTTAAGAAGTGTTAATTTAAGATATTTATATATTTATTTTTTAATTTCAACATTCTGTTAGATTTTTTCATTAAATCTTTTAAAAAATATCAATTTATGGTATTTGAATGAGCTTGGAAGTTGGTAAAGTTTTTTCATCAACACACTCTGTTTCGGTCTCCTTGTATGACGCTTCCACTTACATAGGTTCCACCCCATGTATCTTGTGTTGTGTAAAAATATTTTCCCATTTTGAAAAGATATTTATATTTTCAACTAGATCTAGTGTACGTATCTAAGATCCACTCAACAAGAGAAAGAGACTCAACCTATATATATTGAAAAGATATATCTGATGACTACTACGGTTTGAAATTTTTTAAGGAAAAATTGTATCATTGGTCTCTGGAGTTGACATAAATTATGAATCACTCTATGTGGTATAAAAAATTATTGTAAAGTCCTTGTAGTAAACTAAAATTACAAATCGAATCAATCCCTAAAGTCGTTTTCCATTAACAAAATTAACAAAGTTTATTAATTTGCCATGTTAGCGCCAATAAAATGGCGATGTGTTGATCTTAATTAGAAACATGACTTAATTAACCTTTGAGAGGAGAAAGAAGAAGATGCAACAACTATATTTCCAAAATCATATCTATGTTGTACTTTGAACAACATGGATATGATTGGCCGGGAGCCGGCCAGCATGAAAATATATACGTGGAGGAGGCCGTATATGGTAGACGAGGAATGATAGGCAGAGTCAAATATTCCTCACTTTTCATTAAAATGAAGTTTTTATAATAAAAACAATTTTTGATTAAAAATATTATTTTTTTAATAAAAAGGCAGGTTGGGGCCGGTTGGCTTGCTAGACCGGTCTGTCTCAGCTGAGTCATCCTAAGCATATTTTCTTCGCTGTTATATGATCGGCTTCTTTTCTTTCATAACCAAGATGATAAAGTAAATTAATACAACAATAATTTTTTATTATTATTTTTTTTCTTTCAAAAACATTTATCAAACATAAATTGATCCAAGAATGATTCCAATAGACGACACAGTGGACACACCACATTATTTGACGCACAAAGCATCATTTTCTGTTCACACGCAAAGCATCTGTCAGTTACCCAACAAGAGGACGAAACATCAACTCACATGATAAACCAATGGGTTAAATATTATTTAGCTCTCAAACTAATAATTATTTTTTAAGAAGCACAATCGAATAATATTTATAGATTATTAACATTTTTTTTATTTTTTTTATTTTTTATTTTTTAAAGATTACTAGGAAGATAATCTATAAAAAAAGTTTCAAACGTAGTATTCGGTTGTGCTTCCATCACCATCAATACACTTTCAAAATTTTTATTTAAAAATACATTTTTAAAATGCCAAAGCGCAGGATAAAGAAAGACGGTAACCCACCGACTAAGTTATTGGAGTTTGGATAATTGTACTATTGGTCTTTGGAATTGACTTAATGCTCCGTTTGTTTCGACGTAAAATAGTTTCCGTCGTAAAATATTTTTGACGAAATCAATTTCAAAAGAAATTATTTTCTCGAAAATATTTTTCGGCGTTTGGTTCGCACGAAAAAATTACGAAAAGTGAAAATGAAACTGTCGCCGGAATCCGGCAACGACCGGTCGCCGTCGCCGGAATCCGGCGAGCATGTTTGGCCGGATCTGGCTAAAATTGCCGGATTCCGGCAGGACACCTCAGGGCCCGGTCAGATCTGGCCGGATCCGGTCATTTTGGCCGGATCTCGGCAGGATCAGTGGCCGGAATCCGGCCTGATCTGGCTGGATTCCGGTCGAATCAGTGTTCAGATCCGGTCAAATCAGGCCGGATTCCGGCCGGTTTCTGTCCATGGCCGGATTCCGGCCAGATTCCGCCGGCATTCGGCGCAGTTGCCGGATGTCGCCGGATTCCGGCGGCAGGCAGTATTCCGGTGGTTGGATTCCGACGCCGGCATTATTCCAGAGACTTGATGATGCCAGATTCCGGTGCTGCCTATTTTCGAACGACCGACTATTGTTGGATTCGACCAGTCAGATATCAAACGTGTGTGTAAAGACGAAGAATATAATTTTGGAAAACGATTTACAGTTTTAAAAACCGTAAATCATTTTCCAAAAATTAAAGAAGGTTTTACGGTCAAACCGAAAATGGTTTTCATTGACCGTTATTTTCGCCCCTACCAAACACCGTAAAATATCGAAATCATTTTCCGGAAATCATTTTACGCTGAAACAAACGGAGCATAAATTACAAATCACTTACTTTGGTACATAAAATTTATAGAGAGTCCCTGTGGTAAACTATAATTACGAATCACTCCTTGAACCCGTTTTCCGTCAACTAAATTAACAAATTCCATTAGTTTGACACGTCATATCTAATAAAAAATCGACACGTGGCCACCCCAGGCAAAGGGGAGGCCGTGCTCCACCCTTAGACATGGTCGGGCCACCTTTGGTAGCCACTCCTTTACTATTTTCTATTTTTTTAAAATATATATATATATATATATATTATATATATATATATATATATCTTGTAAGTTTTATTTATTCATATTTTTTTTATTGTAATGGACATGTGTCAATTTCTTTTTGAGTATGACGTACCAAACTAACGGAATCTGTTAATTTGATGAACGAAAAATGGGCTTAGGGAGTGATTCGTAATTGTAGTTTATCACAGGGACCCTCCATGAAATTTTTGTACCACAGGGAGTGATTTGTAATTTAGGTCAACCTCAGAGACCAATAGTGCCATTATCCCTTAAAGTTTTACTGATTTTGGTGTGGTTTTGGAGTTGACTTGCTAAATTTACAACATGCCAGTGGAGCAATTTGGCATGTTGTAGTTGAATGGGCTTGGAAGCTTCACACAAGGAGACCGAAAGAGAGGGTATTGATGAAAAAAACTTTACCAACTTCCAAGCCTATTCAAATACTCTAAATTGATACTTTTTAAAAGATTTAATAGAAAATTTTAATGGAATGGTGAAATTGAAAAAATTAAAAGATGCATACACGAAATTGAGAGTTTTTGAAGTTTCAAAGAGTAATTACAAAAGCGTCGAGGATTCAAGAGGGTTAAAGTGAAGTTTTTCATAATTATTTAAATTAATAATCCAACTCTCTCCCTCAACAAGTGAGTTCTAACATGTAAAATAATTACTTGAAATGAGAAAAGCTTAAATTAATAAAAAATGGTAGACTTAGTGATTTAAATTAATGTTCTAACACATGAGATAATGGATTAAAAAAATGAAATAACCAATGTTAATTCCTTTCAGTTTTATGAAAAAAAGATGAATAAATTAGTTCAAAACGATGTTGATTATAGAGAGAATACCAATGATGTTAAATGTCTGAAATTAATGTTGATAATAGTCTTTCCATCATTTCTACTCCATTTCCTCTCTACCTCGTTCGTCCAAAACCATATGAAAATATGTAATTTCAGGCTTTTTGTTGGATTGCAGCAAGTTTCTTATAAACCATGCAGACACAGCAGAGGTTTAGATTACATGGAAATTTTGGTCCAACACCCTCTTAAGCTCAAACAGAAAGATAAGATCGAACAATTCCAATTAAGACTAGTCAAGGAAAAGGAAACACAAGTCTGAAGTCCTATGGTTCGAATTTAAAATCTACAACAGGAGAGAAAATCACTTTCTTATATCATTTTATTCCATCAAAGTCCACTTTCATTGGAATACAAATTATGTTTAAATAGACTCGGGACTAAACCCTAGGACAACGCCCATTTCTAGCGGGCGTCTTGCCGTCTGCATCACCTTTTCGAGCGGGAATATGAGCATTCCCTCCATATAACAAGCATACCGTCAAAATCATAACCACTTCCAATAAAAAAACTCAATTTCCCAGAATATCAAACGAATTAATGTGACCTCACAACAAAAGCATGAGGAAACAATCCGGGGAAAACTGAACTTTTCATTTTTACAATCAGTGCATATATCCCATAACAGGGGATGTGAACCAGAGCCAAGCATAAATACCTGTAAATCAAACACATTTGTTGGACTCATTACATGCATAATTCGAGGTGAAAACAAGATGTATGAAAATAGAGCAGATAAAAATACCATAAAGGAGCTTTTATCAAACATTTAATTGCGTTATTAAAAAAATCACATTTACAAGCTTCGCATTTTGAAATCGCAGACCAAAACGAACCCATCCTCACCCAACAAAGCCACCAAAGAGGACAAATAAGAAAATTATTAATTATGCATACCATGTAAAACCACAAGAGTGAAGGACCCACTGGAAAGCAACGTAAACGCAGCTGAAGATCACAAAATATGCAAATCCGGACCAAGGAAATGCCTGAAAAGCATTATGGAAAATGGCATCATCAATCATTAGATTCATTAGATTAGAGGTAATTCAAGGATGTCCTATTTCTACTAGTACATTTCTCGCTATGCAATCCTAGCCGTCTAATCTGACACCTTTAACCAAGAAGATGTAAGCTGTTTATATACTATAATCATAGTCCTAAAATTATGCAGCTCCAGAGTACAAATATGCAAACCCTAATCAAGCTGCTTGTTTTTTTCCTGAAAATTTAAGAGCCTGTGATAGTTGTTATGACTAGGGCCAATATAAAATGATCTTTGCTTGGTACAAGAGCTTCCAAAGTTCACTCCTATATATTGGCTTTCCACTTCTAAATGGTGTAATACTTACAACGTTATTGAGAGCTGTATCCAGAAGAAGAAAAATAGCATTCAAACTATGCAAGAAACCGATCAACTGCCAAGCATAAACAACACATAGTCAGTGAGGAGAATATTGGTCATTTACTCATGTTATGGTTCCAGAATCCAGAGAGAACAGAACAAGATGGTGGCACCATAATTCCCAACATTTATAAATAAGGAAGGTGAAAGAAAACATCCAGAGAGTATGCATGCACTGCATCATCTGGCAAGCACAGATAATCAAGGAGAAAATAACCCAAAAAGCAATATCTGAGCACTGCAAATAGGAATTGAAGAAGACAAAGACATGTCTACACAACAAACTATAAACTTCAAAGGAAAAGAAAAACACTTAGTCAGCTACACATTACTGTCTACAAGTGAATTGCCTTGAAGCTATTTTATTGAGGAAACAGCCAAAAAGGAAAAATGTAACCAATATGGAGAACAGACAGTCAAGAGGTACAAAACATTCACAAGTTTTAAATTGCATACACAAGAGTGAACAGAAGGCAATGCCAGATTTTTAGCAGTAGAATCAAAATGGCCAGGAAGGAGCACAACCTAGAAGAAATATGCAGACGAAATTGATGTAATTTAGGGAGCAACTGTAGATTGATCAACTTGATACAGCAGATGATCCTTAGGAACTTGCGCATTCACTTTCTTATGCGTACTAGACAAACACAATTGCGGTTTATGTATATATATAGTATTAATATATTGGAAATTGTTTTATTTTTTACAAATCGGTTTGTAGAAAATTTCCTACAACCCACGTATAAAAGTGACATGTGTCCTTTAAGCATGTGAGAATCACATGTTTTTTATTAATGCTATTAAAAATGCATGTGAGAAACACATGTTATTAAAAAAATATGTGATTTTCATATGCTTAAAGAACACATGTCATTTTTATATATGAGTTGTAGGAAATTTGTGTCATATATTTTATATGCGTGGTACATAATCCTAAACCCTAACCCTACGTATATATACTATATATAGCACTAAATTAGGATCAGTGATTTATTAATTAATAGTATAAATACACAGGGCAGAGCCAGGAGGTCGAGAGAGGTCAAATGCCCCCTCTCAACCCTCAAAATTTTCTCTTACACCCAGTAAATTTTTCTTGAATACATGGGTTGCCCACCTTCAGCCACTCATCAAAGGGCATCTACATTACAAGGGCAAACCATTTTCAAGACTGAGACTTTCACCATTTCATACTTTTCAAGTTGCGGACATTTTTAGGTTAACGTCTTTCACTCTTAAGGAAGGAGGAGGATGAACAAAACGGTGCGTTAATGTTTTTGACAAAACGCATCATTTTAATCAACTTTTTTAAAACGAAACGCTCGTTAGTTTCTGTTGTGATTTAAAAATTTTAGATCCACGTGTTGCAACTTAGTTGGCGTGTTGGGGTGCTTTTTTATTCTAAGCGTGTTGGCGTGTTGGGGGCTCCACAACTCTAATGCGCTAGCGATGAGTAATGAGAGTAAAAAAAAAGAAGGGTAAAGCTGCAGCTCTGATGCTAATGAGCATTTAGCATGAAAATTAAGACAAGCATATAAGAACTTTCATGTGTTTTTATTATTTTAAATTTTTATTTTAGACCTCAGTTCAAAATTTGGTAAATTTAATATCCGAATTTATAAATTTTTTTAATGTAATATGTCTGACCAACAATAATGATTCCATTAAGCTCTAATTAAATTCTAAACGAGTTTGTGTCGAAATAAATTTAGAAAATCTGTTAGTAGACCCTTGCTTAAGAAAAAAAAATTATGATTACCATCTTAATGATAGAGACTAATCCAAAGAGGATTTGAATGTTATATTTCACGCTTGGGGTGACAAAATAAATTTTAATTTACATTTATAGTTCAACATTTTTTTTTTTTTTAATTTTGACCCCTCTGAACCAAAATTCTAGCTCTGCCACTGTATATACATTATGTATATATACTATTAATTATGTATATAGTATTAATTAAAACAAGTATCGATCTTTATATATATATATATATATAAACCCTAACCATACGTATATATACTATATAAATACTAAACTAGGGTTAGGATTCAAACCATAGAATATACCAAAATATGTACGTAGTATTAATTAAAAGTTGTATTTATTTTTTAAAGTATTTGTTTCATATGTAAAGTACACATCATTTAATTAATTTATTTTTTAAATTGTATTATTTTATTATTTTATATAATTTTTAAATACTTTTATTTTTTAATTTTAATTTTTTATATAGTGCCACGTGTCAACCTCAACGGTTGACATGTGGCAGACCGTTAATTTTAGGATGGAAAATCTAACAGAGGTACCAAATAAGTTTTACCCCTGATTCAGATACTACCTATGATACAAATGAAAACTCAGGTACTAAATTTAAAAATGTTTAAAACTCAGGTACCAATAGGGTATTTAATCATTTAAATAATTATGCATCAATAAATAAATGTATTATATATAATTTTAAAAAAGTAATCTGGAAAATAATTTTAAAACTTCAAAATACAAAGTAAAAGCTTGAGAGTATTAATAGGCGTTTTTGGCTGTTGTGTTGGGGGAGGGAGGCTTCACGCCTCCCTCCTCCCTGGGTTTTTTGTGGTGTTGGATAGTCTCCCACCCTCTAGGGGTGTGGAAGTTTTGTCTCCTCAATGTAGATCCGGTGGAGTTTGTTTGTTTATTTCTAGTTTTTAGTTTGTGGTGGCAGGAGAGTTCTCTGTTGATGGTGTCGGAGGGGTGTGGTTGATCTTGGCATGTTGACAGCAGAGTTAGTGGCCGTGCGTTCTCATGGTCGGATTTTTGGAGGCTAGATCTACGAATTTCTGTTGTCTTCTGTTGGACACGCGCCCTCTAGCCTTATTCGCCGTCAATTTCTGGTGCTTCAGCCGCTTTTCACGGCCGTGCGGTATCCCGGTGGTCGGTGTGTGGACTTCACGCGCCTGAGTTTCTTTCTGTATTGGGCCGCGCGTGAGGGATACAAACCGTGTGTTTTCGCCGTGTCTGGTAGTGCTGGTGGTGATCGGAGGCTTTATAGTGTTTGGGGGCTGAAAGGCTTTTCTGGTGTCAGCGCATGTGTTATACGCGCCGCCACAGCTGGTGGCTCTCCCGGAAGGCAGAATCCTCTTTGAATTCTCCTGCGTTTGTTTTAGTTGTGTTTTTCTCTGAGAGTTTGCATTGTGCGCGTATTAATTCAGTTATTGGTTTTTGCTCAGTATGTGTGACCGACTCCCTGTTCAAGTAAAGGTGTATGTCAACGTAGAGGCACCATTCTGTTGGCTGGATTTTTTTAGTTGGAATTGTCTGTATTTATTTGAGCCTTTGACTTAAATTGATTGTACACTTTTAAGGGTGGATGAATATTGTATTGGATGCATGTTGTAACGTTGTTTGTTTGTATGAATGAAAGTTCAACTTTCCTTGAAGGATGCAACTAATCCAACTCCGTACTCAATCCTTTTTAATTTTCAAATAAAAATTTGAAAAAGACTTTCTCATACTTGAGAAAGTGAAACTTATATATAATTATTCATTGCAAAAAAAAAAAAAAAAAAAAAAAAAAAAAAAAAACGAAGCCTTCCGCACCCAACAATTATAACTTTCCGCCTTGTTGGGTGTGGAAGGCTTCGTTTTTTTTTTTGGTACTGAATAATTTATATATAACTTTCACTTTCTCAAGTATGAGAAAGTCTTCTTCATTCAAATAATTATATATAACTTTCTCAACTATATATGACTTTCTCAAGTATGAGAAAGTATGAAAAAGACTTTCTCATACTTGAGAAAGTGAAAGTTATAATTGTTGGGTGCGGAAGGCTTATTGTTGTCCATAAATATATTTCTCTCATGTTATTTTTGTTCATTCAATCAACAGAAGAATCAATTACGCTAGCTTTTCTGTATGGTAAATTCTTAGCATGTCTTCTGGCCTTCTTCTATGGCTTAGCCTTGTGTCCATCATTTGGCTTCAGTCATTCAATGGAACAAACACCAATTTCCCTTCATACTCATCTCAACTCAAGCAGCAGCTCTCCATTTCCCAGTTACAACTCAACAACCTTGCCTTCGCCTCTGATGCCGGAAAATTCCTCGGATTCTTGTCTGGGATTGCTGCTGGTAATCTACCCCTTTGGGTTGTCCTCCTATTTGGATCTTTTCTGGGGCTTATTGGTTATGGATTGCAATATCTCTTATTAGCAAACAACCTTAAGCTATCATACGTGCATATCTTTGTACTCAGTGTTATTGCAGGCAATAGCATTTGTTGGATCAACACTGTCTGTTATGCCGTCGTCATACGAAACTTTCCGTATGATCTCCAGGTTGCGGTGGGGATAACAACTAGCTACCAAGGATTAAGCGCGAAGATCTACACAGATATTTTTCATGCTGCCTTTTCCTCTAAACCCCATGAAACAGCTAAAGCCTATCTACTTCTCAACTCTATCTCGCCTGTAATAGTAAGTTTTATAGCTGCACTAGTACTACTACTTGAAAAAACTGATGTTGGAAGTCCTAGAAGCAAGAAATTTGGGTTCATTGTTCTGTTTGTGATTGCAGCAGTGACTGGAATCTATTCGATGATTAGCAGTTTTGGTTTGATATCAAGTAAAATATCGCCTTTGGGCGGTGCCATATTTATTACAGTGCTCCTGTTGGTGCAGTTAATAGTTCCAATTATAGAACGTAAACTGATCATCGGAGATGTAGGAAAGACGGATCAAGGCTCCGGCACAAGATCTAGAGTGTGTGATTCTGCTAATTTAGATCAAGAGAGTGGTTGCAGTGTGGATAGAACGGAGAACAGGCTGAAGGAGGGGGGCTTTTTGGTTATTTTTTTCCGGAGTGAAGTTATTGCTACAGATGTTGGATTTTTGGTTGTTTTTTTTCGTGTATCTTTTCGGGGCAACGGTGGGCATGGTGTTTTTGAATAACTTGGGACAAATAGCAGAATCCCGGGGGTACTCTGGAACAACTCATGATTTCGTGTCTTTGTGTTCTTCGTTTCTGTTCTTTGGCCGTCTCATCCCATCCCTTATGGACTACTGCTTCTCGAGGTAACTCTCTTCCGCTGTCTGCTCTCTGTCTCAACTTTTCATATAATTAAGACAATTAACTAGTAATTATTATAATGGATCTGAAAGTATTAATTAATTAGCAAAATTATTTGTCATGCCCCAAATGATCACCCTAAACGGGCATGGTAATCATTTTTCAGCATCCTTCTAGTTAGAGCGTTGGAGGAATTAATTGCACACTAACTTAATTGCAAGAATTTTTACCTTCTTTTGAAATTTTCAGGAGTAAGAATATCATGATTCATTCAGGACCAGCGTCAATGCGTCATTGGTACTATATATGCCTTTAATTTCAGGAGCTTTCTTCTTTCTTCTCCTGGATAAAAAAATGGCTCTGTACATCAGCACCGGCATTATTGGAGCATGTACCGGAGCAATTACTTCTGTTGCTGTGACCATCACCAAAGAGTTGTTCGGGACGAAGGGATTTGCTACGAATTATAATCTGTTAATTGCCAATATTCCACTGGGATCCTTCGCTTTTGGTTACGGGGCTGCTAGTCTTTACCGCAAGGAAGGAAAGGGTGCATGCATGGGAATGGAGTGCTACAGAACCAGTTTCATCATTTGGGGTTTGCTTTGTACCATTGGAACTTTCCTTGCATTAATACTCTTTGCTCATACAAGAGAGTTTTATTCAAAGAAGTTGCAGAATCTGAATTCTCAGTAGCCGGTCAATTCCTTCTATTTATATTTGAGGTAATTTTTTTTTTTAGCGGTTAGAAAAAGTGATTTATGTGATACTAAGTAGAAAGAATTTATATAAAAGAAAAAAAATTGTATTGTATTGAGTTTTTTATTTAAATAGAAATTTGTTGATGTGATATAAGAAATGAAAAAAAATATATATATATAATGTTTTCAAGTTAATAATTTTTTTTTTTAGAAAAGCAAAAATAAGGTAAGTGGAAGGAGTTACCAAAATCAGGCGGACAAGGAAATTAAGAAGGCCTTTGACTTCAAAAAAGAAAGAAAGAAAGAAGGCCTTTCAAGTAGAGGTATACGACAGGGGGATCCCTTGTCCCCCTATCTTTTCTTGCTATGCACCGAAGGTCTCAGTTCCTTGTTGCTCAAGCATAGATTGAATGGAAGCCTAACCGGGGTACCGATTTCACACAGAGGATACCAGCTTAGCCCCATTTTTTTCGCTGACGACAGTCTCTTATTTTGCCGAGCTACCGCAGGCGAATGGGGGAATATGAACCAGCTTCTCAAACAGTACGAGTTAGCTTCGGGCCAGAAGTTAAATTGTTCAAAAACGTCCATTTTCTACAGCCGTAACACAAAGCAGGAGTTCCGAGAGTCCATCGATCTATTCTTCCAGTGGGATTTCGGCTACAAGTTTTTATGAAAAATATTTGGGTTTACCTGCCATGGTTGGAAGATCAAAGCAAAGAACCTTTGAAGGTATTCGGCACCGGGTAAGGAAGCGGTTAGATGGGTGGAAAGAGAGATTCCTCTCTCAGGCAGGGAAAGAAGTGCTCCTCAAGTCAGTGGTCCAGGCCATCCCAACTTACTCTATCAGTGTTTTCAAGCTCCCGAAGTCCCTATGTAACAGTTTGGAGAAAGTGATGAATCGATTTATGTGGGGTACGAAGGAAGATTCTAAAGGTATAAACTGGATGAGTTGGGCGAGACTAGGACAGTCAAAGCTTAATGGAGGTCTTGGCTATAGGGATTTGGAGGTTTTCAACCTTGCTCTTCTGGCAAAACAGGGATGGAGGCTAATTCAAGACCCCAATTCTTTGGTTGGCACAATACTGAGAGACAAGTACTTCCCGCAGAGCTCATTTCAAAAGGCAAAGCTGGGTCACAACCCCTCTTATGCGTAGCGTAGCATTTTGAAGGCTTCCATGGTTCTGAACAATGGATTGATTTGGAGAGTAGGGAATAGAGAGAAAATTAGTAGTTGGGGGGACAAATGGTTACTAACCTCCCCTGATTATATGGTTCATTAATTCCTCCCCTAATGGTTTGAATAATGAGGAGAGGGTTTGTTCACTCATTGACCCACTCACGGGCAGATGGAAAGGAGAGGTCCTTGATGAGTACTTCGACACAGTGGAGGCGGAAAGGATTGGCAGATTGGTACCGAGCCCTTTGTAGAGGGAGGATCGTATGATAATATGGAGAGGTACTAAGCATGGTTGTTTTACCGTGCGAAGTGCCTATTTTCTCGAGCTGGAACGGCGAGCTACAGAAAAAGGAGAGAGGTCTCGGAAGTTAGAACAACAAAGTTTCTGGAAGTCTCTGTGGAGCTTGTCGATCCCCCCAGTGGTCCAGAACTTTGTGTGGAAGGTGTGCCATGACATACTTCCAACCAAGGTAAATTTACTAAGGAGACGGGCTATGGCGGATCCTTATTGCCCTTTCTGTTTGGTCCATCCCGAAACCCCTTTCCACATTTTGTGGATTTGCCCCTCTTCAGTGGCAGTGTGGCAGGAGAGTGCCAGAAAAATCCAGAAGCTATCATTAGTGGAAGAGGGGAGTTTGGGTTTCATCCAAGCTCTAAAGAATAAACTGGATGAGAAGACTTTTGCAGAGGCTTTGATCACAATGCGACTTATTTGGCTCCGCAGGAACTCTTTTGTTTTCGATTGTGGTTGGGAGTCTCCGGACCAGGTGTTGAAAAAAGCAAAAAGGGTGATGGAGGAGCTTGAAGATAGCGGTCCTGAGACAACTGATCGAGGCTGGGGTGCTAGGGACTTCAGCTTCCCCTTCTTTCTCGCAATGGACTCGGCCTCCGATTGGGCTTCTGAAACTCAACTGGGATGCGGCACTTAATCAGGAGCTTAGAAGGGTGGGGATAAGAGTGGTGGCACGAAATGATAAAGGGGAAGTGGTGGCAGCCATGGCAAAAGGCTTGACTTTCCTTACGGACCCTGCAATGGCTGAAGCACTTGCGGCATGGGAGGCTATAAAATTCTGTTTAGATCGAGGGTGGAAGAATATAATCCTTGAAGGTGACGCGCGCCTTGTCTATTGTGTTGGCTTTGAGAAACACCGGTCAGTGCTGGAGTGCTTATGGCCATGTGATAGAAGACACAAAGGTGCTGCTTGAGAGGGTGGAACCGGTGGCTATTAAACATGTTAACAAAGGTAGCTCATTCTTTATCTCAAATGGCGGTTTCCCAGATAGGAGATTTCATTTGGCTTGAGGCGATTCCTCAGTGTATTCATTCTCTTGTGCTTGCTCTATACTTTTTGATTTCAATGAAGGAACTTTTCATCCAAAAAGAAAAAAAGTAAGTGACGTACGTCTACGTTATGGTTGCAGATGAGGGGACCAAATAAACCTCTGCAAGACTGCAAGAGAGCCGTCAGGCGTCAACGAAAGGAACTATATAAATATTCTATAAATAAACTAAAATATATAAAGAACTAAAATATAGGAAAGGAATTTGAAATAGCATTCTATTTTTATTTTATTTTTTTAATTTTGAGTTCAATTCTATTCTATTATTAGAAATTGATATTCTAAACGGGAAATACAATATTTTTTAATATTTTAATATTAATATTATATGATTATGTATTTTATTTTATTTTTTATTTATTTATTTATTATTATATTGGGTTTCTTATTTCTCATTAACCGACTTATAACTCTTGATTTTTTGTCACTTTAAAAAAAAAATACCAAAACTTTAAAAAATGTTAATTTAAGATATTCATTTTATTTTTTTTTTAATTTCAACATTCCATTAAAATTTTTTGTTAAATCTTTTAAAAAATGTCAATTTATGATATTTGAATGGGTTTGGAAGTTGGTAAAGTTTTTTCATCAACACACTCTCTTTCGGTCTCCTTGTGTGATGCTTCCACTCACATGAGTCCCACCTCATGTGTCTTGTGTTGTGCAAAAATATTTTTTTATTTAAAAAAAAATATTTATATTTTTAACCAGATTTAGCATACATATCTAGGATCTACTCAACAAGAGAAAGAGACTCAACCTATATATATATTGAAAAGATATATATGACGAATACTACGGTTTGAAATTTTTTAAGGAAAAATAGTATCATTCGTCTTTAGAGTTGACATAAATTACGAATCACTCTGTGTAGTATAAAAAATTATTGTAAAGCCCTTGTAGTAAGCTAAAATTTCGAATAGAATCAATTCTTGAAATCGTTTTCGGTTAACAAAATTAACAAAGTCTATTAATTTATCATGTTAGCGTCAATAAAATAGCGACACGTGTCGATCTTAATTAAAATCATGACTTAATTACCCTTTGAGATCGAGGAGAATGATAGGCAGGGGCCATGTTGCCGGCCCCTGCCCGGCCCTTTCCTACGTGGAAAGGGCCATTTCACTTTTATAGTTTTTTTTTTTTAAAAAAAATAAAATAAAATAAAATTCAAAATTTAAAATTTCACCAAAACCAATTCAGAACCCCCAGTTTTATCATTTATGTTTCACGAGCTTCCCCCCAAATTCTCCCTCCCTCTCTCCATCTACCCCAAAATCTTCCCACCGTCGACCACCACGCACGACCCGCCACCGTTCGGAGCTCCATCGTTCTTCCGGTTCCGGCGACCAATTTCGCACGAGCACCGTCGACCACTGCCTACTTCCATCTCCATCTCCATCTCCGGCCACTAGGTACTGCCAGGCGCCATCTCCGATGACCCATACCCAACCACCCGCTGTCTTCTAGTTCCAGCTACTGTGACCCAGCTCCGCCACCGTCGACCACCACGCACGACCCACCTCGTCGTTCTCCATCTTCGGCCAAAACCCAACCACTGGCCGTCTTCCAGTTCCGGCCCTCTTCCATCTCCTTCAAGTCTAGGTCCCTGTCAGGTATTAAAGCAAACACCTTTCCTTCATTTTTTTCCTCTCTCGGTATACTGAGTAATTAGGCTTGTTTGGTTGTCAAATATTGGTTTTCACCTTTGTGTGCCTTTGTTGCTCCTGCCTTTCTTCAGTTTCGTCCACTCCTATATCTTTCGCTTGCTTGAAGAAGAATGCTGCAATTAAGTATATAACTTTGTTATTTGTTAAAGATCTAAGGAAACCCAAAGAGAAGAACATATTCTTATAGTAAATAATTAATGAGAAGTTGTCTATACAGTATACACCCAAAATAAGATGACGCGATCTTCTCTGCATGACTGGAATAGAAATTTAGCAACCATGGTGAAGTGGTCACCTTATGCAAGTGAAGAGGATCTTCTTAAGCAGGTAAGTCTTCTTTTGGTTTTTTCAATTTTATCCATTGTTCTTTGTTTTTTTTTAACCAAAGGGAGAAGGATATGTATAAGAAACAGGAAAAGACTAGGGGATTTATTTCAAAAGGATATGTATAATGACATTTCTCATTTTTCATTATTTATCATTCTTTGTTTCATGTAGTTCAATTCCCTGAAAGATCATGGGACACGAATAATTATATACAACCTTTGGGAGGATGATGAAGGAAATCTTAAACTTGATTTTGACACCGATCAACATGTAAGTTTTTATCACTCTTACTTTCATCTTGGGATTTTTCTTGGTGCATGGTTCAAGCAATTTTTGATTAGGCTGATTATTTATAATTTTCAATGTGATAGGACATTCAACTTAGAGGAGTCAACCAAGATGAGAAGAGCATACAAATGTCAAAACAATATCCAAACTCTAGACACTTCTTAACTTATCGACACTCATTAAGGGTATGTATAAATTTCTCACTTGAGTTTAATTAATATGAAACATCATTGTCTACTCATTGGTAATGCCCCCACTGAATAAAATTTCTTCTAAATTCTTATCTGGTCTTTATTCCACTCACATGGATTCTTTAATCTACTATGGATACTTTAATCTACTATAACTTGGAGTTTTAAATTCTAATAACTACAGTTTCTGCTTTTCAGTTTCTAGCCTGAATATTGTACTAAACATAACTTATTACTGTATTTTGTTTCAGTAATGATTAATTAGTTAACTGCAATATTTTTTACTTGCTTAAGAAGTTATCAGTACAAGTCCTTGCATGACTTCTATGGTTAGTGACATTTCTGGATTTCATCTTTGCCAGAGTTACGCATCAATTCTCTATCTCAGACTTCCACCGAAGTTCAGAATTATTTTGCGTGGGAAAGATGTTCAACATCATAACATAGTGAATGACATGATGTTAGCAAAGGAGATAACATAGAAACCCCTGCATCTTCAAAAAGATTCAAATGTAATGTTATTTTTAAGATTCATTCATGTACTTGATTTAGCATAGTTGCCTGCATGCCTTCCATTTTACTATAACCTGTTTTTGTCTTAATGCTGTAAACAGATGGTTGCCCTAGGGACAATTGGGTTTGTAAAGGATGCCAAATCTCATATTGATATTCAGGGGTTCAATATTTATCATAAAAACCGATTAATTAAGGTTTGTTTTTCTTGTTCTTCTGTCCATTACATATTACAAAAATGTATTTTTCCCATGATTGAATCCAGCTATCATGGTTGAGACTAGAGCTACAAAGGCATTGCGCTTTATGAGTGTTCTTTTGTCCATTACATTCTCTTTTGTTGTCTTCTTTGACATGCAAAATTATTTTTTTATCAGCCATTCTGGAGGGTCTGGAATCCTGTGGGTAGCGATGGTCGCAGAGTCATTGGTATTGTTTCAATCTATTATTGTTTTTTCGAATTTGTTGACAAGTTTTAATGTCAGTACTTACTCAACTTTACTCTTTGTTCTGTCCTCTTTAAAATCCAAACAGGGCTTTGAGCGTACAATAGTGCTTTCGAGACTCGAGCAGAGATTAATTAAAATCCAAAGGAAATACTGGTGTGTTTCTTCAGCTATTTGTATTCAGAAAATCCGAGGCAATGAACAACTTAATTATGATCAGAAGTATTTTTCTTGGGGGCTCAAACTGCCAGGAAATTGGTTATGCTGCAAGGCGACATTCAAGTGTTTCTCCAGACAAAGAATCTTTAGCATCTTGCAAAGAGAAATGTAATTCCCGCACAAATCAGAATGGAAGTGGTTCGCCAAGTGGGGGTTCTAAACCAAAGTCCATTGTGAGCTGCTTAAGAAGCTCAGGGAGCTAGAAGGCAAGAAGGGTTGAAGCTGCCACCAGCCTTGACTTTTGTAATTAACTCAAACTAAGTCTATTTTATAGGGTTTGCACTCATCCTTAAATGTGACATATATGGAGCACAAACCCCTCATTAGGAACTTCTTGAGAAGAACCTACTTTGTGTTTTCTGGGTCCTGTTGGATTTTGTATTTAATGAAACCATTACAGGAGTAATTCTTCAAGCAAGATTTTAACCACAATCTTATTGAATCTCTTCAATCTTATTGAATCTTGTTCTCACCATACCTAAAATGTAAATATCAAATAAGCGTTTTCCAAGTAATTTCAACTCATTCATGGAATTCTGTTGTTGTGAAACTACAATTGGTAGGAAACATATCAACATTTCAACTCATTCGTGAAAGACCGAGAGATAGCCATCATGTAATGGTCAAACTACAAAGTAGCAACAAACGGAGGGCAAAAGGCTGCAAATACATAGCAACAAACGCAGCCATCTATAAGCTGCTACCTTGAAAGTGTGTTATACTCTTAATAGGACTAATACATGAATTTTCAACTATTAAATCTCATGAAAACTAAGCAAAAAGTCTACTGGCATAGTTTTTATAGCACTATAAAAGGCGTAAAGGCAAATAAATTGGAAAAAAAACTAAGCAAGATGGTTATTATTAGGTATGCCCCTAGTAGGTTGCTGCATGTCCAAAATTCTTAGGTTCACAACCCCATCTTTTCTCCAAATCTTAGATTATTGCAGCTTCAACACCTTATCCTGAACTTGAGCCCATCTTTTCTCCAAATCTTGAACTACCCCTTCTGTTGAACTCTGACAGAATTGAACAATATGTAAGTGAAAATAACAAAAAATCAATTAGAAAATAAAAAACTAAAAGGAAATTAGGACCCCTGTGGAAAAGTGTTCAAAGTTGAAATGCTTAATTAAAGCGTTCAAATCAATGAAAATGGCAAGAAATATATTTCTAAATGAAAATGAACTTCACTCTTGAACTATACATATCATAGTTGACATAATCAGTGCGTTCATAAATGAAAATAACAGTTTTCATGGGCATCGATCATTTGCAAGTTACCTTTCTGATCAATTGAATGAGAAACAATTTTATTTCATATTTCAAATCATAATGTTGCAGTCAATTAATATGCTAATTGCCAAATATGCATTTTTATCAAAACCATACGGGAACTTCAATTCAGTCATATATATATATAGAAAATTATTAACAAAAATGAAAGTTTTGCTAGCAAATAAAGGATGCGTAATTTTTCCTTGCTAGTCCAATAAAATCAATTTTTGTTTTTTGGATGAGTAAACAAACCCAAAAAATACAATAGAAATATAGGGGAAGCAAAGCAAACAGCTCCCTAAACGTCCCTCAGACAAAGAAAGCAACACAACCAAAAAGCTAGATAGCTACAAAACATTCAAGTCAGGCCAACAACACAGAGAAAACCACAACCCAACATAACACAAGGAAGAAACTGCCAATACGAAAAAACAGTCCAACAGCAAATTGCACACCAACAAAACTAGCCATTGAGCAAAATAGTTTCAAAGAAACCTTATAAGCACACCAACCATCTATTTATAACACAATGTCCAAGAACGCACTGGTTAATTAAATCCCTACTCTTCCACATGAACAGTATAGTTCAAGAGTGAAGTTCATGAATGAGATGAATGTAATTAAAGACTTAGCCTGTTTGGTTGATAAGGAGTCAGTTTTAGGGAGTAAAGCAAACATACCAAGAATGAGATGAATGTAATTAGACCAAACAGGCTAAGTCTTTAATGTATGTTCAATATGAAAGAAAGTTGGCTAAAACTAACTTGAATATTACATAGTATCCAATCTTTAACTTGAGTATGATGGACACTTTAAATGGTTACATCATGTGATGGATTTCAAAGTTGTATATCTGTTTTTTTTTTTTTTTTTTTCATTTCTTTTTATTTTGGGTGTATACTGTATAGACAACTTCTCATTAATTATTTACTATAAGAATATGTTCTTCTCTTTGGGTTTCCTTAGATCTTTAACAAATAACAAAGTTATATACTTAATTGCAGCATTCTTCTTCAAGCAAGCGAAAGATATAGGAGTGGACGAAACTGAAGAAAGGCAGGAGCAACAAAGGCACACAAAGGTGAAAACCAATATTTGACAACCAAACAAGCCTAATTACTCAGTATACCGAGAGAGGAAAAAAATGAAGGAAAGGTGTTTGCTTTAATACCTGACGGGGACCTAGACTTGAAGGATATGGAAGAGGGCCGGAACTGGAAGATGGCCAGTGGTTGGGTTTTGGCCGAAGATGGAGAACGACGAGGTGGGTCGTGCGTGGTGGTCGACGGTGGCGGAGCTGGGTCACAGTAGCTGGAACTAGAAGACAGCGGGTGGTTGGGTATGGGTCGTCGGAGATGGCACCTGGCAGTACCTAGTGGCCGGAGATGGAGATGGAGATGGAAGTAGGCAGTGGTCGACGGTGCTCGTGCGAAATTGGTCGCCGGAACCGGAAGAAAGACAGAGCTCCGAACGGTAACGGGTCGTGCGTGGTGGTCGACGGTGGGAAGATTTTGGGGTAGATGGAGAGAGGGAGGGAGAATTTGGGGGGAAGCTCGTGAAACAGAAATGATAAAACTGGGGGTTCTGAATTGGTTTTGGTGAAATTTTGAATTTTTTTTTTATTTTTTTTTTTTTTCAAAAAAAAAAAAAACTATAAAAGTGAAATGGCCCTTTCCACGTAGGAAAGGGCCGGGCAGGGGCCGGCAACATGGCCCCTACCTATCATTACTCCAAAATCATATCTATGTTGTACTTTGAACAACATAGATATGATTGGCCGGCAGCTGGCCGGCATGAAAATATACACGTGGGGGAGGTCGTATATGGTAGACCAGTCTGTCTCAGCTGAGTCATCCTAAGCATATTTTCTTCGCTGTTATATGATCGGCGTCTTTTCTTCCATAACCAAGATGATAAAGTTATTATTACAACAATAAATTTTTTTATTTTTTTTTTTCAAAAACATTTTTCAAACATTAATTGCCAATAATTATTACAACAATAAAATATTATTTAGCTCCCAGACCAACAATTATTTTTTAAGAAGCACAATCGAATAATATTTATAGATTATTAACATTTTTATTTTTATTTTTATAGATTACTAGGAAGATAATCTATAAAAAAAATTAAAATAAAATAAAATAAAATTCTAAACTTAGTATTCGATTGTGGTTCCATCACCATCAATACACTTTCAATAATTTTATTTAAAAATACATTTTTAATATGCCAAAGCGCATGATAAAGAAAGACGTTATCCATGGACCATGTTATTGAAGTTTTTTTTTTTTTAGATGAATTAAAACCTTTATAGAACAAACACAGCAGTTTACAAACTCACTCCAATAAAAACTGGATGCAAAGGACCTTTAAAAGACCTAAAACTACCCTATCAAACAAGCAGAAACAAAAGTCAAACCAACAACACAAGACACATCAATTACAAGTTCCACAAATGAACAAGTGCAGCATTTTGGCCTGTCTTTGTGAACCCTCCTTTAGCCATGATCCAGGACCTTACTTCCTACTTGATATGCTTCACCACATCTTCTTCCGTGTGAGGAGTATTGCCATGACATAAGTCCTTTCTCAATTTTCACAAGTGATAAACTGAGGCACCCAAACAAAGTCTACACAAGTTCTCTCACAAACTACTTCCTTTGAAGTTAATTACACTCCAATTCACCACATCATCTCACTCCACAACCGGATTGCTCACCTTACAATCATTCATAACAGCCATCCACATACGCCTACTAAAACTGCAATGAAAGAACAAACGCTCTACACTTTCTTGTTCTGCATAACAAAAACTGCATAATATGTCCTTGCCATATCCCCAATTACTCAGTTTTACTTTTGTAACAAGAGCCCCTCTAAAAACCAACCAAAACATAAAGGAATGACGAGGAATCGCCTATGAAAACCAAACAACTTTAAACTATGAAATAATTGGTTTTTTCTCCCTTAAGCTTTCCCAAGTTTCAGCACAAGAGTAAATTTCCTTCTTTGAATTCTAGATTGCCTTATCATAACATGTTATTGGAGTTTTACTGATTTTGGTATGAGTTTGGGGTTGACTTGCTAAATTTACAACATGCCACCGGAGTAATTTGGCATGTTGTAATTGAATGGGCTGAGAAGCGTCACACAAGGAGACCGAAAGAGGGGGTATTGATGAAAAAAACTTTACCAACTTCCAAACCCATTCAAATACTTTAAATTGATACTTTTTAAAGAATTTAACAGAAAAAATTAATAAAGTGGTGAAAATAAAAATAAAAAAATTGAAAGATGCATATATAAATTAAGAGTTTTTGAAGTTTCGAAGAGTAATTACAAAAGCGTCGACGATTCAAGAGGGTTAAGTGAAGTTTTCCATAATTATTGAAATTAATAATCTAACTCTTTCCCTCAACAAGTGAGTTCTAACATGTAGAATAATTACTTGAAATGAGAAAAGCTTAAATTAATAAAAAATGGTAGACTTAGTGATTTAAATTAATGTTCTAACACATGAGATAATGGATTAAAAAAAATGAAAAAACCAATGTTAATTCCTTTCGGTTTTATGAAAAAGATGAATAGTAGTTCAAAACGATGTTGATTAGAGAGAGAATGCCAATGATGTTAAATGTCTGAAATTAATGTTGATAATAGTCTTTCCATCATTTCTACTCCATTTCCTCTCTACCTCGTTCATCCAAAACCATATGAAAATATATAATTTCAGACTTTTTGTTGGATTGCAGCAAGTTTCTTATAAACCATGCAGACACAGCAGAGGTTTAGATTACATGGAAATTTTGGTCCAACACCCTCTTAAGCTCAAACAGAAAGATAAGATCGAGCAATTCCAATTAAGACTAGTCAAGGAAAAGGAAACAGAAGTAGTCCTATGGTTCGAATTTAAAATCTACAACAGGAGAGAAAATCACTTTCTTATCATTTTATTCCGTCAAAGTCCGCTTTCATTGGAATACAAATTATGTTTAAATAGACTCAGGACTAAACCCTAGGACAACGCCCATTTCTAGCGGGCGTCTTGCCGTCTGCATCACCTTTTCGAGCGGGAATATGAGCATTCCCTCCATATAATAAGCATACTGTCAAAATCATAACCACTTCCAATAAAAAAACTCAATTTCCCAGAATATCAAACTAATGTGACCTCACAACAAAAGCATGAGGAAACAATCCGGGAAAAACTGAACTTTTCATTTTTACAATCAGTGCATATATCCCATAACAGGGGATGTGAACCAGAGCCAAGCATAAATACCTGTAAATCAAACACATTTGTTGGACTCATTACATGCATAATTCGAGGTGAAAACAAGATGTATGAAAATAGAGCAGAAAAAAATACCATAAAGGTGCCCATGGTGTACGAAGCTCCAGGAAAGGATATGGCCACCTGAGATAGATTCAAAATATCAAAAGCTCTAGAATCAATATCTCAGATCTTTGAAGGAGGCAGTGTGATATCGCAGGCCAACAGTGCAATTTTAAATCAAATTGCAGAAAATGTATCGTTTAGGAGTATATTTTAAAAAAATTGTGGTTTAAAAACCCTCAAATCGGGAGGTAAGAGGGTGTGTTTTTAAAAAGGCACGATTCTAAAGGTGAAACTGCAATTTTATCAAACATTTAATTGCGTTTTTAAAAAATCGCGTTTACAAATTGCGCGTTTTGGAATCGCAGACCAAAACGAACCCTTCCTCACCCAACAAAGCCACCAAAGAGGACAAATAAGAAAATTATTAATTATGCATACCATGTAAAACCACACGCGTGAAGGACCCACTGGAAAGTAACATAAGTGCAGCTGAAGATCACAAAATATGCAAATCCAGACCGAGGAAATGCCTGAAAAGCATTATGGAAAATGGCATCATCAATCATTAGATTCATTAGATTAGAGGTAATTCAAGGATGTCCTATTTATACAAGTACATTTCTCGCTATGCAATCCTAGCCGTCTAATCTGACACCTTTAACCAAGAAGATGTAAGCTGTTTATATACTATAATCATAGTCCTAAAATTATGCAGCTCCAGAGTACAAATTTGCAAACCCTAGGCACATATGGAATCTTTTTGCTCAAGCCGGTTCAATTTGGGTAGCATGGGTGAATGAGAATTGGTTGAGGGGAATGGGCTTTTGGCAAATCCCAATTCCTCAATCTTGTTCTTGGAGTTTTAAGCAATTTCTCAAAATGAGAGATTTGGCTAAGAGATTTTTGAAGTTCAAAGTAGGTGATGGAAGCAGAATTTTTATGTGGCTTGATGTATGGCATCCGGATGGGTGTCTACTTGATAAATATGGGCCTAGAGCTGTCTATGAAGCGGGTAGTTCTATGGATGCTAAACTGTCAACTATAATCTGCAATGGAGAATGGTATTGGCCTCATGCAAGATCGGATAGAATTGTGGAGTTGGAGATTGGTACTCAAGATCAGCCAGTTTGGAATTGTAAAAAAGGGGAGTATGTATGCTCAGAAACTTGGGAAGCCATTCGGGTGAAAGGGCTTCCAGTGAAGTGGTGGAAATTGGTTTGGAACTCGGAGGCTATACCTCGTCACTCCTTCCTTTTGTGGCTTGTTTTTAGGAATGCACTGATTACTAAGGAAAGGATGTGTGGTTGGGGTTTTCAAGGGGATTGTTTATGTTTGTTTTGCCGAGGAAGGATGGAGAATAGAGAGCATCTATTCTTTCAATGTGGCTTCAGCAAATGAATATGGAAGGAAGTGATGGCTCTCTGTTTGGTTAGGCAGCTGAGGAATTCTTGGGAAGATGTTGAAAATTGGAGCATAAAAGAATTAAGGTTAGATTGCCTGAAGTCTAGACTTTGCAGATTGTGCTTGGGGGCTGCTGCCTATCACTTATGGAGGCATAGGAACGACATTTTACATGGGAATAGCCTCAGCTCTGAGGAGCAGATTGTAGCAAAGATTAAATGGGATGTTAGGGCCTGTATTTTGAGTACAGGTTCATACAAAAAGTCGTTAGAGAATATGCAGCTTGCTAGTTTGTGGAATCTTCCCAGGATTGTTCATTAGCTGGTGGTTTGTTTTCCTTGTTGGTTCTCGGCTCTGTTTTGGTTGTTTGTTTTTTTCTGCTGTTGAGCTTTGAGATTTAGCATGCAGGTTGTATCCTGTTTTGTTCAAGTTATAGGGCTATGAGTGTAGCATGCTACTCTCTTGCCCTTTGTGTAGATTGTACTGAAGTGTAAGTTTTGGAGTTTGGTTCTATAAAAGATTTCTTTCATCAAAAAAAAAAAAAAATGCAAACTCTAATCAAGCTGTTTGTTTTTTTCCTGAAAATTTAAGAGCCTGTGATAATTGTTATGACTAGGGCTAATATAAAATGATCTTTGCAAGGTACAAGAGCTTCCAAAGTTCACTCCTATAAATTGGCTTTCCACTTCTAAATGGTGTAATACTTACAACGTTATTGAGAGCTGTATCCAGAAGAAGAAAAATAGCATTCAAACTATGCAAGAAACCGATCAACTGCCAAGAATAAACAACACAAAGTCAGTGAGGAGAATATTGGTCATTTACTCATGTTATGGTTCCAGAATCCAGAGAGAACAGAACAAGATGGTGGCATCATCTGGCAAGCACAGATAATCAAGGAGAAAATAACCCAAAAGGCAATATCTGAGCACTACAAATAGTAAGTGAAGAAGACAAAGACATGTCTACACAACAAACTATAAAATTCAAAGGAAAAGAAAAACACTTAGTCAGCTACACATTACTGTCTACAAGTGAATTGCCTTGAAGCTATTTTAATGAGGAAACAGCGAAACAGGAAAAATGTAACCAATATGGAGAACAGACAATCAAGAGGTACAAAACATTCACAAGTTTTAAATTGCATAGACAAGAGTGAACAGAAGGCAATGCCAGATTTTTGGCAGTAGAATCAAAATGGCCAGGAAGGAGCACAACCTAAAAGAAATATGCAGACAAAATTGATGTAATTTAGGGAGCAACTGTAGATTGATCAACTTGATATAGCAGAGCTCTCAGAAAAAATTTGTAAGCCAGATGCATACTGAATTCTCATCAACTCGAGCCGTAATTCCTTTCCATAATTTTAATCTTTTCATATCAGAAATTATGAGTTAGGGGGTGAATTGTTTGGGAAAAGTATTAGTTTTTATTTTCTTTACTTCACACCACTAATCTAATGATACCATTTGGACCCCATAGTAAACCCAACATCCAAGATTGACAGTCAACATTGCTCCAATTGTTTAATTTGTTCCAAAATGACTAGGTGCCACTTTTAGCTCAGCCACACAAAGAAAAGTACATATGGTTCTTAAACTCTCATCTTAAGAGGCATCAATGAGAAAGGACAAAGAGAAGAGAAAAAGAAAAAAAGATTGCAGTAGTGTAAAGACTCCCCCCCTATGGAAATAAAAAGATAAATAGTACAAGTGGACACTCACCAGTGTTAGGTGAAACTGCTCACCCAATAAAAATGGCACAAGAATACACCAAAATACGATGTCTGTTAGCATAACAGCACCCGCACAAGTCTGTTGAAAATCGAACATTAGCTTCAAACAAAAACTCAAAAAGAGCATTCCTTAAAACAAGGCACTTACAAAAGATTTCAGAAATGAAGCTACTTTTGCCACTTTTAGTAGTATTTTATAGATCAGTAATCCATTTAGCTATTAGCTATATGATTAACGTTTAGTCTAGAGAAAATTATATCAATTAAAATTGGTAGGCGAAATCTTGTCATTAGTTTCCAGAACAGGCTATAAAGATGGACAAACCTGATATGTAATTTGCATAAGATATCCCCAAAATCTCACTTTTTTCTGAATCTCCTCCTGAGCTTTTCCTGAAGGAGGTTTCTTGGAGGACAACTGGCATCCATACGCAGATACAATGGTACCCAGCTAAACAAACAAATTATGTGAAAAACAGAAGCTGATTTAATATGGTATGATTTTATTTGATTTTCACTCAAAAATCCCATAATTTTTCTGCAGAAATGCAAGAAAGGAATGGAACTATAGTGTTGACATACCGCAAAATAGACCATAACTAACGCCAAAGTCCACCTACAAGTCAGTCACATCAAAGAAATCGGAAATTAAATTGCTTCAATTGTTAAAGAAAACATAACCCACAATCTAAAATTCTAAATCCTCTGATCTCAATAGCCATAAGTGAAGGGTATGATCTTACTGGGTGTAGAAATAGAAGGCATAAGCTTTAGTCAAGAGAATGACTTCGTATAGCACCCAAGACAAGCAAACGAAAGCGAAAGCTCTATAAACAAGAACCCAGAGAGGATTGAGGTTTCTCCAGCATGGATTCCACAAGTCAGTGTGATTCAGAGGCTCAGCTTTCAGTTTTTTGATAAATTTCACGGCCTCCACAGCTGGGAGAGCGATGATCAGGGCACAAACTGGCACTTGCCATCGAACCCAGTACTGGAGACCTTCGTTGTCGTCCGAGATAGACATTTCTCAAACGAACTCTGCAGGCAAAAAGTCACTGAAGAACCTACAGAGTCATATGGAAATGAAAGGATGAGATGAATTGTGAAGGTTCTTTCAATGTTGAGAGCGCAGTACAAGCTTAAGTCAGTTGAAAACAACGCCATCATGATGACCGACAATACCAACCGCTTAGGAACTGCGTTCGGTATAAGGAATCGGTTAGAAGTTTAGGAAGGCCAGCTCAATGTTTTTGTTAAGTGCATTCAAAAAGGCTTGGACGGTTGGATACTAATTTGGTTAAATCGGACCGTAACATTTCATAACGTGTCTGAATTTGACATCCATAGGTCACTCCCTTTGTGACGTGGCGATTGCTTTGATATGAGTGGTTAAGGGTATAACCATTTGATCTAAAATTCTTAAGATTATTAGATACTGATTTGCTTAAACCTTTAACGCTTGTAGAAACTCGACGTCCATAGGTCGTCCCCTCTATAACTAAACCCGTGATATAGTGCATGCTCTGATAAACTGTTGAAAGTATAACACTATCGATCTAACATTCTTAAGATTATTGGATATTGATTGGCTTAAACCCTTTAACGCTTGCAAAAACTCAATGTTTATAGGTCGCTTCCTCTTTAACTTAAATCCGTAAAAACGATTAAGGGTATAACCATTGATCTAAATTCCTAAAATTATTGGATATTAATTTGCTTAGACCCTTAATGCTTTTCTAGCATGGGCTGTTACAAATTGTGTCAGGCCCTTGCTTAACACACAAAGTTCTCCTTTTTGTGTTATGCCCACTTAAGTCTATTTAGGCTGAAGCTTCAGTTCGATTGGAATCACCAAATTTTTAGTACCAATATCTATGAACAAGGCTCAAACTACAATTCATTGCTCTCTTCTTACTGACATGAGATTATCACCCTTGTATTGGCCAAGAGTTGTGTGCAGGCCAGCATAAGTCCCTCTCAGAATATTTCATCCAAAGGCATGAATGTATTGAATGAATCAGCTGTATTAAGATACCCAATCAATTGGACATTCTGGCTCAAAAGTCCACATTAAGCTCTAAAACATTTCTGATATAAGTCAATCCAAAGAAAAAAGAGGAAAATTGAAAACACAAAAAAAAAAAATCATAGGAGATAGCTTCATTCTGGCAGTAAAGCTTGGACATTGACTCTCAACTGTAATATGTCGTCCAACAGTATATATGAACCACAATTTCTAGAAGGGTTGGATCTGACCACCCCCTCTTCATATACACAAGCATAAAATCAGAATGAAAACACGTTCCAATGGTATTCAACTTTGGAGGACAGCATGAAACTAACATGCCCTAATAAAAGCATGGGGAAACAATCTGGGGAGAATTGAATTTTTCGCTTTTATGATCAGTGCATATATCCCATAACAGGGGATATGAACCACAGCCAGGCAAAAATACCTGTAAATTGAACAAGTTGATTAGATTCTTTATAACTCAAGGTGACTAAAGGTGAAAACAAGACAGAAGAAAATGGTGGAAACAACATACCACAAAGGAGCCCAAGGTGTATCAAGCTCAAGGAAAGGATATGGCCACCTGGAAAAGGCTCAAGGTAAGTCGCAACTTCTTGCAGCAAAATATTAGACTATAAAAAACCCTTTTGCCCTTTTAACACTGCCACAGAAAATTACACATTGATAGAGTTATGCATACCATGAAAAACCACAGGCATGAATGACCCATTGGAAAACAACATAGACGCAGCTCCAGATCACAAAATATGAAAGCCGGAACCATGGAAATGGCTGAAAAACAAGACAAGAATATTGTGGCATTATTAAACCTTTGAAGCCATTTATAATCGATGTAATGTTCATGTTCTCTACCAGAAAATAGTCCTGGTTGGAAAATTCTAGCCATTTGATCTAACACATTTACCAGGCCGGATGTAAGCTGCTTATATGTATACATGCACTAGTATATATCTATTTTTGTTTCTTTTTTATTCTCACATTTAAAAGAGCACAGGTCACTTAGATCAATAGGCTTTCCACTTCTTAAAGGTATAATACTTACAAGACTATTAAGTGAGGTATCCAGAAGAAGGAAAACAGCGTTCAAAGTATGCATGCAGCCCATCAACTGCCAAACATAGAACAATAGGAAATGAGTCAAGATAAATTTAGTCATTCATCCATCTAATATGGAGCTAGAGAGAATTAGAACAAACCAAATCACTATAAAGCATTGCAAACAATCCTTTATGTAAATAATATTATTGATAAGGTTTGGAGAGATGGACTCTTACCAGGTTTAGGCCCAGATGTGCATTTGACAAAAATGGGACGATAACACACCAAAACACAAGGTCTGTCATGATAACAGCACCTCCACAGGTCTGTTGCAAATAATTTATTAACCCAATGAGAATTCAAAGTCTAAGAACACATTTATCAAAATGGCCAACAGTTTCAGAAAAAAGGCTAGAAAGTTGAGATATGGATGGACTAACCTGAAATGCAGTTTGCATCAGATATCCCCAAAATCCTGCTCTTTTCTGAATCTGCTCTTCAGCATAGTGGCTTTGCAGCTTGATGGTACCCTTAATCTCTTTTTCCCTGTAAGTAATAGAGTTTGTGGTTCTACTCTCTTCCAAATCCCTTCTCAGAAACTCAGCGCTTGCCCCATTTTCAGAAGAAGGTTTTTGTGAGGATAGCCAACATCCATATGCAGATACAATGGTCCCAAGCTACACAAGAGAATTTTATGGTATGTGTAAAGCAGGAGCTGCTTTGAAATGAATATAGGTTTAGTTTGTTTAATTGAAAGAAAACTGATAAGTTTATATTGCTCTATGTTGCATCTATTTCGTTCAAATATAAATATCTCCCAATCTAAAATTACCTAGAGCATTTAGGAGCAAGTAGGAACCAATAGAAATTCTTGCATTAAAAAATATGGAAAAATAATAAGGTTATGGTGCTCAACATACCGCAAAGTAGACCATAACTAACGCAAATGTCCACCTGCAGAACAATTACACCACATTATAGAAGACTAGACAGCTTTCAAAGGTCAATAAAACATAACCTCTCAGAGATTCTAATACCTCCAATATCGAAAGAGAAACAATGAGAAGACAAACACTAAACTACCATAGCTGTCTCTATGATGATTAGAGTATAAATTGGCACTTAACATGAGAGCTAGTATTCAAAACCTTCTTCG
Source organism: Alnus rubra (assembly GCA_028654335.1). Lineage (NCBI taxonomy): Eukaryota > Viridiplantae > Streptophyta > Magnoliopsida > Fagales > Betulaceae > Alnus > Alnus rubra. The sequence continues at coordinate 1,848,660 of JAJPGS010000042.1, read as the reverse complement.
TTGTCTATAAATTTGACATTTGACACATAAAAACTTCATCATTATCGCACTGGTGGGGGGGGGGGGGGGGGGGGGGGCGCCGGGGAAAGAAGAGAAAACTAGTACTGAGTTGAAGTAAAGAATGGAAGGACAAAGGGGAACTCCGGGATATGAAGCTTAAAAGGGAGAGGGCTCTAATGCAAACGTGACTGTCAATAACAACTCCTCAGGAACTCTGACAGGCAAGCAAGACTGTTGAAGGCACCCTTTCCTTCTAAATCTGGCACAAGTCCAGAAAGGGCAACTTCAATGCCTTCAGGCATTCTGTTATAATGTTCCCCCTAGGCCCTTTATCAGTGGGTACATGTTTGTCCTCCCCCATTATTGGCTTTCCACAGTTTACCTAGCTTGTAGGAAATGGTGAATTTAATCACTCGATTAATATTCTAACACTCCTCTTCACGTGGAGGTGAGTAACTGAGACAATGTTTGAACTCAGGACTTTTGCTTTAAAATCATGTTAAATTACCGCTTATCCTAAAAACTTAAGCTTATAAGAAATAATAAATTTAATCTCTTAATTAATAATTGAACACCTTGCTTAGCTTCTTTCTTGGGAAATTTCTCATGCAGGCTGCACAATTGGAGCCCTCCCTCCAAAGTCACTTGTCTGGGAGCACATAGTGCATACAGATCCCGCCTCTAATAGGCTCTATACACAAGTTTGCCTAAGGTCACATGACTCACATTCTGTTCCAAATTGGAGCAGCATGGAAGTTGTACCCTTAATATACTTAAAAAGACTACCACTTATAGGGTTTTCCATTTAAATTTCAATAAGTTATTGTAATTTATATTGAAAGAGTAGCCTTTAGAAACTACAATAGCAATTTTAGAAACTACCATAGCAATTTCTGACTAGCCTAAAAGTACAGCAATCAATTACTTATCCATTAGAGGGTTCTAAACACCTTTATTTATCACTCGCTCACTTATTAAGTACGTTAAATCACCACTTATTCTAAAAGTTTGGGCTGATACGAAAGAGTAAATTTTTGAACTCAGGTTGGGACCTTTGCTCTAATACCATGTTAAATCATTACTTATCTTAAAAGCTTAAAGCAGATAGAAAATAGTAAATTTAATCACTAAATTAATATTCTTAATACCCTGTTTAACTTCTTTCTTGGGACATTTCTCATGGCATCTGACTAGAATGTGCAATTCCCAAGATGTATATTGCTTGTGGTATAAGTACATTTATAAGAGAATTAGATACTAATTAATTTAATCCAAATTAGGCAAATAAATACTCAGAAGCTAGCGGCAGCATCAAGTTATCAAACTACTAATTAGTCAAACGTACAAAATCTGCAATGGCATGCTTTCAAAGGATCAGCAAATGAAAGGAAAGATCGAACTCTTACTCAGTGTAGTAAACAAAGATGGTGGCATCCCAGTCCACAACATCCCAGGCCAGGAAACCGGCCATGGCCAAAAAGGACACGAAACGCGAGGCCATGAGCCACCCGGGATGCACCCCTCGCCAACAGCTGGTCCATAGCTGGGAGGTGCTGACATGAGCCCTCGGCAGCGCGCTCACATAGACATCACTGTCCGGTCTAGCCACAAGAAGGCTCTCATAAATGGTGTTGTCATCGCATCTCGAGCCGCCCTCCTTCCTCCACAGCACCCACAAGGCACCGCAGAAGGAAAAAGCAACAATGCCAAAGCAAACAAAATCGTACCAGTACACTTGTAGTGCCATTGGCAAGTGTTAGGCCAATTCTAGGCCTTCACGTATGAAGACCAAGGACTCCCAATATCAGATATGAAGGCCTTGGATTGGATTATTGTTCAGGCAGGCTGATCGATCAATCAGCTTCAGTTGATAGTTTGATACGAGACTGTTAGTTTTGACTGTCTGGTTTGGGATTTTGAAAGTCACGTTTATGAATGTTTTATTCATTTATTATTAAACGAGGGAGGGGCTTTGTCATGTTGACGCTCCGGTCGGTGACAAAGTTTTTATAAACAAACAAAAGGGGGCAGATGGCCACGAGAACAATTGTTGCCTTGTTGTTTTGGACTCAATTGTGTCTCTTTTTTTCTTTTTAACTAAATTGACTTTATATTTAGAAGATTTTATTCTCAATATAGCTTCCAAAAGAGGGCATGTCTAGTGAGTTTTAAGATTTTACAATGAATAATGTTAAATATTATATTTTTATTATATTGGGTTAATGTGATCAGTGTTCATCATCTTTTTGAATTTTTTTGATTTATTTATTTTAACAATACTCAATTTAAGGGTTGATGTGCATTGCCATGCCAGTATAGTACGATGGCCAATAAGGGTATATTATAGAATATTACTCTTTTACGATCGAGTAAGAGTAGTATTAGAAACTACATTTTTATCTCTAAACTACATTACATAACCCCCAACCAACCAACCTTTGGATCAGTCATTATTAAAAAAGAAAAAGAAAAAGTACACATATCCCCTCAAATTACCACTCAATTGTCAATGTACCCTCCAAAATACCAATTATGTCAATGTCTCCCTCAAACTACCAAAAAATGTTAATGTTCCCCCTAATACCAACAAAAAGACATAAATGGCCCTAAATTTTTTTGAATAAGACAAAAATGTCCATATAAATTCAAAAAAAAAAAACTAAAACTAAAAAATTAGAAAGAAAATAAAAAACTAAAAAAAATATATTTTTAAAAAAAAACGAAAAAGAACGATTTTTCTCTTTTTTTTTAAAAAAAAAAAACAAACGAAAAAATAACTAAAAATTATTTTTTTAAGAAAAATAAACAAATCAAAAAAAAAAAAGAGGAAAAAACAGTTTTTTTTTTTTTTGGTATAAATTTTTGTTATTTTATATTTTTTTAATAATTTTTTTAGTTTTTATTTTATTTTAATAATTTTATGAAGAGTATTTTTTGTCATTAGAGGGACATTGACATTGACATTTTTTAATAATTTACAGGGAGACATTGACACAATTGGTAGTTTGGAGAGTATATTGACATTGAGGTGGTAGTCTGAGAGGGTTATGTGTACTTTTCCCAAAAGAAAATTAAGAGTTAGTTGGAATTATCACGTCAGTATTGTGGAATAAAAATGTAGTTTCTAGCATTGCTTATTAAGTAATGTTACTCGACATACCCATTTATTACACACATTTCATATCAGTTGACGTGTTTTAATTTTTTTTTTTTTTTTTTTTTACTTTTATTTAAGTGACTAACATAAGAAAATCATTTAAAATACGTTACATCAACCAATATCATTAATGAATGAAAAGTTTCGATCCGCTTGGCCCATGGGGATATGTGGTTTGGGCTCAATCGCTTGGCCCAACTAAATAGAAAACACTCTCTTGAGTATTTTCCAACGTGGCCGCAATTCTTGATTATATACTTTTATAACTCCTTTTTGTCCAAGTCTTTGGGGGGACAGTCCCACATTATTAATATATAGCTCAACATGCATGTCTGACATTGAATTTGGACATTTTTACTTTTTGAGTGCTTTTGATGAACATGTATTCTTGCAAATTGCATCAATTAATTATGTGTTTCTTCCCTAGGTTTTAGGTTGATGATGATTAATTTGGTGACAAGCAGTACTATTTTACAAAGTAGATCTTGTTGGTCATGTAATTAATAGCACTAAATTGGGTCTCAACTCTCAAGGACTTATCCTTTGTCTTGAGGGCCATTGGGCCAAGACAGAGGATTGCAATGACAATCACCTACACATCTTATGACTTGCCACATAAGCAAGAGTATTGGAATAGCCCCCCTAATTTTGTTGTTCAGATTACCAGTAATTCAAACAGTATATGCAGGGATGGCGCTAGACATTTAGTTGGGAGGGGGCCAAACAAAAAATAAATTAAAGTATGTAGTTAAAGTATAAATACAAAATATACTGGGTGGGTTTGGTATCTCTTCATCTTCAAGTTTTTTCAACGCCTTATTGAGTCTCTTAAGTGCTTTTTTTTTTTTTCCTTGTCTCTACTCTACACTACGTCATCTACAATACAAATTAATATTTCCTTTTATTCAACAGGTTATATCAGTCATAATATGTTGGAGTGATACTTTTCACGGCGTGGTTGAACCACCTATTATTTCAAAATTTCTTCATAGGATTCCAACTCATGCAAAGATTAATATTCTCAAGTTTTTTTTTTTTTTTTTTTTTTCTAAATCTTCATCTTCCCAAGTTAATTCTCAGCACTCAAGAACGAACCTCCAAAAAAAATATTGAGAAATTTGCTCATTTGTTTTCGGCCTGCACCCATACTTTAATTCATTTTTATTTCCCCACAAATTATAGACCATTTCACAAAGAACCAATCGATACAAATAAGTTCTAAAAGATTTATTCATTCACACTTTAATAACAAAAATGGGCCAAAATTTCTGTACCATATCACTGCTATACATGCCTCCAAAGTTAGCAAAATAATCCTGATCATCATTCCCCTTTATCAGATTAAAATCCAACGGCAACAAAGAGTAATCTAGTGGCTTCACGCAAGATATAGGCTGCGGGTAATTAATCCCCTCTACTTCCATATTCTTCTGAAGTATCATCGCCTAAGTACCCATTATTCTTGATGTTGTATCTTTCATGATCACCATATAATCATCATTTTTTTTTTTTCAAATTAGCTGGGGCCAGCTCCGTCTCTTAGTATATGTGAAAGAATTTCTATAAGATACTTCTGTCCAATCAGGTTTTGGGCAGCATTGATCCTCTCATAAATACTCTGTCATATTTATTGTTTAGATTGTTAGCAATTCGAACAACAAATTGCTGAGAATTCGAATCCATCGAAGCCAAGATTCAAGTCTTTCTCACTATCATTTTTTAAGGTTTCCCAATTCCCCTCCTTTTACTAATCCAGCTTTGCAGCGCGGGGAATCTCTCTGGCATCATTTTTCCCAAATACATGATTGCCTAGCTAGGAACATTTTACCACACCATTTTTCCCAAATACATGATTGCTTAGGAACATTTTACCACACTGACTGGGTATTCACAACTGAGTTTCAAGTTGGCAAATAGTATAATTAATATTTAATAAGTCACCATCAAGTTAATTTGCAATTTAATTAGAAATACTTTCAAACCATCTTGCAAGAAATTATCCCAAGATGCAAAATATATAGTCCCCAGCCCACACTTCCATAGAAAAGCCCCTAACTTTTCCTCCATTTTTTAGGGGAGAGAAAATAGCCTGGCATCCTCATGTGAGAGGTTGCCTGGCTGGAAATTTGTCTGAATAAGTGGGGTCCGGATAATTTCTCACGTAATTAATTAAAGACGTTCATTGCAGTTCAATAAGACAGCTTCATTGCATGCGAGCTAAATCTGAAGAAAATTAAAAATGTGTGTTTCCTTGTTCGGTAAAGATGCATCGATCGATCATGCAAAACAGTTGAAAAAATGATTAGAGCTTTTCAAAAATTGCGTTGCTCGAATTACTAGCAATTTTGACAGTAAATATGAAAAAGTTAATATATGATCACCTGTTCAAATAAATTTTGGACTGTTCACCAACTTGCTTAGACAATTAAAGTCATAAAGAGACTGTTATATTTACCGTTCGAATTATTATCATTCCGAAGCACAAAGGGTTGGCTAAGGAGAAGGTACTATAGGATTAACACATGGGCAGACAAGATTGATGGATTTATGAAATGAAAAATAGAAAAAAAATAAGACATTGCCGATTACAAGGAAAATGCACATGGGAAGTGCTGGTAACAAGGTTTGACTTCCAAAAAAGTAAAATTCATTTCAATTTTACAAAGAAGCCAATCATACATAAAATATTGGCTGGCTCTAGCTCGTTAATCAGAGGAACTGTGACAAACCAGTAATATTAATTAATTCTTAGACAGCCGCCGGACTGTTATTAACTACCGTGAACCCTCCATCCACGGCCAAGTTATGGCCACTGATGTAAGCTGATTCATCAGAAGCAAGAAACAGAGCAGCCTCCGCAACGTGCCTAGCCTTCAACGCAACACCCTTCAGGTTGGCGGCGGCACTACAATTAGCTTCCACCTCACTCGGTTCCAGATTGTAAGCCATACATGAAAGAGGCGTGGCGACTCCGAATGGGGAAATGCTGTTGACTCGAATCCCATAAGCCCCAAGCTCGCTGCAAGCCGACCGAACTAGACCGACAAGAGCATGCTTCGACGTAGTATATGCATGCGGACCGCTTCCGCCGATCGAGGATGCCACGCTTGTAGTACAGATGATGGATCCGCGTATATTTCTGCCCACCATGGCACGAGCCGCGTGCTTGAACGTTGCAGCCACTCCACGAACATTTGTCGCCATGGTGTCGTCGAGACCGTCGATGTCAAGCTCTAGGATGGTTGTCAAGGGCCCCATGATTCCGGCATTGCTGAACAGGACATCCAGGCTGCCATATTTCTCCAGAGTGTAACTCACTGTTTCCTCAACTTGTTTCTCATCTCTTACATCGCAGTGGCGATAAGTAACTCTTTCTGTACCTATTGATGCAACAACTCGATGACCCAGTTCGTCTTGAACATCGGCGGCAACAACAAAAGCTCCATTCTCCGCGAATAATCTGGCTGCCTCCTCACCAATTCCGCTTGCTCCACCCGTGATAAGGGCTACCTTACCCTCTAACCTATAGATTAATATTGGAATTAATGTTATTACAGGTGAATATGGATGCAGAAGCAGATCTAAAGTATGTCAACGAAAGGAAAACCTTACCTTGGCTTAGACATTGGTTACCCTGTTCTGAATCCTGATCTTCTCAAACTTCCAAATATGGCTCTTGGATCTGCTAGCTGCTTATGTTAACTTTGTCATGTACATTTATATAAGATTTACGAGGCTGCTGAGGTGATCGATCAACAATGACACGTGTAACAAACCCTCTATGTTTTGAATGAATACTATTAATCACACCTATTCCAAAAGCTTAATCGGATAGAAATACAGTATCAAAACAAAGATCCTAAATACAATATCATATAATTAAATTAATATTCTAACAGATAGGAAACGTGTAAGGGTATTGACCGTGTATAATTACAATTTTAATCTCATTTGTTTTGATGAAAGGAAAACAAAAATGACTAGGAAATAAATAAACTTATTGATGATGCCCCAACCACATTCATCCAAGTCAACTGTTCATAGATATATATTTTAGAATTGATCATATTCTATAATTGGTTTAACTCTGTGTACAGCAATTTAGCCAATTCTCTGCATAATTTATATATCTGAGTACTTCAGAATGTGCTTCTTTGAATATTGTATATATTCATCTGGAACTTTTCATTGCAACTGGATCTTTTTACTTATTGATCTTCTGAACTCTTCCATGAGTTCCATGTTAGCACGATCCCATTAGCTAGCCACAGCCCACGCCGTTGCAATAGTTGATCGATAGGGATATATAGCTTATTATTTAAGGAGTAGTGTAGTTTAATATATGTGTATACAGTAGGAAATCTAACGGGCATGACTTTTATTTTTCTTTTTTTCTTTTTTTTCTCATTTATTAATCTAACTTCTGCATTCAAACATTGTAACAGAATATTTTTAAGATCGAAGAAGGCCCTTATAACTGTCAAAAGAGATGTTTAAAGTCCAAGAATAAATAAATCTTTGAGAAATATTATTTAAATTGAATAGTTAAAATATGGAGTTAGATGTAGGTGCTTTGAGTAGTTCAATTATAAAAAAGAAAGTGATTTTTTTTTTTTAAAACTAAAATGGAGATAAAATGACTTGTTGAGTACTTAAAAATTAATTTTGAAAAAAAAAAAAAAAAAAACCTCCTGAATTAACAGCCAATTTTAGAATAGTCCCCTGAATTTTTAAGTATGCTAAATTGACCCATCAAATTATTTAAGTATGCTAAAAAGGCTCATTTTGTCAAAATATTCCTATAACACTCTTGCCACGTGTTATATATTCCTATAACAAATAATAAAAATTTAAAAATCAATGAAAAAAATAACAAAAAAATAATAAAAAAAATATGAAAGGGTGGCTCGAGCTATCCCTTTGGGCCAATGCCACCCTCATTTTTGCCAATGAAGAGGACAATAAGCATTATGTGTCGCATTATGGCAACTGACAAGTGGTGTAAACTAAGTATGTGTCTCATTATGGTACATTAATTTAGAATTGTGTAGTAACTCAGTTTAGAATATGCCAACCTATGGTATCCATCCACCCGCTAGAGTTACATGTGGATTTTCAACATAATAACTCGGACGGATGGAAACTTAAATCGCTATCTGCCTATATACAGGCGGATAAAGATATATAGGTATGCAGCGCATGAGGTGCATGTGTGTTGGAGGGGGGATAAGTGGAGAGATGGATCCAAGTTCGAAGAAGGTGGGGAGACAGTACATTGGTGGCGAAGGGAGCGGATGCATAATAGATTAATTTGGTTTCCAAGTTGCAAACAAAAAAGAAAATAAGAGAGAAATAGGAAACAAAAGAAGGGAAGGGACGAGGAGGAAGAGGGAGAACACTGAGCTCTTCCCTTATCTTCGGCCGACCTTCACAAGGAGAAGTCAGGTACACACGAAGAAGAGAGTCGACGAGAGCTCCCTGAAACTTTAGGGCCTATTTGAAAACTTCTTTGGACCTCTTTTTATTTCTCAAATGATGAAAACTATTTTAAAAACAAATTAATCATAAGAATTTTCAGATGTGACTTTTAAAACTCCTCTCAAAATCTCTAAACAAATTATAAAGCTCCTCTCAAAATCTCAAAACACATAATACCTTTTAAAACTAAAATAACAAAATATTTTTTTTTTTAAAAAAATTAAACCTAAAAAATAAAATAAAAATGTGATGCTGCCAAAAGAGAATCAAGAGATGTTCAAAATCCAAGAACTCACCTTGTATAGGATCCAATGCTAACCCGATCTTCCACACTCACTCTTTAGAGTTTAGACTATAATAGTACTACTAGGTTTCATAGGTTGTAGTGCTCGAGTTAGTGACACTAGCTAGTGGTCTATTATATCCCATTTTTATTCGACAAAAAGGTCTTAGGCCTCCATACTTTATGGACATTTGCCTTGTTTTTACATTTTGGTCAATACTGCTGAATATAATAAAATATTCCTCTACTCCTTCGGTAAATTTGGTCCATGTTCATTGATTTTATTATTTAATTAACATTTTTTTTTCTTTATGTGTGAGCTCAAAGGTTAATAAAATAAAAGATGAATAATAGAGATAAAGAAAAAAATATGAGCATACAGAAACTCATTTATTAGAAATGGAAAAAGACGGAATATAATAGTTTTAATGTAGAGTATATGATAAATATCTAACACTTAGAATAACCATTTTCATATTCTCAATTAGAGTATGCTAGTCTTTAAGGCTTAGGAAGCATACTCAGTTACAGTCTCTCTTGGAGACTGTCATGCTCATAACACGGTAATTATATATTCACTAAGGTGTTTCAAATTCAATTTATTTGTTCAACTATAACCGCTACAATGAGTAGGTTGTTTTTTAGTTTTCGCCGTAATAGGGATGACCATTTTTCTATTTACAGAGGGTCTAAGTTTACCCCTACGGCTGTAATTGCAAAAATACGTGTCACTGCCTTGGTGTAGGATTGATATATGGTAATGTGACGTAGAAAAATTACTTCCCTTGAACCATTACATTTTGCTTGAGCTCATTGTCGTCTTTGACGTGGTACTCAATACTTGTTGAACAGAAAATCATAGAATGAATGATACCGAGCATAGCTAAGATTGTTCTGACAACATATGATAGCAACATAAACTATGAATTGAAAATAGAAAAGGGAATTCAGGAAGAGAGAAAATAACAAATAAGGAAGAGAAAGCTCCTAATTACCCCAAATAAGCAAACAAAGAAATAATTCTGAAAGTCTTCAAATTTAATTGATACTTCAAAACTTTATTCCAAAATAATACCAACATGCCTTTATATAAGCAAAGTTTGAGTATTTTCCAAGCAGAATAAAACATAATCGTAAACTTAGAGACAAAGTGAAATTCTTGTACAGAAAATAAAATATATTATTCTAAAAATAATATTCAAATATTTTGTATGATTCTTTCTATTCTTGGGCTGATCTTATTCAAGAAATAATCCTGAAATCCTATGCCTAATTTTCTCATGGATCAATGAATGTCGCAAACTAGGCTAATAATCACAAAAATCCATCCATGTACCAAGCGGCAAATGTCCAGCATCCGGTGAAGGTAGCGGCAGATAACCGTATAAAGCATAAAACTCAGACGCAAAGTCATTATTGCTGGCTGGTAGACAACTCACAAGGGTTTGCAAATCAAACTCGGGATCAAAGTTATCACTAATTGGCAGCAGACAGCCCATATGTGTTTCCAAATCAATCGTTTGCGTGTTCTGTGATGGTAAAAATTCAGACTCAGACATTAATTCAGATGTACATTCTAATGGCATCTCAATGGCTTGAGGCCCATCAAATTCAACATCAGAAAGCATCATTTTTCTTTGCCCGGTTCTGTCCTCAATACAAGATTGATCTTGAAAGCATCTTTTGACCTCAGCTCTTGACTCTGATATTTTCTTGGATGGTGCACAAGACGTAGTTAGTAGTCCACCCTTGCTCTCCAACGAGTGAGAACTCGCACATAATCCAATCGAATTTCTTCATGCTTGAACCCTCTTTTACCTTGAAACAGAATAGTTTCCTGACCCCAATAACATTACTTTTGTTATCATATATCTTTGTCAGAAGAATTCTCTTGCCGAACCCTTACAAAACCCACCTACTTGTGTAGGTCTCAGATGGCACTTCAAGCAACAAATTACTTGAGATCCAAATTTAAAAATGATTTATTTCTATATCACTTTAATGAATTTGAACTATTTAATGGTCAAACTTTTATTTTGTTACATTTAACGATATATATAATGTCACATCATTTGAAATTTTTAAATAACGTGACAATGTATACACCATTAAATATGTCGAATTTAATCCTCCCCATTGAATAGAGAGAATCCTAATTCTGATTGGATAATGGAATTGTTAAACCATGAAATAAACGATAACATTGAATACTGAAATTAAATGTACAAAACAATACGAAGAGAATATTCATGGACGAAGCTGAAATTAGGATTATCCTGAGAAATTAAGAATCAATGATTCATGCGGGGCACACTTTTGTATGGACTTGATTGGTCTGTCATGTCTTATATCATACAAGCAGATGTAGAATAGCATCATGCGACAGTATTCCACGGCCTGAGAAATCTGTCCAATACTCTCTGGCTTGTGTGTTGTGGATTTGGTGATTTTGAGTCTTTGACGGTCAATCAGTCGCCGCCTCCGCTGGTTTTTCTGCTAAAAACGGTGGCCATGTCTGCAACCGCAGTGTCCTATGTTGTTTCAAGCCCAAACTCTTTGGGTCTTAGCCACTTCTCATCAAGAACAAGACCCAAAAATGGTTTCGTCTTTAGCTCTGTAGCCACACTGCCCACGCCTAGTTGGAGAAACTGCCATTCTTTGAGGCCACAATCTATCTTCTTCAGAATCCCACGTGGGTTTTCCAAGCGAAGCCTTAAAGGCTCCAAGCCCTTTTCCCCTGTCATGGAATGGCAGGATTGCACGTAAAAACTCTCTCTTCCTGAAAAATTTGTTGTCTTCTTGTTCGTTCTTTAACGTATTTTGTTATGTTATTATTACCCAGATTCATAAAATTTGAATGGGCTAAGTGCAAGCATAAAGTATGAGGTTTTCTAAGGGCTCCATATGAATTTGGCGATCAATTATTTGATGCATTAACTGGATCTGTTATGTAGCAGATTCGCTCAATGGGTTAATACCCATTATGCATTTCATCTCAGAGATGACATTTTCATTTCTGGAAGCTGTTGTGCATCATTTCCATCTAGTAATTGGAGAGCTGCATCACTTGTTTAGAGTTAAAGGGGTATAGGTGGAAATGTCGTATCGATTGGCTAATGTTCTCCACTCAATATATATTTTTTGCATAACACTGATAGTAATTTCTGCACATCATAGTTAATTTTGATGCGAAGAAGTTCTACCATGTTGATTCCTTTTATGATACAATTTGTTTTTACACAAGTCCTTATAGTCAGTTCTCAGCATGCCTAGGCTGCCAACTGAACCTAATATACCAGCTTACTAGTCACTACTATTAACTAGAAAATGTGACCAAATGCAGGGTCAAGAAGGAACTTGATGTGCCTATTTCCGTTGCCTATACCTGTTACTCTGATCGTGAAGCCATTCCCCGTTGGATGCCCTTTATTTCATCTGTAAAGGTGCCGCTAGATAGCATAAAATAGCTCTTTAGATGAATTTGACTGCTAAAGGATTGCCCTAATCTTACTTATCAAAAAAAGGATTGCCCTAATCTAATTTTTTTCCTTGCTTGAACAAAAGCAAAGTTTACTTTTTTTTGTAAGGGTTATAGTAGATGTACAGTTTCTTGCACAACTGATTCTAATATTAGCGGACACTTAACTCATTTTTAAAGCTCAGCTTAATCAGGCAACATTCAATAAATTATTAACTCTGACAAATGTTACAAGGTAGAAATGGTTCTGCTTTTCATGGTATTGATAACTGCAGGGCATTTTATGGCATGGGTTCTGTTTGTTATCAAGTTTGAAGCCCTGCCATTGTAATGCCTAAAGCGTGTATCAGTGCAATGACAATATTGAGTCTTGAGTCTCACATAGCTGATCAGCTTCAAAATTGTGCATGTGAGAGAACTTGATGTTTAATTCTCCTACCAGATATTGGAAGACAAGCCTGACCTATCGCGTTGGTCACTGAAGTATGAAGCTTTTGGTCGTGATATTGAGTTCTCGTGGCTTGCCCGAAATATGCAGGTAGGAATGTTATGCCTAGCATTTTCCTCAAATTCTTCCTTTATTCCCCATTATTTTTCCCTCTTATATATGAATATGTTTTTACTATGTTTGCTTTTGAGTCCTGTTATGATAAATTTTTGCAGCCTATACCAAATCAGAAAATCCACTGGAGATCTCTGGAAGGTCTTCCTAACAGGTAACTAGACAAACAGTAATACGGTATCGGGAGGGGTATGTGTTGTTGGTTGCCTTTCTGTTCAATATTAATGGTGCATGTCTTCCAAGGCTTTACTAGGTGAAGCACATGATGGCATAAGAAGAAAAAGAAAGAAGAGGAGAGAGAGAGAGAGAGAGAGAGAGAGAGAGAGATAAACTTCATTCATGAAATGCTGAAAAGAATTTGGGAAGTAAACAATGAAAATGAGTACACATGGGATCTTAATGGTAGTCAAGCTTCTGGGCGATGCCTCAGTACGTTGGAATTTTCTGGGCTAGTTTCCTTGTAGTGCTTTGTATTGCCTACATAACAATGTTTTAGTTTGATTCCTCTAAATCTTATGTGAAATTGCCAATGAAATGCTTTTATTGATACTTTTAGTTAAACCCTCCGTGCTTTCCTAGACTTATATCACCTTTTGGCACATCTGTATGTGTGTGTATGTATAGTTGGTTGGTATATCAGTTATCCAAAAAGGATAGATGTGTTTGACAAGTTGACTCTCCTGCACCGGGTGCCAAACAGGCCTCAATTTGTTTGGTCTTTGCTTGGGTGAAAACTGCTGCTTTGCATATGCTGTAAAACACAATAAAACTAAAGAGTCGAAAATTGCAACTTCTTAGAACCATCATGAAAGCCTGTTTTCAGCCATTTTAAGCTATTTAATTTTGACATTTCTTGTTAACATGCATAACCATATTCACTTCTGCTGTGCTTGCCCATGTCTAAGTTCCCTTCAGTTCATGAAAAAGTAAATTGAATACTGAAGTTATTTGGTATTGTCGTATATCATATGCCTTCTACATATAATTTGTCGTTTCATTCAAGTTAATATCAGAATCTTGATAGACTGAATTTTCTCATGGCAGAGGTGCTGTTCGATTTTATCCAAAAGGTCCTGCATCATGCATGGTAGAGGTGAGGCTGCTTTTTCTACAACATTTATTTTGCCATTATTTGTTTTTACAGTATTATGAATATGTCCCTTGTGCCCTTTCCTACTAGTCTTTTCCACTTTTGATGGCTCAAGTTTCACTTATGCCCTTACAATTATCTGTATTTGTTATTTTCAGCTGACAGTGTCATATGAAGTTCCTCAAATTTTAGCTCCAGTGGCATCAGTAAGCTTTCTGACTCTTATTTTTGGATGTTACTGAGTTGCTTTAAGCTGGAGCTGCTCAGATTACCCACCTGAACAAACATGAATCAGTATAAGAAAATTTATCTCTTCGTTTGATTGGTAAGAGGGAAGGGATACAAGTGAGAAAAATTTTGGAAGGAAATGCCTCAAAATTCCTTTTTTTTCTTTTCCCTTTTACTCCTCCTTTAAAGAAAAGAAAGGATTTTGTGTGAGACTTTTCTTTTTATTTTCAAGTAGCATGAAGTGATCCATCATTTTTCTTTTTGTGATGTTAAAATTGTTCAGGCACTTAAACCTTTTCTTGAAGGCTTACTTCAACGTGGTTTGGAACGATTTGCATCATTTGCAAAAAGCTACGAAGCAGAATTCACTAGCTGATGGTAAATGGCAACCAAAACTCAAAAATAGTTGTCACTAATTCTTTCAAGGTGGAATGCCTGTTTCAACCACATCCAATTGTAATGTAATGAGTACTTTGTAAAGTAATAAAAAGTATTCTATAATTTAGTAGGGTTAAGTCCGATCAATTTTTGATCATATGCATGGCCCTTCCATTTGTTGGTTCTATCGAATGGTCCTGCATAATGTTGTTTGAAGCGGATTTGGATCTCTAACAATTTGTTTATTGGATTACTACTGATCCGGACAACAAATGTGAAAAAACTCATATGTGACCCACCTGCCCAAACAAGTAGGTGGGCTACCTAAGACTTGATCGGGCAAGTAGATCCTATCAGAGCTTTCTCACATTTCAATTCAGGCAACAAAATTGATGAAAATCTCTATCTTGTTTAAATCATTGAACAATTTTTAGTGAAATGCTACACACTCTAAAGTCTCAAGTGCATTACTTTTTGACGTGACAGTAAAAATCACCATTAGATTTTGGATAGTCACTATTTAATTTTGAATTCAACGGTGATTTTGAATTTTAAATTTGAGAGTGTGAAAGTAAAAGTGTGTTCAACATTTTTTTTTTCTTTTTTTTTTTTATTCATTTAAGAATGGCACCACTTTGACACCGTAGGCATAAAGCAATTGTTTACTCGATAAGTTAAGTTGGGCTCCAGCAAGAGCAATAATTACTAATAAGTTCTAAGATAAATAGGGATAAGCCTATTAACTATCTCCATTTAAGATCTCTTAAAACATGTTGAATTGTTGAGAATTGAAGTTTTTTTTTTCTTTTTATTTATTTCAAAATAAATGTTAGGGCGTATAAAGAGAAATAGAGTAAATTAATTTCATTGTTCAAATTAAATTTTATAAATGTTTACGGTATACACAATTAAACGTAACAAAACAAAATCTTGATCGTAAAAGAAATCACACCCTTTTAAGTGAAATGGAAAGGTAGCTAAAATAGAAGGGGACGAGAAACTGTCCAAGTATTCACCTTTCATCTATTAAAACTGATGTGGCATGTGGCGTGATTCCTCCCATATCATTCAGTGGATGAAAGGTGAATGCTTGATCAGTATATAGCATTTATCAGTAGGGCACTTCGGTAATTTAGTTATAAGCCCGATAAACATCCTATGGACAAAAATAAATAAATAATTATATAAAAAAAGAACCTGAATACAATATTGCATCTGTTTTGACTTTGTTGGTTCTAACATATGTAAAGAATATTAAAAGAAATTTTCTCACCCATGGTTCCCATTTTTTTTACTATTTCCCAAGTATTAATCAAAATCTAACAATTTATATTCTAACAAAAATAAAACAATTACTATGGGCGTGGATTTGAAGATTGGCTCACTGAATCATATTGTGGCAAATCAAAATTTATTTTCAGGGATCAAGAATATAATAGGTAGGCTGTGCAGGATCATGCTTGGACGAAAATGCTATTTATCAACTGTTCATGTCAAAAAATGAATCGATGATGACATTGAACATGTAATGTATCAGTATACAACATCTCTACACCACCACCACCATCCCCATGCAATGGTTATGTACATCAGCCCGGAGTTACACCATGTAAAGCTGAATAGTCAGCACCTACAAAACTGCTAGCTGCTTTTTCTCCCATCTATCTGAAGCAGCCAAAAACAGTATTTATTGTCTTCTGAAGTGATTATATTTAGACTAAACAGTAAAAGGGAGATTTTATTCGACAAATTTATATACATTCAGTTGCTGGCACTGCCATCCAGCAAGCTCCCCAAGCTATAAAGGGCCTCTGGAGATAGGCTACAGTACCTAAACCTCCTTTGCCGAGGTGGTGATGGCTCCGAGAAGCATACAACAATCACAGTGAGGTTGTCAATTGTGTTGAGATCGAAGGCTTCCTTGACAAGGTCCCTTGCACACTGCTCTGGGTCATCATGCCGCCGAAGCCCACGACGAACAAAGCTAACTGCCTGCTGACTTGACATCGCATCCCAAATTCCATCACACGCAATGATGAGGAATTCATCATCCTCGGAGAGAAACATCTGCCGGAACTCTGGCTCCGCAATGAGAGGCGAAGGAGAACCAGGGAACTTCATATCCCAGTCCCCCAATGCTCGGCTAACTGATATATCACCATTGAGATACCCGTCGCGATCAATGTGCGCACCTAATTCTTCAACTCGCCTCTTCTCTGATGGATAAATTGGCCTGTGGTCTTCAGACATATCAAATGCCTCACCTTTCCGGCAGAGAACTGCTCTGCAATCACCAGCATTGGCAACCACGAGAAACCTGGAAGAGAAAAGAGATCAGCCAGCAACAGAGAAAATAATACTGAAACAACTACGCAGAGGATTGAACTAAAGCATATATATAGCAATTGGCAATTTCTTCTTTAGCTACCACATACTTGTTAGTTTGAGAAACACACAATAAGACAGGACAAGCCAACATTAGCCCATCAGGCAATATAGTAAATGTATGTTGAGGAAATCAGGAATAGTAAAACACTTCACTGGTTCAAGTAACATAAAACAAGAGAGGGGTGCAATAATCAACACCAACATTCCCAAATAAGTATATTCTAAATCAAGTATGAATATTGTACTAATCATACATAAGAAACTAGATTTGATCAAAGCAGTTTCACTAGACAGAGTAAATGGCATAAATTGATCCCAGTGAACCAATATCATGTAATTGAAACAATGCTTTGCCAAGGAGACACAAAATTCTAAAGCGTGTTTATACCTTCCAAATATCAGAGCAGTAATAGCCGTCGTCCCTGAAGAGCTGCTCACACTGCAGTCATCTGCTAAGGCTTGGTCAGCCATAAGAAATGTTTTCCGGAGTGAGTTCTCAACCCCTTCCAAGTAAACATCATCAACTTCAGATGTTTGGGGGAAGTTGACATCCTCAAAAAGGAGTCTGACTACATTTTTTCTGATATAAGCTGCTGCTTCAGGTCCTCCATGACCATCAAATACCTATGTGACATAATAGGATCAGTCAGTTTAATGTAAGAAAGCAACACCACAACTATCAAATTTAAGATCATAGCAACCATAGGCTAGAGAGTTAATTACCCCATAAAGAGCACTTGGTTTGGGAAACTTAAAAGATGATCCCAAGTGTGAGGATAGATCATCTATACATATATGCTCATCTTCCATGAATCTTCGACGACCAATGTCAGAGAAGCTACCAGAACGGATGCTGGGCACAAATTGCAGGATGGAAGATTCAAGAGCAGCATCAGGAATCATGTCTGCTGGATTAATATCCTGCAAATAGAAAGTAATTGGATGTTAAATCTCCCCCTTGAAGGCTAAATATTACAATGTTGAAACAATCTACTAATATTACTGACGCTTATAATACCAATGCTCATGCTGGTACTAATGATTAAAATCTTCTGCACCCAGAAAAGTATATAAAATCCTCAAATTGTTGAAGCATCATTTTTATAGCTTCAACTTACTGGCAAATATTAGAGGACTTATTAATATAAGCTAACCTTGAATATCCAACAAGCATCAAAACACAAAATATAGCTTAAGCGCATACCTCAAATTCTTTGTTGTATTACTAACATATATCATCGATAAGCAATATAGAATACTATATTTCATAGGCTCTCCCATGAAACCAACTGAAAGTAAACCGAGTGAATTTAGTAGGCGGTTATAGACCATTACCAACAATAAGGTTGGTAAACACTTGCCACCACTTGGTACACTGTACACATCCCTATATCGTGTTTTGTTTGTAAGAATTAGCAAATTTTACTAACTGGTTCATTTTTTTATTTTTATTTTTTTGAGTTGTAAAAGCCTGTGGAGGTCCGCTTTCCAATTTGTTATCTTATTCACAGTTCGTTATTCGATTCATAATTATAAGGGTAAGCATGCTTGTAATTAAACGATATTAAGAAATCATGCAAATCCCCTACCCTAGATTTGGACTCCCATGTAAACGACACAATCAGAAGACTTTCACAACCTTATAGTCTCAAAATTCTCTTTTAAGTACTAGATCATGGGAAACTTTTAAAAATATAATTCCCTTTAACCTTTGAATAGAATATATTAGTGAAACTTTTCAGCTATGGATCAAAAGGAAAAATCTATAGCCTATTTTCAGCTTCAACCTCGTTACCATTGAGAGAACAGCATAAAACTATAATACCAAAGAAAAACCATACTAAAATTTAAAGAAACTATGCAAGATCGTATATTCCTGGGACAGTATATCTCATAACATCGATCTAAAACGATCTTTCGGCTATCTAAAACATGGACTAAATACAGCTAATACCCTATTACAATTTTCTTTAAGAGCAATATCAATCTAAAAACCTATACATACATCACATAATCTTCAAAAAAAACAATCGTCTAAATTCAATATCTAAGCACTAAATCCAACACAAAATAAGTCCTGAAACACAAAACAACTAAAACCTTAGCTTCATATCCAAAAGTAACACAACCCCATTAGCCAATTACCAAGCATAACACCAAAGAAACAAAAAAAACAGATCAATCAAGCTGAACAGAAAGCCTCGCCGTTTGAGAGCTTGATATACCTGAACATCCAACAACGACACGCTCTGTTGGCGCACAACCTCGGCTTCAACAACCATTGTCCAATATAATTTACCAGAACAAACACCACGCAAACAGGCTCAAACAGGAAGAAAGAAGATACCTTTGATTCTTTTTCTTTTTCTCGGACTTTCTTGAGAGTTTTCTCGCACTTTCTCTTTGGCTCTTTAAGCGATCAACAGTATTTCTGAGTGGAGCAGTTGAAGCTGGGACTTGTAGAAGTCAGCTGGAGGACAGCGGTTGACCGGCGGCTACCGGTGAAGTTGTTTAGATGATGGGCACGTGTGGGTTTTTAGGGACCGAGTGATACGTGCAACTGTTCGTTGGACACGCAATGAGGGCTTCGCTTAACGGACGCGTGAAAGTTCTCGAGCCCGACGCGTGACCTTCGTAATGTTCTCTTGAAATGACCTAAACGCCCTTCATTTACCGTCCATGAACGAGATGGAATGTTGACTTTTCAAAAAAAGGACAAAATTAATGGGTTAAATCTTGAAATTGGAGTTGACTTATATAGTCTTATACTTATGTCTCATCATAACCTAAACTTGATGTGTGATATGAGGGCTGACAATTTTTTATATGTACTGAAAACTTAATATGGACGCTACACAAAATTAACGAATTAGAATTAAGAGATCTGACTCGTTTAATTAAATAAATCAAATTAAAATTAATATATATAATCTAATACTCACACTTCAACATAACTTAAACCTAACATTAATATAAATGGTCACTTTCTTTCTTTCTTTTTCGGTAGCGGAGTTTTGTTCGGTATAGGCCTACAACATGTTTTTCTAGAAGGAAATACTTTACGAATTGTTAAAATGTAGTGAAGTCCTTAGAGTGTATTTGAAACAGATATAGGTAATTAGTAGAAGATATCTGATGAGTGCTTATTTTGTTTTTTAGTTGACAGATTAGTCTTGTCAAACGGAAATATAATCGAGCAGCTCATATTTTAGTAAATGAGACAGTTTAATATGGTCATTTCACATTGTATCTTTGATACTGTTATCTCATAATTAAATGTTCTACGATGCTGATCTTTGATCAATAATATTAAATTTTCATTTAAAATAAATAAAAGTAAAATAAATTGTCACTCTTAAACTATAGATTATATGTGGATGGAGGATGTCCAAGGGTGTTTAGGGAAAATAAGAGTTCTCGCGACCATAGAATTTTTCTCGGTTTTTTTGAGTTCACACTTGCTGACGTAGGCTGTTTACGTTGGTGGTGGACCGGTGGTACGAGTCAGAAACCTCTTTAGATTTTTTTGGACGGAACTACCCCTATTTTATAGCCTTAATGACAATGCTTGTGCCATTGTTGTACGTAGGTAAACAACCTCATATCATATGCGGTTATCGTTGCATCTGGGCCGTGCAAAACGCCAACTCAGCATAACGGACCAATTATATGGCGTTTGAACGATCCAGATACATTTTGACCACTTCCATGCACTACTGGAGACCTGCCTGAAACTTTTTTGACCAAATAAATAGAAAGGGACCAGCAATTAACCACGAAAACACAAATATTAACTAAATAATTAATTTTTTTTAATCCATTTAAACTTTTAAAATACAATTTAATCAATTTTAATTAAACATTCTAAATACAAAAAAAATTATCTGAAAACAAATATGAAGCAAGAGATCATCACAATCTTATTTATCCTAAAATTTTTCTGATATAAATTTAATAGGGATGGCCAAAAGATAAAATAAAAAAGAATTAGAGATTGGGGCATAATTAGGAAAACATATAATGGGCATGATGGAGGACACTTGGCAGTGTTTAATTTGCAGGTGGGTTTATATTATATGCTATATATTAGAAAATGGTTAAGCTAAATTGGACCCTTCTTCCAAAAAAGGCACTGCTTTATTGTTTTGTGGACTATATCTTTTGCTTTTGATTGTGTGGCTGCATTCAGTGACAACAAAGCCAATACCAAATATTGTGTAACCACAGCCTCATACTTGTCAGCTTTCATAACTACATCCACTAATTGCCCTTTCAAACTTGTTTTATTCATACTTCCATCAATTTTTATTTTTTTATTTTTTTTAAATTTTCTTTTTTTCAAATTGAGTTTGGTAGATACCAATTTAATAAACGGTATAAAAAAATAATTAAAAAAAGTATACATGCATATCCCTTCAAATTATCATTCAATTATTAATGTCCTTCCAAACTGTTAATTGTGTCAATATTTCTCTTTAAACTACAAAAAAATGTCAATATTCCTCTCTAAGACCAACAAAAAGATAAAAATGACCTAAATTTTTTTTTCAATATGACAAAAATGTCTTTATAAATTCGAAAAAAAAATGCAAAAAATTAAAAAACAAAAAAATAACTGAAAATTATAAAAAAAATATTTTCTTTTTTTAAAAAAAAAAAACCAGTTTTTATTTATTATTTTGTATTTTTTGTATAACTTTTTGTTATTTTATATTTTTTTAATAATTTTTTTAGTTTTTTATTTAAAATTTTAATAATTTTATGAAGGGTATTTTTGTCATTAGGGGGACATTGACATTTTTTGGTAATTTAGATGAGGATATTGACACAATTGGTAGTTTTGGAGTGGGAGACATTAACAATGAAGTAGTAGTTTGAGGTGGTTATGTGTACTTTTCCCAAAATAATTTTTCTAACACTAAATTTTATAAACTAATTTTAGAGAGTTAATTATAAATTAACTTGTCCCTTAGAGTGTAAAGCATATGGAGTAATGCTCTATACCACATTTTTATTGCAGAATTATCTTATCATGCTGATATAGCAGTTCCAATCAACTATTATATTTTTTATTTTATTATTTTTAATAAAAATTGCTCGGAAAATTAGTTGGAATTGTCACGACGGCATTGAGAGATAACTGTGTGATAAAAATATAGTTTTTATCATTACTCGCATATATATATATATATATGGCTTAACATTTTTTTTTTAGATCATTACATGGATAGTCAGTAATTGATACATAATGAGTGTTTCTTACTATTTTTTTGACAAACCAATGCTCACTAGAGAGAAAAGTTTAAATGAAAGTTGCTTGAAAGATAGTAAGCATCTAAAAGGTATATTTTTTTTATATGATCTTTTTTGATAAAGGTGGGTGCTCTCTAATATATCACAAAGTCGTGGCAGAATTAATTATGGTCTTATCTACTTAATTGGGATAAGTGTGTACAAGATAACATAGTCTACAGCAATTTAAAACCCAAATGACCTCTGACTTAATTCTATCATCTCCATCACAATTAGGTCTACATAGTCTTGACTCTTGAGATTCTGATTCTCTATCAATTTATTGTTTGGATCAGAGACGGAGGGAGGAGGGTTGGCAGGGCCATGGCCCCCTCCCCCAAAATTTTCTTAAAAATAAAAAAATTGAGTAATGTTACATATCATCTCTTTGTCCTCTTTTTGTCTCTCAAAATTGATGTGGCTCTTAAAATTACCATTGGATTAAAATCCTTAAAAAAAAAAAAAAAAAAAATTTAAGCTAAAAAATTAAAAATTTAACCTATTGGCCCCTGTCAATAATTTTTTTTTTGCCACTGGCCCCTGCCCATAAGGACTTCTGGCTCCGTCCCTGGTTCGGATGGTTAGCAGTTCGAATAATAAATATAACAGAGTCGTTATGGAGTTCACCTGCCCGAACATGGAGCAGGCTATTCGAGACTTGGTTATAAATCTCATGTAAATAATAAATAAGTAAATAAATAAAAAGAAAAGAAAAAAAGTAAGAATCATGGGAACTCTTTCTAGCCATTTGAGCAATAAAATAACTTGCTATCTTTATTATGACTCTTTAGCATACGAAGGAGTAAAGGAATAAACTAAATGGGCCATTTAGGCCCCTACGAGAGGCTTTAGCTCGTGATATTAAATTGAGGCCCGAGTCCAGTCTTTTACAAATCTATTTGGTGAGTTTTACAGAGCATTTGCTTGAATTGGCCTTTTGAAATTTGGACTAAATTTTCCCCTAAGTTGACTTTTCTTTTTCTTTTTCTTTTTTAATTCAATCTATTAAATTGATATCTGTTCTTAAAGTACGTGATTCTCACTTATATTTTCATATGTTTTGTTAATCATATTAAAAATGCAGATACAGTTTAATAGATTGGATTTGAATGTTTTTTTTCAACTCAATTTAAAAGAAAACTGTATCCTTCTCGGTTTCTGATGACATTAAACTTAGAACTTGAAAATATTAAAATAGAATGCGGGTTACCAAAACATCTAAATCTAACAAATAAAAACTTAATAATTTATGATAGGAGCCACAATATTAAACTAACTTGGTTCACTATAAAATCAGCTTATCAAAATAAATCACTTATCAATATGAAATACAAACACACAATTGTATTTACAAAAAATAAATAAGTATTATCACATTGCTTCTTCTTTTTTCCACTTAAAATAGAAGATCATAAAAACCACAAAATCAAAATCATCAACCGATGTGACGTGTTTTAAATGGTTTATCATATCAGCGAGTTCAAAAAACCAAAAAGAATGTCACTTAAAATATGTCACGTCAGTGTAATTAATAAGTATGAAGAGTAACATTACTCGAATTAAAAACAAACAAAAACATATGCTTTGTTGTGCATGCTTATAATAAATCATCGATGCATGATTTAGCTAACATTATGGACTATACTTATGATAAATTTTGTAACGTTGTCTTCGTAGCTCCATTATTTCACCATGTTTTAAGACGGGGTGAATGAGCATGATGTGGAATTGGACGTCATTTTCAAGTAAAACAATGTCATGTATACCGTTAGATAATTTATATGTAATAAAATAAAATCTCAACCGTAAAATAATTCAACTTTATTTCGGTTAAAATAACATTACTTTTTATACTCTTAATATTCAAAAGCTTCTCTCTCTCTCTCTTCATTTTAGTGGACCAGCAAACATCCCTAATCAGTATGTGAGCATTATTGGAGTCAAGTGCTGCCTTGGTGCTGGTGGTGAGTCAAGTGGGCCTTCTTAACTGTGTCCCGTTGGTAGGAAACACACAGCAGCCAATGGTCCAAAACCTAATCTTCATTTGGCTAAATTCCGATAGGATCATAAATGCCCATAAATTACTAGTTAGAAACTTAGAATGCCTTCAATTATTGAAAGATTGAATTTATTGATCTACAAAGAAGTTTATGCATTGGTTGGTTCTAAAAAGATTGCTAGCAAAAGATTCACCGACCCGAATAGATAGGTGAGCAGTCCAATATGGCGGCTCGAGCTTTAAGTGATTTAGACGATCGCCTAAGATCTCCAATTAAATAAAGCTTCCAACTAATAATTATATAATAAATATATATATATATATATATTTTAAAAAAGTATGTTCAAAAAAACATTCTAATGATCTAGCTAATATAGTAAAAAGTCAATAAAATACTATTTAATTAAGGCTACCACTTAATAATTATTCAATAAAAGATTATTTCCTACAAATTTTAACTTTAATATGGTAAAAATTTAATAAATAGTTTCTAATAAAGCCCCTCAATTATAATAAAAGTAACTACAAATTGAAAGTTTCATTATTTACATTCAGAAAAAACATTTATAAATTCTTGAAAAGTCCCACTTATTTACTATTTTTAAAAGTCCAATTTTTACATTCATGAAATTAGTCCAACATGCATAATTTTTTCTCCAACATTGCATAAATTTTCATTGTTTGCATTGTGCATAATAGATAGGATTACACCATCACTAGGTCTTCAATGTCCAACAATTTTTTTCCGCATTACGTTAATATGTTCTATTACAAATCAATATTTATATAACTTATTTTCATTTTTCTCTATATTTATCATTGGATCATATTATTCCATGTATTTGAATCAAGTAATAAGTCATTCTATATCTAATAAGTTATAAAAAAAAAAAGGTTTTACATGCAAATAGAAGAAAGCACTTTAATTGACATATTAAATAAATATAATAAAAATATTAAAATAAATTTTAATTTAATTAGTATTTAAATATAAGGAAAGTGCCTCACTTAAACTTGTCGCCTTAGGTCTCAAAGTTTATCGAACCAGCCTGCAAACCGAGGTCTACTTTGAATAAATGAGTCGTATAAAAAAAATCATTTGATAATTAACTATTCGAATTGCTAAAAATTTAGACAATTGCTAGGAGTTTGAATCCAACATTCTCATCCATTATGTAAAAAGCTCTAATGCCTATGTATATAAGATAATATGAAAGAGAAGAGAGAGAATAAGCGGAAAGAGTCGTATGGACTACATATTGACTACGTTGTATTTTTATGCTAAACTGTATTACAATGCTTTCTATTTATCAAGAGACTAAGAGTGATGAACAAGTAAACTTAAAGTAGAACTAAACTAATTAAGAAACGAAATAAACCCTATAAGAACATAGAATAAAGGAGAATATAAAATGGTACCATCAAGCCTAAATGAGTGATATTATTATAAGAAAATAAACCGACGTCTACATTTCTCAAAAAATTTATCAAATTTATCTTCAAATAATATGTTACAATCCTATAAGATAGTGACACGTTTATTAAAATAATAAATTATATAAGAATTGCTCCATTTCTTTTGGAGCTTTGATAACTACTGCTTGTCTTCTTCTCTGGTACATAGATGGAGTAGATATCCATCTTTATCCAAGCCCTCGTGGCACCCAATAATAGATCACTTCATCATCTAATCCAACCTTTTGCAATAGGACTCATTCCATCTCCAATTCCATTGTTATAATCACTAATTCTCCTCCCATTTGTTTTTCTATTTTCAAAAAAAAAAAAAAAAAAAAACCATTTTAAAACAAATTAACAAATAGAGCTTCTACAACTGATGAAATGATTAAATGTGCATAATTGACAAGTCTGCTATTAAAATTAAATGGACAAATCAATTTTTTTCTTAATTATTTCACTAATCAAAAACAATCACATCTATTTGTTTTTTTTAAAAAAAAAAAAAAAAAAAAAAACTCGTACAATTATGAATACAAGTTTAATGGTCAAATTAGTTGTCTCTCATGACCATTTTAATTTTAGGAGAAAATGTATGTAAATCTTTTGTGATTTAATGTCTTTTACTTAATATCTTGTGATTTTTTTTTTTTAGTATTATTATGTCTCTTGTGGTATTCGACTGTTTTAAAATTTTAATCAATTATTTTTATTCACTTTCTGTTAAAATTATTACTAACAAAAATCACGAAACCGATTACAACTATAAATAATATTTTTGAATTGATACGTATCTTCTTCTTCTTCTCTCTCTTTTTTTTTTTTCCTCCTCTAATATATATTAAAGAATTTAACCCTAAGTTCACAATCCATTCGAATGAAGATTTTTGTCTATAAACAACGTGATTTAACCAAATCAATTGTTAAATCACCACTAATCTAAAAAATTTAAGTTAATAAGAATAAATAAATTTAACCATTTAATTAATACTTTAACACTTTCATTTACATGTAGGCTCAATTTCATTTTTAATAGTGAGAACTAACATATAAAATATTCAATTAAAATTAGTAGTAAATAAAGAAAATAGGGTTTGAGAACTCATAATCTCTGCTCTAATACTATATTAAATCATCACTTATTCAAAAAGTTTAAGCTGATAAGAAAATATAAATTTAGTTATTTAATTAATACTTTAACATCAATATTAGATTTAAGTAGGAAATACACTAAAAATAAATAAATAAAGAAATATTGCATGAATGGAGATGATTAAAATGAGAATTGATTTACTTAAATAAATAAATAAATAAAAATTTAAAAAAGAAAAAAAGAAAAGAGAGAGAGAATTGATAAAAAGGCCACTTCATCTTAAATTCATTTTACATGATGACCTATTAGCTATTACTATTTACGAGTTGTACACATCTGCATTAATTGTGTCACGTACATCCTTTTTACTTCGAAAAAAAAAATAAAAAATCTTTCACAAATTCCTTACAATTACTAATCCTTCCATTATTCCATATCTCCACCTCTATATCTCCTATCTCCTATCTCCTATCTCCTATAAAAAAATAAAAAATAAAAAAAAATCACTATTTCATATTAAATCCATTCAACATAATAAAAAAAATCCACAAACCCACCAAATTTGGACAAAGATTTCCTTGATATTAGGTTGATGAATTTTCTCAAATTTAGCCTATTAAATCGATATTTACTATTAAAGCATGTGATTATACATATGCATTATTCCAATCCAGTTTATTAAACTGATCATATTTGTCATTAGAGCATGTGAATTCACATGCATTTTTAATAGGGTACATGATTCTCAAATGTATTTAAGAAGGGATAGAGTCAGGGACGGAGTCAGAAGTTCTTATGGCCATTGGCCAGCGACCAAAAAATTTGTTAGATAGGAATCAATAGGCTAAATTTTTTTTTTTTTTTTTTTTAGAAATTTTTTTTCCCAACCTTATATATATATATTTTTAAGAAATTGGGGGAGGGGGCAGGGCAATGGCCCTTACCAGCCCCCCTCCCTCTGTCCCTGGATAGAGTCTTCCTTTAAACCAGACTATAAAATTGTCGTGTGTCATTTTTACATGTGAGAAGCACATACTTTTTAAATATAAATAACATAGTTGGAAGAAATTTTAGTAAAAGCACGTGTCTCTTTCAACTTTGTCATTGTTATTTAAAAAACATGTGTTTTTTACATGTAGACACATGACATTTTTATAAATTAGGGTGAGGAGCTTCCTCCAACCAAGTTTGAAGAAAATTTTTGTCATATAAAAAATACATGTGAGAATTACCTACTCTAAGGTCATATATTAATTTAATAAACCATTAAAAAAAAAAATCCAACCAAGTTTAGGCCATCCATTTAAGAGTCCTATATCTCACAAGTGATTATATGAAAAAAGATATTATGCTACGTTCACAAAAAAAATACTAGCTATGTTTGTTATATACTAGCTACATTTGTTATTTTTTTTTAATTGTTGTCTTCTATTTTTTTTTTCAAAATAAAAATAAGAAAAAATATAAAAAAAGCCCTTCAACTAACGACCGATTTTAAAATATGTCAAAAATACTACCTTTTTTTATTTTATTTTTTTTCCCAATAATACCCCTATTCTCTTCAAAACTAAAATAAAAAATTAATGAAAAAAACTATTTTTTTTTTAAAAAAAAAATCTAAAAAGTTAAAGAAATTAAAAAAAAAATTAATAAAAAAAATAGAAAAAAAAGGAAAGGGGGGCTGGGGTGGCTGCCCCTGCCACCTAGAGTAAATTGTAAATTAGATAAACTATATGAACTAATTTTTTATTTTTTTTAATTAAGAATGACACGTGTTATCATTTTATTGATACTGACATGAATATTAATGAAATATGTCAAGTGTTCTGACTGCACGAATTAAATTATTATTTTGGCCTACCCTAAGAACCTCTAAATTATTTTATACTGCATGGTAGAGTGATTTGTGATTTAGGCCAATTAGAATGACTGATTTTGCATTTATCTAAAAGAATTAGTTTTTTTTTTTTAAAAAAAAAAATTATTAATTTGTTATTTTAGTTTTTAAAAGAATAAGGGTATTATCGAAAAAAGTGGCATTTTTGGCACAACTTAGTAATTTGATGAGTCAGTTTAACGTACTTAAAAATTTATGAGACTATTTTAAAATCGATTGTTAATTAAGAAAGTTTTTTTTTAAAATATTTTTCCCATAAAAATATTGACAAACAATAATAAATAAAAAAAAATATATATATATATATAACACTTAAACTATTTTTAATTTTTTTATCTTTAAATCACGTAAAAATATTGTGTTCATACTCCCTCAAAACTGTAACTTATTAATTAAATCCATCCTAGAATTGCTTTTTCTTTTTTTTCCCACTTTTTTTTGGAAAAGCATTTGCCTAATCAAAGATATGGGAAGCAGTGGGCCCCGGTGTTGAACGGTCAAAAAAGGAGGAGGCCGTACGTGGAAAAAGGTAAGAAAAGAAGATTGTGATGTTTGACCGTCATTAAATCCCACAAAGCAACAAAAAAGAAAACATGCTTATAACTACTGCAACACCAAAGCCTTTGTGAAAATCTCTCTCTCTGTCTCTCTGAAACCAAAGTACAGCACAGAGGTCCGCCGTCCGGCCATGGATTCCGCTTAGCTACCTGACACAGTAAAACCCCTCTACTCGTACTTTGATTCATCGACCACTAGCGCAATGTTAATGTCTGGTTTCTTTTGCAATGAGTTTAACATTTGCTGTGTTTTGACTCTTGGGTCATGTTTTGGTAAATGTTTTTTTCTTTTTTTTTTGGATGAATAGTTTTGATAAATGTTTTATGGCTTCATTATCATTTTTTTTTTCTTTTTGCTTCCTTGTTGTTATGTCTGGTGGGTGCTCTGTTTGGTTGCCTAGGAAGTATGGGAAACTGAAATGAATTGGAAATTTGAAGTCACAAATGAATGTTTTTTAATGTTCCCCTGTATCTATATATGTGCAGTTTGAACTAGAACATAGCGTTATTCTGATGAGCTATATACATGTTTTGGCAATTTGGATTTTTTCTTTTTCTTTTTTCCCGGAGATATGTTATTGATTTCTTCTATCTCATTGAAGAAGGTGACTTTTGAAGGGAAACATTTGCTTGATACTATTTTCTTGTGATAATGGCTTCTGGGTTAAGAGTTTCAACCGGAAATGCAGTTGGTGTTGATAAGTTGCTTGACGAGATGAAGGACATGAAAATTAGAGGGGACAAGGTAAATGGCATGCCTTCTTCTTTTCTCTCCTTATCTGCCTTTCATCGTCTCCAATCTCCACTTGATTAATGAGAGCTGGATTTGATATATTTACAGGAAATAGGAACAACTGTTGTTGATGGTAAAGGCACAGAGGTAGGCCATGTAATTGTCACAACTATCAGTGGAAAACATGGCGATCCAAAACAAGTATACTTCTGAAATTTATTCTGCGCCTTGGAAAAAAATATACATGTTCTTTTAGTTTCTTGTATTTCACAGTGACTAAATAGTGTGTTAATGACTTGATGATTGTAGACGATAAGCTACATGGCTGAACGTGTTGTGGGAAATGGATCTTTTGGAGTAGTATTCCAGGTAAAATTGTTTATTTCTATAACTAGGCTACAATATACATGCTTGTGGTGGGTTGATTTTTTGTCACAAAAAGAAGCAGTAGGTTGTTTCTAACTTCTAAGGAACTGTTCATGGGTGTGGTCGGGTGAGTTCTGTTTTTTGAATTTGAAGAAGATTTGGACAGTTCACTAAACTTGTTTTTCTAATTTGATGTGGGTTAATATGCAGGCAAAGTGCCTAGAAAATCATGAAACAGTTGCTGTAAAAAAGGTTCTTCAAGACAAGAGGTACAAGAACCGGGAGTTACAAATCATGCATCTTCTAGACCACCCCAATGTTGTGCGCTTGAAGCACTGCTTCTTTTCAACAACTGACAAGAATGAGCTCTATCTTAACCTTGTGCTTGAGTATGTACCCGAGACTGTCTATCAGGTGATCAGACACTACCATAAGATGCATCAAAGGATGCCATTGACATACGTAAAAGTTTACTTTTATCAGGTATATGTTGTACATGTATCTTGATTTTTCTATTTGAAATGTGTTTTATCATAGCTTATCTCAACATTTCCCTTTCATATGTATACATATCTTGATCAGTCATGAGTTGTAATTTTTTATTCTAAAATGCAAATCAATAGTCCTCTATAACGTCTGGATCTTACATCAGATTTGTCTATGTTTTCCTGCAGATATGTAGAGCACTTGCATACATTCATAATAGTGTTGGAGTGTGTCACAGGGATGTAAAGCCTCAAAATTTGCTGGTTTGTGAACATCCATTCCTTTTCATTTATTGTGCATTTGTGAATAATTTGTAGATACACGTGCCATTGTACATGTATATTTAGAGGTACTTATTCAGCAATTATTAGTATGGTTGGTTTGCATTATCAGTAGTAGGGGTTGTGGGAATCTAACTGACTGTGTTGTCTAATCTCCCAATCTGGGAGATCAAAATCTTTTGGACTGCAGTATGTTCCTTTGGCTATTAATGGTTGAACATATTTTAAAATATTAAAAATCATATTTGAATAGTTGCATGAAATTTTAACAAACAATATGAAGTAATTTTACTGACTTCTAAACATAGTTAAATATCCACAAAATACTTTTGAAGGACATTGAGTAAAGCCAAATAAATTTTTATGTGGTTTAGAAGTCAACTAGTATCTGCTACTAGTATGTAGCTTACTGAGGTGTTTGTTCAATCTAGTCTAACTATTAGTGGAGTAAACATGTAGTGCTATAGGACACAATCTCTGTCTTGGCCATGAAAATGTTTATGAACTTGGAAAAGGTGATTTTACATGTTATGACATCATGTCTATTTTCTCCTATATGAGTTGGTGAGTTCATCAGTAATTTTCCCTTTTTCTTCTCCAAAGCACTCAATGGATTGTTTCTTATATTGAATGGTTCAAGTTATTAACCTAAAGATTTCTGCTGTGTCATATTGTTTTCTCCAATTATGTATGTACAATTCTTTTTCTAACTTTTTCTTATATCAGGTCAATCCACATACCCACCAAGTTAAACTCTGTGACTTTGGAAGTGCCAAAGCCTTGGTCTGTTTCTCTGTAGCTTTCCATTTTAAACACATTTTTATGTTTGTTACCCGATGCTTTTTGTACTAACTTGAATTTATGTTTGACAGGTAAATGGGGAAACAAACATATCTTACATCTGTTCAAGGTACTACCGAGCTCCTGAACTTATATTTGGTGCAACTCAGTACACCACAGCCATAGACATGTGGTCTGCTGGCTGTGTACTAGCAGAATTATTGCTTGGAGAGGTAGGTAGCTTTTTTGATGTGGTTGATTTCCAGTATCTTTCTTATTCTTATCTATTTTACCAGCTAATCAAGTCTTTCTCTTGATTTCCAGCCTCTCTTTTCTGGTGAACGGGCAGTAGATCAGCTTGTTGAAATAATTAAGGTGATTAAATACTCTTAAATTTCCCTTTGGTAAAGATTCCTGATATCTTTTCTGGTGAACGTGCAGTAGACCATCTGATATTGAGGCATTTTGATGATTCCAAACTCCAAGTTCAAGTTTTTGCAATGTTTCCTTTCCCTCCTCTTGGATGCCTGCAATGTTTTTGTTATGGAGATTGATACCTTAGGCAGTCTTTTAGTAAGCCCTTAATATAGCATATTGAGACACCACACAACCCAAAAGCTTAATGGGCCCAACTGTGCTACATTAACTACTCACACTTCATGCTCACAGCTTACACCCTTTTTATTCCTACTCCAGGAACCCCTTGTACAAGCCCATGCCATGAAAGTTTGCCCTTCACTCCAAGGACGCTTATCCATGCTCGCACCTTTCATCTTTTTTGTCTCTAGGATAGGGACTTTTTTGTTTGTGCTTGCACCACTCTACCATACCACACACCATCATTGACTCTAATACCACTTGTTAGGAAGATTGACACCTTGGAAAGTCTTTTAATGAGCCCATAATATAGCATATTGAGACACCACACAACCCAAAGTCCTAAGCCTATGAGTTTGGGCTCAACTATGTTATACTAACCACTCATACTTCTTACATCTTTTCAATGTGGGACTCGATCCTTTTACACTCACACATATATGGTGTACACTCAACAGTTTCCTTCCCATTCTCTTGTTTTCACATGTTCCTTTTTCTTATAACAATTTGTGTACTTGTGCAGGTTTTGGGTACCCCAACTAGGGAGGAAATTAAGCGCATGAATCCTAACTACACAGAATTTAAGTTCCCCCAAATTAAAGCTTATCCATGGCACAAGGTGATAGGGATATTTCTTCACATCTGGTTTCTCTACTTTCTAAGATCATATCATATGGTAAAATTCATCATATTCATTGATCCTCAGATATTCCACAAACGTGTGCCCCCTGAAGCTATGGATCTTGTCTCAAGACTACTTCAGTATTCTCCAAATCTTCGTAGTACAGCTGTGAGTCTAAAACTTGCAACCAGCTGTATATCCTTTTTCTTATTTTTATTTTTAAGCAGTCTTACTTCTTTCCATCAACAATGAATTAAGCTGTTTGCATTGCATTTATGTCCTTGTCCTATCAAATTCACTAGCATCGTTTAATGCTTGTTTCTATGTAGTCGATTGGATTTGTTTTTGCTAGATATTTACATGGTCTTATATTTTGTGGTTAATGTTGTTTATCTGCAATCAGCTGGAGGCTTTGGTTCATCCCTTCTTTGATGAGCTTCGTGACCCTAACACCTGCCTGCCAAATGGACGCCCCCTTCCCCCACTATTCAACTTTAAGCCCCATGGTAATGCTCATCTTATACTGTTTCGTTTTCCCAATGCAATGCTGATCAATTGTATGTTGACATTCTTGTTCTTCTTGATCAGAACTAAAGGAAGTGCCAGCAGAGATGGTGGTCAAGCTGATTCCTAAGCATGCAAGAAAGGACTGCACCTTCTTTGAGTCATCATGAGGCTGTTTCAGTTGGTATCTGCTTCCTACTGCAAATATCTAGTCTGCTGTAGATATGTAGCTAGTGCCAATTTAGAAGTGATCGTATTGGTTACTGTCTTGTTTTTTTTTTTTTTTTTTCCTGTTCATTTGTTCCCTATATTATAATTTTTTTTTTTCACATTTGTCTCCTTCCACCTTGTTTCCACAATGGAAATTGAGAAGGTTCTGCTTAGTATGTCCTTAACACCTTCATAGGTAGCCATAGAATTTTCCCTTGAATCGGAATCTGTTCTCATGTCAAAATATAATTACTTTCCTGAATTTTATACTGTGCCATAAAGACTTCAATTGGTTCAAATGCTATTTTTTTTTTTATTTGGTTCAAATGCTTGTTGACATGTTGATGGTTGCGAAAGAGAATACTACTAATAGCTTGAGATATCACAAATGGCCTAATTTTGTTGGTAAATGGCTTTAGATATCAAAATGGTTTGCTGGTAAATTAGACAATATGTTCTCTTAAATGACCTAAAGGAGCCCTTGTGAACTTTGGAGGTATGTGTGTCCCTAGTACAAGCATGCGGGTTTCACCAGTTGGAACAGGTGTGCATCAAAGGTAACAGAGTTAGAAATGGGCTTTCCACCTCTACTACTGTCAGAAGGTCGTTATAACCTTTGACTCTTTTGCGACAGAGGTCATTTTTGTTTGGCCTCCGCTTCCGAAATGTCGGAGGCGGAGTCAGGCGGAAGAGTCGAAAGAAATCTGACAAAAACTAAGACCGGTCCATGGGCCTAGAGGTTATAAAAGGGTATATCACATAATATGTAATGGAGGAAATGGTTGCAGAAAAATGATATATTTAGAAGTGGACAACCAAATTTGATTTTTTCCTACCTAGTTCATCTCAAGCATGCATCAATTGTAGCACTACTTCTTCATTAGGTAAAAGAAGAATTGGAAAACAGACCCTAATGTGGGGTAATACTCCAGTCCACCATAATCAATACTTCATAATTTTGACTCGTAACCCAGTGACCGTAAGTTAGAATCCTGACTCTTCAATTTATTCTTGTTTTTAATTAAAATATTCTACATGTTGTCTGGTTGGTTCTATAAGTGACGAGTGTTAAAGTATTAGTTAAATAATTAAACTCTTCTTCTTAATGTTGGAAAAGATGAACCACCCCGAGTGCTACAGATAATAATTAATGTAATGGGAGTATTGAATCATAGGGCGGTTGCCTCTTTGATAAAGAACATCTCCACTGGACATGATTGGCTATTAGTGAAAGAAGAAATGCTTCCTCCATGCATTGAAGAGCTCTTATAGTGGACAGTCCATGTAACAGGAAATAACTAAAACCTTTCGGCCTAGTCGGTAGAAGATAATATTTATTTTATTCGTCACATATTGCAGTCAGGTCCACCGTACCAGTCCAATTAACATGATGAATCAGGTTGCCATAATCTGGTGACTTACCAGCTACCAATAAAGGGCCAATGTTCATCGACTATTAAGAATAACATAAATGTACTGTTTTTCTGCTAAGCAAGACGTTAAGCTCATCAAAATGCTATTGATCTATTAATAAGATGGCTCAGTTCCTGGACATAAAGATCTTCCAACAGTAATATATGTTGATAGCAAAGATAATTTTTATCCTCTTAATATGACTTTGTTGAGTTGATTAAGTGGGAATGCCATCCATTACCCAATGCCATAGCTAGGTGTTACGATCCTAACGTCTAAGTGTCCGGTTTTCAATGGTGAATTCTACTCAAGGTTTGTATCGTTTGGTCTCAGAGCCAGCCATCATGTCGAGTATAGAATTGAACGCAGTTTGTCGAGTATGAAATCGAATGAGTTGCGGCCTTGTGGTTAAGTCACGGAGGGGCGACTTATAAAGGATGGATCAAAATGTCTAATTATTGTATATAAATATAATATTAAGTCATTGAATACTGATATATGAGTGGAGTCGCTATAAAAGAAATGGCTATCATCGGGTCAATATCGATAGAGTAAACCACCGTGGACCATGATGGTATGTTAAGATCTTAAGTGTTTCAAATTGTTTAAGTGCGCAATCTTAATCATATATGCGTATATAAGCTCTTGGCTATCTTCTCCTTGCAAACCAGTTTTTAAGAGTGAATTATATCATAGATTTATATCACTAGCTGCATTTTGTGTAAACCATGGATATTGAACTGGCCATGGAAATTACTGTAAGTGACTCTTGTTGTATTCTGAGCTTTCCATAGTATTCCTAGTACAGCTCATAGGATAATTCAGCTTAGTTTGAAGAACACAAAACTCTCCTGGGATTTTAGTATTCCAGTGTCAACCAACTTCAGTTCGAGTTCGTAGCATTGGGTCAGGTGTTAAGCCTGAGCCTACTATTATATATATATAATAATCGCACTGTTGGAATAACTAGATTTTTTGGACCAAAGAAAGTGACAGTTATGGGAAGAACATGGGGAGGGGGGGGGTTATCGATTGCCCACTCATCTGATTTATTGTTATTCCATTTGCCTTTTTCCAGAATAGTCATATGCAGCTCCACATTCTCTAAAAAAGGCCAATGCCAAATCGAATTGGTCGGTTCCCTCCCCTTAAACCATTAAAAAATGATGTAAGGTCCAGATTCCACTAGCAGTTATTATATATAGGAATTCTGCCTTTCTGATAACTGCATGCATTCCAATGCTAAACTCGGTTAATCTTGTGCAAGTTGTTCTTGTGCTAAGTAGTGGTCACCTACACAAAGGAAGCTACTAGTTTCTCTAGCTAGTTCCCACAACTTGGGTACATTATACTCACTCACCAAGTCTTTTATTCTAGTCATTCATTGAGACAAACAGCTCATTTGAGCTGAGCTCAAAATGAAGTATTCTCGAGTGTCATTATTTGTATTCTGCATTTCTTTGGTTTGTTTCTTTCTTTCCACCCAAGCTAGAAGGCATTACCATACAAAACACAAGCACAGTCACCCTCACAAGTCATCCAATATTTCACAACCCCCTTCTACTTCTCCTGAGCCTGCTGAACCACCTTATAATGATGGAAATTCCTATAATTCTACTGGATTATTCGATGTACGAAACTTTGGTGCTGTTGGGGATGGCATAGCAGATGACACAGACGCATTGAAGACGGCGTGGGACGCCGCATGTCAGAGAGATTCGGCAGTTATCCTCATTCCCCACGGCTTCTCCTTCATGATTCAGTCAACCATTTTTACAGGTCCTTGTCAAGGTGGCTTAATCTTTCAGGTAATGTACTCATTACTATTGTAGCTAGGCCTTTTGAATGTCTCTAATTAATGCCTTTTAAGGTAAAAAAGAACTGACTTTTTTTTAACAACTGAGAAGATTGATGGAACTCTTATGCCCCCGGATGGACCTGATTCCTGGCCAAAGAATAACAGTAGGCGACAATGGCTGGTCTTTTACAGAATCAATGAAATGTCACTGCAAGGAGGTGGTCTAATAGATGGGAGAGGAGAAAAATGGTGGAATCTTCCTTGCAAACCCCACAAGGTATATTATGTACTTTTTTGTAATATGCCCGAATTGTTTTGCTTAATTAGTACAATTGTTCGTTCCTGTGCCCATTAAACTATTAAATCACCACTTATCTCAAAAGTTAGGACATCTGCATTGATACTATGTTAAATCACCACTTATTTCAAATGCTTGAGCTAATAAGAATAGATGAATTTGATCATTTCATTTATATTCTAACGTGACCCAGGGGATTAATGGAACATCAATGCCTGGACCATGCGAAAGCCCAATTGTAAGTTGCAGACACTGCCTCAATAATATCTTTTATTGACTTAGTATGAACTTAAAACCACTGTATGAACATCATTATTCTAATTAATTCATGATGTAGGCAATAAGGTTCTTCATGAGCTCGAACTTGAGTGTGGAAGGGCTTAGAATCAAGAACAGCCCCCAGTTCCACTTCAGATTTGACAACTGCAGAGATGTCCATATTGAATCAATTTACATAACAGCGCCTGCTTTAAGTCCCAACACCGATGGGATTCACATAGAAAACACAAATGATGTCAGAATATATAATTCAGTAATTTCTAATGGTTAGCCAACAACCTCATGAATCTTCTTATATATTCTCTCCATTTCCTATCCTCCAAGGGTCAGTACTAATGAAGCTGCTTGTTTATTGCTGATT
Source organism: Alnus rubra (assembly GCA_028654335.1). Classification (NCBI taxonomy): domain Eukaryota; kingdom Viridiplantae; phylum Streptophyta; class Magnoliopsida; order Fagales; family Betulaceae; genus Alnus; species Alnus rubra. Next base: position 1,810,594 of record JAJPGS010000042.1, on the reverse strand, counting down.
AATTTCTCTTATAGGTGATGATTGTGTATCAATTGGATCAGGTTGTTATAATGTAGACATAAGAAACATCACATGTGGACCTGGTCATGGAATCAGGTACTCTATTTCTAATCATCGTTTTTAACATTTTATACGTTCACTAAAAGGGATTGATTTACTACCGATGAGTCAATTAATCATGGTGGTTTCTATTTCAGCTTTTGTTTAAGCTCACAAACTTATGCTTTTCAATCTATTTCGGGCACTCTTATCTCCGATTGTCGTTTTAGTGGCACGTGGGTCTTTAATACTGTCTGTACATTTTATATGTCCACTAAAAGTGGTTAATGGTTTATTACCTATGAGTCAATCATGGTGGTTTCTGTTTCTGTTTCTGTTGATTCAGCATTGGGAGTTTAGGAAATCACAACTCGCATGCCTGCGTTTCGAATGTTACTGTTAGAGACTCAGTTATTAAAGTGTCAGAAAATGGAGTTAGAATCAAGACATGGCAGGGTGGATCAGGGGCTGTATCAGGAGTAACATTCAGTAATATTCACATGGATGATGTCCGGAACCCAATCATAGTCGATCAATTCTACTGCCTCGCCAAGGCGTGCACCAACCAAACATCAGCAGTTTTTGTGTCGGACATACTATACACAAACATAAAGGGAACCTACGATGTTCGAAGCCCACCAATGCATTTTGCCTGTAGTGATTCTGCCCCATGCACCAACTTAACACTCTCGGATGTTGAGCTTCTTCCTGCCAAAGGAGATTTAGTGTTAGACCCATTCTGTTGGAATGCTTATGGGAATCTGCAGACACTAACAATTCCACCAGTCTCCTGCTTGTTGGAGGGTGTTCCTCCATCCATATTGGAGAATGACATAGATTATTGCCACTAGCATGGTTCAATCTATATTAATGCATTTCCCTACGTGTATATATGGATATGGACCATGATATATGGTAAATCATGTTATATATATGTGATTGTAGAGGAGTACTGGCGTTTTATATATGCTAGCTCATCCCGGCCTAAATTTAAATATAAAAATGTGTCTTCACTTCATCATCATCATCAAGTTTCAACTAGCATATATATATATATATATATATATGATGTTTGCTGATTGATACCCATAGATCGAATTGGGTTTCTGAGCTAAAGAAGATATCAAATCTCATTAGATCCACCTATATATATATATATATATATATATATATATATATATGCCTACTGTCAGATCATTAATTACCAAATGATCTCTGTGGGGGATGACCATATTGTACACTTTTCTGTTAAAAAGTAGAACTGTGGGGTAACATTAGTGGGGCATTAATAATTAATTTCGAATTAACTTGCAATGGCACACTAGAGGGCAGTAATTTGTGTCGTTTGCAACCCTTCTGAAGTAATTTCGAATTAACTTGCAATTGTACACTTTTTTTCTTTGGAGATTGGCATTTGCTCCAATCATAAAGGATGTGATCACCTCCTTCTGAAGTTATCTTCCTTGTCCAACCGCAAGATCTAGTGTACGTAGTGCCAACTTCATTCTTGATGGATAGGCCACTTTCAATCTCTCAGATAAGAAGCAATGGGTTCTCTCTTTCTTCTTCTTCTTTTTTTCCTTATCAACTCGATAATCAAGCAGAGACCCGCCCTGTTGAATTCTAGATATGCACTCTTGAAAATCAACTTGTAAGGGTAGAGTGTCCAATAATTTAGATACACATAATACATATTGCATTTAAGTCACGAGGATACTTAAGATCGTAACATCCTACCAATGATCTTGAACCACCTTTGTATATGCTCAGAAAGTAAAAAATTGTTTATGATAACATGTGTTGTCGTGTTTCAATTGTTTCATACCCTGGTACATTGTGTTCCTAAACCTTGTCATGCATTGATCCTTCCTAAAACAAATAAACCAAACCACGCCCATTATATTCCTAGGAGAAAAAGTATGGTATTTCATTGCTTCAAGCATGTCTAATGCATGCATGGTAGCCAATTTTATTTTATTTTTTTAGGACTTGGCTTTTTCTATTCAAGTGAGACAACACGCCACAATTTTTTTTTTTTTTGGACGTATTAATGCATTAGACTACCGGTTACAAATCGGTCGGATTTCAACCTTCATCGACGGAATCCAGCAACAGTAGTCGGAATCCTACCGGTCAGTGACAGAATCTTGTTACCGGTAATTTTTCGCCGTTTGTAATTTTTTCATACCAGCTAAACGCTGAAAAATATTTTCAAAGAAATCAATTTTTTTTAAAAATGATTTCGTTAAAAATATTTTACGACGGAAACCATTTTACGTCAAAACAAACGGAGCATTAGACTAGATGCTTTAATTTTCATTTTAATTTAGGGATATTCTAACTGATATATATGAACTGAGAACATGATGCATGGTTCTTCTTCTACTAGGAAAATCTGCAACAGAAAGTCAGAAAGAGAAGCATAATTAGAGAATAATTAGAGAGGATTTGTGTAGACAACGACACTAACTTCGATATATGAGGTGGTGATCAAAGTGGAGGGACAACTCTTTTTATCTCTCTTGCACGCGCAGCCGCTACAAGCCTACAATAATCATGAATATTCAGGCTTCCTATGGATCGAGCACCAAGAGTAGAGTGTAGGCTTACGTGCTCTGTAAAGGTGCCGGTCGGTGCACGGGCTGAATTCCAATTGCGACCCACCATCCAAACTCTCTCTCTCTCTCTCTCTCTCTCTTTTATTTCAATATTTAATATGCAGTGGTGAACTCCCTGAGTGGAATATAAACTTTGTACAAGATTTACCCCACAAAAGTTTAAGAGTTTGTGAAACCAGGAGGCCTGCAAGACTTTTGATGCACGTAAGCATAAACATTAGCTAGGTCCCCTTACCTTATACCCTTTCCCTACACTGAAAGCAAGCTTTTTCAGCCCGGCCTTGCCAACATCTTTTTGTTTGTTTCTCTCTGCAGGCCAAGAGTTGAAACCGGCCTTTTCTCCATCCAATCCATGCCATCACAAGCAATCAGCTAGCATTCTTTCTACAATAATTCAGTATGTCGATCTCTTTAGCTTTTCTCCTTTGCTAGCTTTTTTCTTTTCTTTCGGGAATTGTTGATTTGTCATTTGTCAACCCCATGATATATAGATATGTACATGGAATCATTAATCTGAATAGAAGCTAGTCAAGCTACATCCATCTGACATGGTGAGCGCCAACCATCGATCCTTCACAAAGATCATTTACTAGTGCAGATAGAAGCATCTAATCTCATCAACACTGTTTTGATTAAGCATATATATTGCCAAAAAGTTTTTGAAAAATTAACTATCAACACATACAAATTACAAGAATTGGGCTTAAGTTTTTGAGAATTATTTTTGAAAGAGAAATGATTCTTTACCACCTAAATATACAACTTTTAACCACCTTGTCTATGTGGCAAGGTGGTCCCCCACTTTATTTTATTTTTTAAAAATAAAAAAACTATAAAGTTAGTAGGGGACCACCTTGCCACATAACAATGTGGTGAAAAGTTGTATATTTAGGTGGTAGTGAATCATTACTCTTTTTGAAATGATATTTTTTTTGCTTTGTCACCAAATTTAAGGGTTATTTTTGGTTTTTTTCTCCAAGTATAGCACTCAAACTTAGCCTATATAAAGGCATATGATATGTGTTATTTTCAATACAATACAATTTTGAAGTATTAATTAAATTTCGGTCTTTTAAAATCGTTTTCTTTAGAGCGATAAGGGTCTTCCTTTTTTATAATCATTATTTTATCTTCTTTTTTTGAATTCTCTTATAACATTTAATCTTTAGTTTCTGTTTATTGTCATACGCTGTCAAAATAATTATAGTTCTATTTGGCATATCACAGAGATAAAAGGCCAGGCAAGAATAGGGTTTTTTTTTTTTTTTTCACAGCTTCAAAAGCGAAGGTCTGGGTATTTTACTGCCATGGCATAGAAATGGTGGAATGTCGCTTGAATATGGGCATGGAAGGCTGCCTAAAGTTAATCAAAAAAGAGAGAAAGGAATCTAGCATGCACCTAATTAAGTGTATCACATTGATCTACCCACATTAGGATAATACCGATTAGCACTAAATGACATGTAAAGTAAACAAAATGTTCCTCATGCTTGATGAAGAGATTGACCTTTTTGAAGGGGAAGAAAGCACGAGCAAAGAATAAACTGACATGGAGACAAAAAGAAGAATAAAGAAGTACAAGTTTTTTGCAAGCCACAGAGACTACTCAAAATTGAGCATAAAATATTAACCTTTTCGCATAGCATATTCCACTTAATTATCATTAATTTTGTTATTTTATTCTACATATTCTACTCTTTCTAAGGATCTTGCTCAGAGCCTCAAGTTAAGTGGAACATTAAACAAAGAAGTGGTCCAGGATCCGGATCCGGATCCCTACCATTTTTCTGTTCAAAGAAGATGCATGGGTGAGGGAAATTGTAGGTAAATTGTGAGAAGAGCTCTCTGTCCAAGCAAAACTTTCTGCCCGAGTGAGCCCTTGCTCGGTAGGAAAGTTCCTTCTCACATAACCCTACCCAAAGAGGATGAGTCATGAGACACATACAATTATAGAGATCCTTGTCCAAAGTGATCCATGCCTTAATATGACTGATCGAAATACCCTCAAACTTGATACTCGAGTTACGTGTAATTTGAACAGTCTCACAGATAAGTAGGTGCTGAGCCTACCGACCTAGGCAGGTAATCCGCCTCACATCTCGAGAGATCAGGATCAAAAGAGTTTCATCCACATGCCATCACGTTTTATTGGGAAATTCAGATCTTTAAAAAAAAAAAAAAAAAAAGAAAGAGCCTTAAATTCTAACTTAAATTCTTTAAATCGTCTATTAACTAACGTGATTTAGGAAATTGGGCTGTGAACTTTTATTAGGGTGTTAATATTTAAAAGAAAACAAAAAGGAAAGGAAAATAAACTGACGTATAAAATCAAAATGGTGCTGTATCTTTTAACGCTGACATATTGATGATGACGCTGAGGAAAATAAATTGATGAGGAAGAACCAGTGTTGGTGTTCAACTGGAGAGGAAGAACCAAACCCAATCAGATCGATACTACAGATCCAAAAAGTGACCAGCTGCACGCACTAATCTTATTCTCGCTTCATATTCTATTATTTTCAGACTTGAACCTCAACATAAAAAATTAGGTTATTAGCAACTACATTTTGTCGCCGCTAAAAGTGTTATTGTTGTCGTTGTTGATAAATAGCGGCAACTAATACTCTAACGCTAATGATCAAAAGACTCAATCACACCCCTGAAAGCAGCCTGACTTTAATAACCAATTGTTTTTCTTCTTTCCTCTCTGGATTGGGTCCTCCCCTGCCTCAAAGAGTAGGGTTCCATTCTGCCTTTACGAGTTGGTTATACTGCGAGGCCGGCTCCATACAAGGATTCTCTCTTGTCTAGTCTAGTAGCCTATTCAGAACAAGCTTCGCTTCACTCTCCTCTAACCCTCTAACTTGCTCTCACGTCTCATTCCTTCTCTTAGATCAAGGAAGACTCCAAAGCTTTGATCTCCTCATCCTTTCTTCCACACTTTCAATGCTAAAAGTGTCCCAACAGCGGCGACAAAAGTCGCCACTAGTAGTAGTTGGAGTCGACGCTATTTCAGTAAAACCCGAAAAGAAAATTGCCGCCTTGTTTGATGGTCCACTAACATGAAGTAGCCCCTAAATATTCAAAATTTAGACACAAAAGCATTGGCTCCATGAGCGTCTTCAACTAAAATAAACCTAGGTTGATCAGAAGGGGAGGTCAAATTTGACATGTGTGTAACTATGTAAATCTCAAATAAAATCTCAATACATATGGCAAGGAGGTAGCAAATGTTGATGGAGGAAGCGATACATAGCACATGGGTAAGTTTCATAGGAATCAACAACTCCACCATTGTAGGTAAGTTTCACAATTTGTCCCTTCTCCAGCACATTGTGTCGTGCATCAGTTTTTAGCATCCGAGGAAACTGGGAAAAATTTAGAATAATTAATTGTCCCTTGACTCTACCTTTCCATAAACAAAGATGTCATTGCCACTCATTTCTCTGAGTTTAGCCGTGCTAAGTGGCTTTCCGGCAGATCCAGGAGGAACATCTCCCTTGAAAATACCATTGCCTGGCAGCTCCGCAAACTTCTTGTTAGGAGTAAGTATCGGTTCAGTAGGCAGTTAAGTTGATTAATTCGGTTGGTTAACCAACTTTGTCAGTTAAGTCGGTTAATTCACCGACTTCTTTCCAACAAACTATATTTTCGAAAATATCAGTTAAGTCGGTTGGTTAAGTCGTTTAATAGGCGGTTAGTTAAATCGGTTAACATGAGTAATGAAACAACGTTGTTTTAATTTTTTTTAAAAGGAAAACTTTTTTTTTAACTAAAATGACATCATTTCGTTTTATGTTGGTTCGGTAAGTAGGTTAAAATTTTAACCGAACCGAACTGATTTTCAGAACAAAATTTTATACCGACTACCAAACCGAAATTAATCGGTAAAGTTAGTAGATAGTCAATGGCAATTCGGTTCAATAAGCGGTCGGTAGTCAGATGATTTGTCCACCCCTACTTCCTTGTTATGTATTTTTTTAGAGCTGTCTTGCTAACTGGTTCTTTACTAAACATAAATATTACTCCAGCCTCCAGCAGGCTGTAAAATTTACAAACAAAAATTAAATGACACAATCCATTTTGGAAAATGTTTGAATTATATACTATCAGCCTATATTTTTTAAGAGAGAGAGATAGCCATTGTTACATCGTCCTTGTATATACATTGTGCTCAAAGGTGTTACAGGTGTACATCTAAATTGTCAAAAGAAAATTGAGAGAGAAAGATTGGACATAAACACTTGAAATAGTCTTGCAACTAGCATACAAACTGGTAGAAATAAACCAAGGAAAGGATTCAATTCCGCAATAATTTGTTATCCCATTTATCTATTGTGAAGTTATCAGATGTAGTTGTTATCTTTTCATTGTAATTGATGTTATCGATAAATATTTGTAAACTATAACCCATACAGTAAACCTCCAACCACCATGAACACACGCTCAATCACAAGCCAATACCCATTCGAACAACAACCCAACCGACAGACAAACCCATAGAAATTTATCCCAAAACAAACACCAAAATCTTGCCATACGAAATATATAGCCCAGAACCTTCGGTCAACTCCAAATACAAAAACCCACATAATTTTCCTTCCATTCTCCCAAACATCAACCGGTTACAGAAAACAAATCCAAAGAGAAAAAATCAAATCTAAACTATAATCAAAACAAGGAATACAAAATCAGAACACCCAATCGGCAATAGCAGAGAAATTTATCCAAATCCCCCAAATTTCTTCTTTTCTCAGCTACCAATCAACCCAATAGGAGAAAAAAATAAAATAAATAGAGGGAAAACGACCCATTACCTTCCAGGGCGACCACGGACCTTAGCTGCAACCTAGGAGTTTCACCGTGCCTCTTCTCCACCGTGAATCCTCTTTATTCTTTCACCACACCGACGGCGCCTCTTCTCTCAGACTCATGGCTCTCTCTCTCTCTCTCTCTCTCTCTCTCTCTCTCTCGTTGCAGACCATAAAAAGGGGGAGGGGGACGTTTGGTTGCGCCAAAAATAAAAGAAGAGGAAGGGAGAGTGCGAAAATTTCAAACTAAGCGCCAAAATAAAAATGTATTCCGCGTAAATTTTGTTCGGACATTATTTTTATTGTAAATGCTTTTTTATTTAGTCACATGTATAAAATATATTAACATAAACATATATATATAAACACAGACACAAAAGATGCTTTTTATTATTATTATATCATACATTATATACAAAAAAGGATAATTTAATCAACATCTAGGATTCACCTTCTCTACAAAAGCACAAAGTTCGATCAATCATTCGATCTTATCACGGTCGATTGAACAAATGGAATAAGATTGATTATATGTTCGATCAAATATTCAATTGTGTCAAGTTTGATTAATCCTTCAATCTTGTCACGATCGATCGAACTAATCAACTATGATCAATCAAATGTTTGATCAAACCTTATGTCGTATCAAGTTTGATCGATTATTTAATTGTATTACGGTCAATTGGATTAATGCATTAAGATTGATTAGATGTTTGATCGATCAGAATAATATAATAAGATCGATCAGATCTTCTATTGATCCTATTATCCTATCATGATTGATCGGACTAGTACATTATGATCAATCGAACGTTAGATCTAACTTTAACTGTGTTAAATTTGGTTGATCGAACTCTATCACGATCAATCGGAGTAATGCACTATGATCGCTCGAACGTTAGATCGATGAATTAATGTGTCAAGTTTGATTGATCAAACTTTATCACGATCGATTGGAGTGATGCATTATGATCGCTCGGACGTTAGATCGATGAAATAATGTGTCAAATTTGATTGGTCAAACTCTATCACGATTGATCGGGCCAATACATTATGATTGATCAAATCTTCTATCGATCCTATTATAATCGATTAGATTAGTACATTAGGATCAATCAGACGTTAGATCAAACCTTCACTATGTTCAGTTTGGTTGATCGAACTCTATCACAATCGGTTGGAGCAATACACTATGATCGATCGAATCTTTTATCAATCCTATTATCCTATCATGATCGATCGGACTAGTATACTAGGATCAGTCGAACGTTAGATCAAACATTCACTGTGTCAAATTTGATTGATCAAACTTTATCACGATCGAAAAGACTAATGCACTAAAATCAATAAGATGTTCGATCAATCAGAGTAATACACTAACAATGAATCGAATCTTCTATCAATCTTATGATACTATCATGATCGATCGGACTAGTACATTAGGATCAATCAGATGTTAGATCGATCATTGGATTATCTAGCAATTGATTGGAATAATGGACATTATGAGAAAAAATAAGAATCCCGAATAAAAATGGGAGACCATGATGAAACCCTACAAAAATGTCTGGATCCATATTATTAATTTCTTTCTATAGGTTTTAGTAATTTTTTAAAAAATTAACAGGTAAATCGAAAAATGATGAAATGATGCAGATCAAAAAATGCAGTAAATACTCATGAAGATTGAAGACACACGCCCAAAGAGGCCAAGAATAGATGTGCAGATTCGCACATGTTGCTCTTCGAATTCGATGCCCGGAAGCTTTTTGCAGTCCCACACCGAAACGAAAAGAGGCGCTGGAAGTAAACACTGGCTTATAAAACAAAATTGGAGACATTTGGGTAAGCATACCTTTCTCGGCCTTTTGGCTAAGATCAAGTGTAGTATCTGTTCTTATCAGTTTAATATCTGATACGTGGCCCATCGGGTCACACGATATTAAATTAATTTCTTTTAGGGGGAAGGTCCGTCACGGTAGCTTGCTTCTGGGACACCTTCGAGCGTCGCCCACGTGTTGCACTGCTGCACGGGCCTGGCGCACCCAACCCAAACATGGCCCAAAATTTATCTTGGTTCGGTTGGGCTGTTGAGTATGTAGTAACTACTCAGCCACTCGGCCCAAGAGTTAACAACGATATATTTTAATTTTAAAATTTTTATTTTCAGTTTAACATGGATAATATTTTTAGACATCCTAAAATTAAGAAAACATAAAAAACAAAAAAATTTGAAGAAAAAAGCCAAAAAAAAAAAAATGCTGTGACCCACGACTTTTTTTTTTTTTAAATAATAATTTAAATGGAATTTTTTTTGCTTTTTACCGTTTTTTTTTTTTTGTTAGGGTTTTTCTTTATTTATTTAATCTTATGCCGATGGTAGTATTGTCATTGTCTGCATGGAAGAAAGAAACAGCAACAGATAGAGGATCTCCAACAATTTGCTGTCAAAATTGCTAACAATTTGGATAGCAGTTAGCACATGTTAGAGAGTGTATATGAGACCCGTATGTCTGACTCTCTGAGTGAATAATTCTACATGTCATATAAATGTCCATCAAATAATGAGGCGACTTTTAAAATCACCATTTGATTAAATTCACAATTTGATCAATCACATGCTCAAAGGTGATTTTAAAAGCTACCTCATTATTTGATGGACACTTAATGAACATTTATATGACATGTAAAACTACTCATGTCTGAGTAGGTAGATGGACAACTCAAAATTTATTTAGTAATTCAATGAGGTATATTGTAATAATTCGTAATTTAAAAAAACATTACAATTGAAGCGGTAGTTTGGAGGGTTAAGTGCAGTTTCCCCAAAATTTTGATTTCCATGTTTTGGTAATTTGTTAATAAAATAAAATAAAAATTGAAAGGCCGCAGCCTAGAAAGAATTGCATATTTTTGGGCCTCAGTATTTAGGCAGGGTCACTTGTGGGCTTGCACAACGTCTTGTAAAAGATGGAAACTATATTTCATCACTGGCACAGCCCAAACAAATGATCTCCCGCTGCTCAAACGGTCAAAACTTAAAGGGTTTATTCATTTTTTAATTTTTAATCAGGCAAATGACACGTGTCAGCTTCTTAGAGGCATTGACGTGAACTTCCATAAATT